>OZ023213.1:566213-576213 GCA_963995525.1 Escarpia spicata
TTTCAAAACACGGCCGCCTATGTTTACAACACTAGCGTCTGAGACGGGAGGGAGTGTCGTGCTCCATAAGTGGTTTCGTTTTATAAAAAGCGACCCTGCTGACCCGTATCACAACACGGGCACAACAACGCCTACCACTGTGAATACCTGCTACCGCGGTAACACAACTTTAGAGCGGAGCGGGTTGAGCGTGAGTGATCGCTCAACCGCGGCGTGCTCTATTGTTGACATGCCACATCCGTCGCTTTTATGTGTTGATATATGGCCCCTGAAAGAAGGTCGGTGAGTTGAACCGGATACGTGTGGGTCTTGAAACCACGTTGTTAAACATTAAAGATGTGACACACGTACGACCTCGCAGATAAAGTACGCACACACACACGTACGCAGGCACGCATGCACGCACACGCACGCACGTACGCACGCACGCATGCACGCACACACACACACACACACACACACACACACAATCTGATGTGTTCTGTTAGTTCTGTTCCATCAGCCTGTAGCCGGACTCTGTGCGCACTCGAACGTAAAACGTATCGTGTTGCTTCAGCCCTTTGGCGTAGCAAGCGAAGTTGGTGTAGCCCATGAGACGGCGGAAAGACGACAACTCTCTATAAAAGTATTCCCGCCCAGCCACCGATAGCCCGGCCTTGTCTGGCAGCAGTGCGGGGTAGGACGAGAGGTCGGTGGCACGATCGATGGCCCAGCGGTTGTGGGTCGAGTCTGTGACGACGCAGAAGCCGGAGTCGACGAGGCAGTCGACGCGGTCCCGGAACATGACTGCGTGTAGATCGATGCACATGACGGAGGCTTGTCTATAGAGAGGCAGTAGCTTCTGCATCAGGCACTTGTTGGTGGCCTTCGTCCATTGGCGACCCTGAAACACACAAAAACCACGATGACCGGACCGACCGACCGACCGACCGACCGACGAGTGTGCATTTCCATTGCATTCATTTTGAGAGTAACCCAAATATAGCCTAAACTTGAATATCGCTAAATGACATCGCCCGAGCTGAAACAATGGCGAAACAGTATCGATTACAACGTCAAGCGGACGGTGAAGAGAGGTAAAAACCATCCTAGCGCGCCAGGGGTCGCTGCTGCTGATTACGTCAGTGCCAGCAGTACCCCTTGGCTGATCGCTTTGCGAAACTCTGATTTAAGCTCAGCCTATGAAATCGCTCACTAGATCGATCAATGGATGTCGGCAGGTCAGGTGGTCATAATAAAATTAATTTCAACCAACAGTGGCTCGTGTTACATGCAATGTTTAGGAAGTAGAAGCAATTATTCGAATATACAATACTGCTCAGCTGCTCGTGCTAATGGGCAGATGGGTTATTATATATTGGGATTCCCAGAAGTCGTTTGTCCGTCTTCAAATTGGGGCGGGTATTTGCGCTGTTCTCACCGGTGATGCAGTCGCGACTGGTGAAGTCAATTACTAGTTTGACTCTAGCTAACTTCCGCACTTCGCGTAGAGGATCAGCCAGGGCTAGTTTCGCATGGCAAACAGCCCTGGCTTGCGAGGATGATGAAAACGCACAACTGGTCGACTGTTTGCGGCTGTATTTCATGACGGAATATGAATTTAATGCAACGTAAATATGGCCGCGGTTGACAGGTGGCCGTTGGTGAGAGGGGCCATTCAATAGGGGAACTACTGTACCTGAGAATCGAAGTATGTGTTCTGCGTATTAAAATCTTCACAAAGCTGAAGCTCGAAGTCTGTAATGTGATTCGAGCCAAACACGTCGCACGGGAATCTCTGCTGGAAGCAGCCGTAGAACCGACAGTCGCCGGCGTTGGCGTACGCGACACACTCGGATGTCACATCTGGAAAATGAGTACTTCGGAATGATATCGTGTCTTTTCTCTAGGTACTGAACGTTGGGAAAGAGCGGCTAAGTGTCCAACACGTCATTAAATATAAAACATAGTTTGTGTTGTTGCAAGCAATCATATACGTGTGCATTTTGCTCACATGTGCGTGCGCGCGCGCGCGTGTTTGTATGTGTGTGTGTGTGTGTGTGTGTGTGTGTGTGTGTGTGTGTGTGTGTGTGTGTGTGTGTGTGTGTGTGTGTGTGTGTGTGTGTGTGTGTGTGTGTGTGTGTGTGTGTGTGTGTGTGTGTGTGTGTGTGTGTGTGTGTGTGTGTGTGTGTGTGTGTGTGTGTGTGTGTGTGTGTGTGTCTGTCTGTCTGTCTGTCTGTTTGTGTTTCTGTGGGTGGGTGTGGGTGTGTGCGTCGTGTGTGCGTGCTTCGTGCGTGTGGAAATGCCTGCGTGGATGTGCGTGCGTGCGGGTGTATGCATTAGTATGTGTGTTAACACACCTGTTTCTTCCTCTTGTGATGACTGGGTACTTCGTTTCAGTTTCTCATAGCCACCTTTAATTGTCTCGAGAAGATTGTTAAAAATGCTTTTGCTCAAGTCGTTGACGCAGTACTTGCCCGTGTCTAACACCTGCACATAATTGCAAGCACAATAGTTACAAAATGACTTTCATTAAACATTTATCAGTGCAGTAACGTCAGCAAATGAATATTTAACTATACGTGCATATGTGATATTTTTGCAAACATGGAGTTATTCTGCACAACGTGACACATTCGCAGCTTGCTGTAACTGGCATGGTCAGTATACGTACGCTAGACGTAGATTACAAAGATGTGAGCAGTTGCTACTGGCATGGTCAGTATACGTACGCTTGACGTAGATTACATAGATGTGAGCAGTTGCTACTGGCATGGTCAGTATACGTTCGCTTGACGTAGATTACATAGATGTCAGCAGTTGCTACTGGCATGGTCAGTATACGTACGCTTGACGTAGATTGCATATATGTGAGCAGTTGCTACTGGCATGGTCAGTATACGTTCGCTTGACGTAGATTACATAGATGTGAGCAGTTGCTACTGGCATGGTCAGTATACGTTCGCTTGACGTAGATTACATAGATGTCAGCAGTTGCTACTGGCATTGTCAGTATACGTACGCTTGACGTAGATTACATAGATGTGAGCAGTTGCTACTGGCATGGTCAGTATACGTTCGCTTGACGTAGATTACATAGATGTGAGCAGTTGCTACTGGCATGGTCAGTATACGTTCGCTTGAAGTAGATTACATAGATGTGAGCAGTTGCTACTGGCATGGTCAGTATACGTACGCTAGACGTAGATTGCGTAGATGTGAGCAGTTGCTACTGGCATGGTCAGTATACGTACGCTAGACGTAGATTGCGTAGATGTGAGCAGTTGCTACTGGCATGGTCAGTATACGTTCGCTTGACGTAGATTACATAGATGTGAGCAGTTGCTACTGGCATGGTCAGTATACGTTCGCTTGACGTAGATTACATAGATGTGAGCAGATGCTACCAAAATTATGCGTGTTTTCGTTGCTTTCTCCAATGTTCGTAAACCGTTCTCTGAACAGTTGGGACAGTGACACGACTTACGGGAATCAGAGTGATACAAACATACACATTAATATATATATATATATATAAAGCAGTGTATCAAAACAACACTATTATGCGTCCACGTTTGCTAAATATAAATCTGACACCAACAATACTTGGACAACTATAAATGAAATGATTTTAAAAAATACATTCATACATACATGCATACATACACACATGCACACACACACACACACACACACACACACACACACACACACACACACACACACACACACACACACACACACACACACACACACACACACACACACATACACACCTACTTACTCAAGACATGTGGTGTAAACAAAACTGGCTCTCAACATTGAAGACTATATATCCTCCGTGACGTCTTTAATAATAATAACTTAAGACAACAAGTACCCTGACAGTGACCACTCTCAGTTTCGGCATATAAAGGTTGGTTTGGCGATAATGGTAAAAATAAGGTGGATGACTGAATGAGATATCTTAACATCATAACAAGTACATCAATATGTGCGGACTAGTCAGTTAATAGAACGTTGCTGTACACAGGAACCTAGGACATTAGGATTAACATAGACGGGGGGATAGAGAGATAGGGAGACATAGTTACACTGAGACAGAAAGGGAGAGAGACATATAAAGATATATATATATATATATATATATATATATATACAGGCAGGCAGGCAGGCAGGCAGGCAGGCAGGCAGGCAGGCAGGCAGGCAGGCAGGCAGGCAGGCAGGCAGGCAGGCAGGCAGGCAGGCAGGCAGGCAGACAGACACACACACAGACAGACAGACAGTGCTAACATAATTACGTATTATAATATATTAGTATAGTCGTTACCTGTTTCCACGCGGCTGCGAAGTCTGCTGCTCCAGGCGCAAAGTCTTTCATCTCGTAGACTGCCCACAATGCGTCCCAGTTTGATAAGTCTTGTGCCATCTTGCAGAACCCTATCCCGCTCTTTAAGTAACAACCAACGTGGGAGTCGAAGGCAATTCTCTTGATGGTGTCGCAGTCGTGGGCTCCTTTGAAGAACGGCGCTATTTCTTTCATCAAACACTTCCGAACCTCGTCGACCCACGTCTTTCCCTGGGAAACACACGTTCAAATAAGACACCACAGCATATTTGTTGCAGTGTATATATATATATATATATATATATATATATATATATATATATATATATATATATATATGTGACATCTCCTGTTCCGGACAAAGCAACTGTTCAACTATATACAGAATTGTATGTATGTTTTTTGACATTGCTTTATCATAGATACATTGCATATCATATCATAGTGATGTTCCGTGATTCATAATTCTTCAGCGAACAAATTTTATTCATTTGACCAATAATGACCCACTCACTTCAGTAGTAAACTTGTCGTAGTGTTCGGTGAATTTGCTGCAGTATCTGTAGCCGTACCCTACGGCGTAGCCGTCGTCTCGACAAGAAAACGCGTTGTCAACACAGTTGTAAAATTCGCATTTCCCCGACTCAGCCAGCGACGCGCATCCTGCAATGTACGGTTCCGATCAGGTAGTTGGATACTCAGCGTCCATATAAATTACCACTTACACGTTACGAACATGTACGTGATAATAATATAATAATTTATTGTTTGTAAACACTGCCGAACAAAGGTTCACTTCGGACTGTAGTGTATTGATAAAGGTATAATAATTATTATTATTCCAGCAAACGGGGCAACACACAGCAGTGACATATGACTTTCGAAAACCGACTTGCGATACTTATGGTTTATCAAGCGCAATAGTTGCTGCTCTACTATTGATCAAAATATCAGATTTATGTTAATAAAATGCCAATATTTCCATATCAATAACAGTACTGTTATTGTTACATTGCAACTGGCACATAACTCTTTGCTGGATAGGCGATTAACAAATCAATGGAAATGTCGCCTAGTTCCTACTCATGATTATGTCAGAGATAAAGTTGAATCTCTCGCTGGGAAACAAGAACGGCTGTTGTCAATAGTAAAACGATGCGAGCATTCCTGATTTGGCCACGCTATCGTCAACAAACATTTCAACAACTATATAATTTATAGAAAAAGGATTTAGAGGAAAAGAAATTGATGATGACAGAAATAACGACACATCTTACCTTTCGTTTGCCAGAAAGTAAAAGTTCGGACTGAGGTTGTCTTTGTGACATCTGTTATCTGATGCATCTTATTACCGTCCCACAATCCGACGGAGCCTGCACTGCCGTCAGCCTGCGTTACATCAACCATCATGATACCGCGTTGTCCCTTGAACGTTGCTACTGACGAGGCGGTCTCGGGTGGATCTTTGTAGGTCTTCGTCAGATAAGTCTTCAGCGCTGCCAGGTCGAATATGTACACGTTTTTGTCGGTCCCGATGAACGCCCCCTGTGCCTGTGTCTGTGGGATGTAGTGGCCGTCCATCTGGTTGAGCATGGAGGACACCCGCAGGCCGTCGGTGGCCGCGAGGGTCTTCACGTCGTCCAGTCGCAGGTTCCCAGTGAGTTTCTTGAGCAGGTCTTCCCCGCTGATGACGCCGCCCCTCGTCTTGTCGCCAGGGTAAACTGACACGAGTGTTCTGTAGTCGGGCAGGAATTGTGATCCCGTTCTTGCATTGACTGAAATACATGTACACATGTAAATATAGTGTTGTGGAAATACACACACGCACACACGCACACACGCACACACGCACACACGCACACACGCACACACGCACGCACGCACGCACCCACACTAAGTCACACCACAAACACACACACCCCCCCCCCCCCACACACACTCACACACACACGCACACACACACACACACAGCTTACCATGGGATTATATAAACATATTCAAAACGAATGGAAAAGGAATACAACGCTGCCGATTCATGTCACTTACCTGTCGATTTCGCCATCGTTTTATAGAATGTGTTCGCGATGTCCTGCGCAGTTTGCTGGCAGTCATTCGTTCTACAGGATAACTTGACTCGCTTGAACAATTCGGATTTGCTGACAATCACATTGTTGAAATGTTCCAGTCTGCCTTTGCTGGAGACAGATTTGTAGCCGGAGCCGTAGTAACGTTCTAAAACAAAACTCAACTTCAAATGGGCCTCAGCTATCAGCCAGGTGGACAGCTTCTTCCCAAGCACAAAACCATCAATTCCACCCAACAGCTCTGGTCGAGTCGTGTGTTGACCAACCTTCATAATCGTCCTATGTCGATATTCTGGTGGGCATCTTGAATTATCCCAATAGCCACTCGTTCCCATTATTTCCTTTGACTTCCTCTTCGCAGAGCCTCGTCTATCGGCAGCGGCTGCTAGAGAACCTGCCAACGTCATCTTGTGAAGTAGCGACAACGCATAGTCCGTCATTTCCCCAGATGATTTCGTCTTATACGTAGCACCAACGAACACCCCGGCGAGAACAGTTTCGATGGTCACAGCCTCTCCATTCGCATCGATAACCCCCAATTCTCGCTTTTTGTCATTGTTCGCGAAACGGTGTGTTACCATCTCTCGCATCACGTACGAGGCAAAACTATTCGTGTAGGAATAGCTGGCAATGTTCGCTTTTTTCGTGAGATAGATCGGGAAGTCATAGTTGCTTGCTGTCAGGATTGCAAAAGTCATGTCCTTAATGTCAAAACTGTTTTCTTGTTCCAGTTGTTTCACCAGACCAATGAAGTAACTTATGGTGTATTTACTCTTGAGTATGCCAGGGCAAGACAAGTACAGTTTGTTGAAGAACGTTTGCACGGTAGATGGAACTTTCTTCATCAGCTTCGTACGAGACGTCCCATTGTAAATTTTTTTTAAGGGACTAAATATTTGTTTGGAGTTATAAAACGCCTCGGTAAACGACACAGACTGCGCCTCCAGCTCGTGGTTAGATATTAATTCGCCAAAGGTTGCAACGTTTTCTGAGGCCTTGAAGATCCTCCCACCCGCGCTGATCCCACTGCCTTCGTAGTACTCCTGCAATATTTCACTCAAAGGCTTATCCTTGATCAACGGGATTACGGTGCCCAAAATGGCCCCGTCCATGTCACCGAGTATCTCGGAGTCGGTTAGTTCTGACGCTGCTTTTGGGTTCATACTGTAAACTCTAGGACACGAGGAGCTGTCCCAACTTCCGGACGGACCAAGCAGAGGAAACAGTTTCGGGTACGCGTAGTGTAAGAGAGTTGTCTGGCCGATATCCCCAGAGATTGTCGCTTGGAATAAGTTATCGATATCCGACGTAAGACCAATGATTCCAGCAATCGTCACTTGGGTGTCGCGATTGAATCCGCCGCAGTCAATACCGGTGATGACGTGACCAACAGCGACAGTCCCGTCTCGAGTCAGTAGGACCCCTGTTTCAAGACCCGTCGTGCTGTTAGAACTGTGTCCGATCATAACCTTCAGTAGCTCAACTTCCGCAACTGTTAGGCCTGTTTTCAGTTCAGTCTCAGTTTTCCCACACGATAATCTCCACGTGAGAGAATTATAAGCCAACCCGCGCAGATAGGCTGCTACCCTCTTTGTGGGAATAGATAGGTTGTTGTTCTCGAGCTTCTTGATCAACCGGATAAAGTTGCTCATCGTATACGGCTCACTGCAGCTGCGGCGCTGGCGACTTCTGAAAGCGAAACTTCTCTGTTCAGCAAACACATCCTGGAATTTATCGACTAGTATATAGAAATGTACTACACATCAATTTAATAATACATATAAACCATGCACATTCAACGTGAATAATACTGTAATGTTAAACATATGCAAGCTGTATAGTACTGTCTCATAACCTATTAGAAACTACGAGTTCTATTATCTTTTCTGCCAAATTGTGTTTTATTGAAATCACATCATTTGTTTTATTATAAAGGATTTAAGATAATAATATAATAATAAACTTCAATAGCTCCTCTACCTCCAGGAATATGTGCTCAGGGGCGCAACATGCAAGAATCATTAGGCTGAATCGTGAACTGGGACGAGCAAGGGTCATCATTAGACCAAGGGACGCCTGACGGTTATGCTGGGAATGCAATTTTAACTAATTAAGTACTGATTTGATATGAAAGGTAGCTATAGTGTTCGATGATTTTAAAGTGATAGCAAGTTGATTCAAGAGCAGTACCGAGAAAGCACGTTTTCCAATGATAAGCCTAGTTTTAGGAACAAAAAGATGTTTGATCGCATGTTTACATCTTGCATGTCTTAAGAGGGAAGCAAAATAGTGTTATTCCAGTGATAACTTGCTAGTCATTGACAATGCATATGCAATATGGAATTCCATTCAGTCGCATTGCTTTATTCCAGTGATAACTTACTAGTAATTGACAATGCATATACAATATGGAATTCCATTCAATCGCATTGCTTTATTCCAGTGATAACTTGCTAGTCATTGACAATGCATATACAATATGGAATTCCATTCAATCGCATTGCTTTATTCCAGTGATAACTTGCTAGTCATTGACAATGCATATACAATATGGAATTCCATTCAATCGCATTGTTTTATTCCAGTGATAACTTGCTAGTCATTGACAATGCATATACAATATGGAATTCCATTCAATCGCATTGCTTTATTCCAGTGATAACTTGCTAGTCATTGACAATGCATATACAATATGGAATTCCATTCAATCGCATTGCTTTATTCCAGTGATAACTTGCTAGTCATTGACAATGCATATACAATATGGAATTCCATTCAATCGCATTGCTTTATTCCAGTGATAACTTGCTAGTCATTGACAATGCATATACAATATGGAATTCCATTCAATCGCATTGCTTTATTCCAGTGATAACTTGCTAGTCATTGACAATGCATATACAATATGGAATTCCATTCAGTTAAATTGCTTTATTCCAATAGTACAACATGTTTATATAGTAGTCCCCCTTGAGCGTCCACGCCTTGTGCAAAGGAACGTTGAGCTCATAAGAGCGGTGGCCGCTCTAAAGTGGAAAACCATTATTGCCTACAATTAATGCATCATAAATGTGACCGCTTTTAGCGGGTAGCCGTTTTTGAGGAGGTCTGCTCAAAAGGGGGGTAGTGTATGGCCTACCTTGCAAAATCAGCGTAACTGCTGACAATTTCTGTAGCGTCTGCAAGAATAAACGTTTGCGCATATTATATATTTAAAAAAAACAGTCGTGTTAGATGACAAGTAAATATTTACATTAATGTAATAAAACATGATCACATTGTATTTTGTATGAGACAACGTATACTACATCATGTTTCACAAATGTTGTACATTTATGGAAGTGAACAGTTTTAAGAAAAAAGTATCCTACATAAACTCTGTGAACGTTTATTAAAAGGAACTGCACAACGATTTTTAATGGTTCACCAAAACAAACGCACACACGCACATGCGCAGTCGCCACAGATGCGCACACGCGCACACGCGTACACACGCACGCGCACTTACTTTTAAATGTGAAATATTGATCATTGCATTTTCATTGTATTATTTAGTACATGATAAAATTCTCCTTTTTGAAAAAAACTA
>OZ023213.1:581213-591213 GCA_963995525.1 Escarpia spicata
TAAATAGATGAGTCTTTAAGCGTGCCTTGAAAGTAGAGAGACAATCAGACGTTTTACTGTCATTAGGCAAAGTGTTTGTTTTATACTTCTTCTCCTTCTTCCTCCTCTTCTCTTCCAATTCATCAAGTGTTGTATGGAAACGCAAATGTAGGTGCGTATATGCAAGGGGAGACTGAAACTGAATCTACTCTACTTCCAAACATATATCATGTGTATACAATGTTTATATATGTATATGTCCTAACACAGGGTAAGCCCAAAGGAAAATTCCCATACTATATAAACCATTATATGGACAATAAAGGTTGTTCAATTCAATTCAATTAAGACCTTTCTAAAACTAGATAACATGTTATTTTATACACGTTGTTCGGCATTACGGAATAGGTATCATTAATCCATCTAATTGTTATTTTATTTCCATTATGTTAAGCAGCGTATCATTTGGAACGCCACACAGATCGCTAACTGAATTATAAGACATATTTCATCTTCTTTCAGTGCTCGTCTTGTCAATCTGTCTTCACGCAGTTTTGCACAATTACAATTATTTTAGGTGTTTTGTTCATGCCAATCTCCAATCAATCTCTATTTTCCTTCTCCTTTTTCGAGTTACTCTGCATATTCTGCCTACCACGATATTATAGACATTAACTAGTTAAAACACGTTTTAATAGGGGTGCACAGCATGTATACTTTTGTGTTCTTATATTTGTACATACTGGATCAATGCAAAATTAATTGAAACGCGCAACAACCGAGTTAATGAGTATACACATTAAACACTTAATTTGATTTACTGATTTATTTATTTATAATATGTTGGGAGCCAACTATCAACCTTTGTATAAGACAATGATATGCACGCTCCAGTTAGGATTACTTTGTATAAGACAATGACAGGCACGCTCCAACTATGATTACTTTGTATAAGACAATGACAGACACGCTCCAATTAGGATTACTTTGTACAAGACAATGACAGGCACGCTCCAATTAGGATTACTTTGTATAAGATAATGACAGGCACGCTCCAATTAGGATTAATTTGTATACGACAATGACAGGCACGCTCCAATTAGGATTACTTTGTATAATATAATGACAGTCATGCTCCAATTAGGATTACTTTGTATAAGACAATGACAGGCACGCTCCAGTTAGGATTACTTTGTATAAGACAATGACAGGCACGCTCCAATTAGGATTACTTTGTATAAGACAATGACAGGCACGCTCCAATTATGATGACTTTGTATAAGACAATGACAGAACGCTCCAATTAGGATTAATTTGTATAAAACAATGACAGGCACGCTCCAATTATGATGACTTTGTATAAGACAATGACAGGCACGCTCCAATTAGGATTACTTTGTATAAGACAATGACAGGCACGCTCCAATTATGATGACTTTGTATAAGACAATGACAGACACGCTCCAATTAGGATTACTTTGATGCACGTTCATAAGTTTCATGTCACTTCTGCTACACTCCAATTTGGGCTCAATCTCACGAGTGTTCTATTTGTGTGTGTGGGTGTCGGCGCTCGTAGTTAGTTTTACAATGTCACAATGGATGACGACGCTCACTGGGTGACAAATATAGTGAGGAATAAGTGGCGCAAGGTATACGCCGACGGCGGCACAAGGTAATTGTTACCAGGCCTAAACCATGGAGACGATTATGACCACTGCAAAAACTGTCACCCACATAATAAACAAGAACACTCACCTATTGGAAACCCTTTCTGCGAACCCAGTAGTACTCTGAGGTGCGTGACGCTTTCGCATGAATCCTTAATTAATAACATAAATGGAGCAAGTTGCTACCTTGCAAGTGGCCCAGCGCTTGGAGCGGGGAATTCCATTTCCACATAAGCAGGACGCCTCGCGTGATTGGTGCACCCGCAGAAGTCCGGTTGAACACCATTGGCTGTCTAGAGGCGGAAGCACTGTTCGCTTTAGATACCGCTCTAAAAGGACACCCGGGAACGTTTGTATTTCCGAGTCTCCAATTTTCGTTAGTGGAATAGAGGGCGTCACAGCAGCAACAGCACTGACATGTCAGCGTATCGTCAACTGCTACTGCTGGGAGCGATTATATTCCTGTTTCATTTGTCGGAATCTGGGTTATGGCGACGACGCAGACGACGAAGGTGTTCGGCGGTGAACTGCGAGTGGGCCAACTGGTCAGGATGGGGCGCCTGCAATCACCCGTGCGGCAGCGCAGGCACTCAGGGTCGGAGTCGGTCTGTTCGGAGGGGGGCGTCGTGCGGCGGGGCGGCCTGCACTGGCGGTAGTACCAGTACACAGGCATGCAAACGGTTCTGTCACAACGGAGGTAGTCCCATGCCTGGGTATTGCACGTGTCCGGAAGTGTTCTGGGGAACTTGCTGCGGACACCGTAAGTGGAACTTGCTCCGTTTGTGCATGAAACGATAATACGCGATTTACTTCGCATTGGTCAGTGCAATAAATGTCGTCAGTGAAGAAGTCGGCGAGTAATCATTGAAACCAATCAGACGGCTGGAATAAACAGTTGGTGTCAATTCAATAGAGTTTAGGTTATTAGTGTCCTTAGTTAGGTTCAGTTAGAGTTTCTGCGAACGCTGTAGTACTCTGAGGTGCTAGGCTTTCAAAGATTACGCAGTTGCCGGACATCTGAAGTGAACTTACCGTTCTTTGTGAATAAGGGAGTGAGTGTTGTACTAGGGCGCCATCTTGTGAACAATGACGTACTATCGCATATTTCGAGAACAAGATGTGTGAAACATGTGCATCAACGGTTTGTGTTCGGGTATCAAGTATTTTGGTAATTAGCCCCTCTCTCCCTTCCTCCCTCCCTCCCTCCCTCCTTGCCTCCCTCCCTTCCACCTTTCTCCCTTCCTCCCTCCCTCTCTTCCTCTCTTACTCCCTCCCTCCCTCCCTCCCTCCAACACTTCCTCCCTCCCTCCCTCCCTCCCTTTGTCACTCCCTCCCTTCTTCCCTCCCTACCTACCTCCCTCCCTCTTTCCCTCCATCCCTCAATCCCTTCGTCCCTCCAACCGTCCCTCCCTCCCTCCATCCCTCCATCCCTCCATCCCCCCATCCCACCGTCCCTCCATCCCTCCATCCCTCCATCCCTCCATCCCTCCATCCCTCCATCCCTCCATCCCTCCATCCCTCCATCCCTCCATCCCTCCATCCCTCCATCCCTCCATCCCTCCATCCCTCCGATTTAAGTTGTTCAGTATATATTGTCGATGTCATACTTCTATACAAAAGTCAACATATTTGCCCCTAACTGATATATGTTATATCACTGTATTTATTAATATAATGTCCATTCGAACTTGCGAAAATGTGCCACTTAAGTAAATTGTCTAGTTTAGGGCATACCGTGGTCGGATTAACAATCTCAACTCAACACAGCAGCCAATAATGAAAGAACACCTCCATAAAAGCGGTAACAAATCTCCTACACTTAAACATGTTCTAAACATTACCAAATTTAAAACAGGCGGATATGCTTGTGAGATAAGGTCAATGATTAACTATTTGGAATGTTTGACCTCGACAAATATATATGGACATTAAGTCGATGGTTAAGTGTGACAGAATTACAATGATATGGGGCAAATACATATTCACTGCCATCTTTAAGGACTGTCAGTCAGCACCGTTGAGAACACATTCTGAGCTGCCCCTATTGCCATTTGTCCTTGTTTCTCTATTGCACAGGTGCGTGCCAAGTCACCTAATATCATCACAGCAGTGCCAATTCAGCCAACTATTGTCTTAGAAACCTGTATTACTGCTTACTTCTTGCGGACTTACTACTAGCTGCTTACTTCTTGTGGACTTACTACTAGCTGCTTACATCTTGTGGACTTACTACTAGCTGCTTACTTCTTGTGGACTTACTACTAGCTGCTTACTTGTGGACTTACGACTAGCTGCTTACTTCTTGTGGACTTACGACTAGCTGCTTACTTCTTATGGACTTACTACTAGCTGCTTACTTCTTGTGGACTTACTACTAGCTGCTTACATCTTGTGGACTTACTACTAGCTGCTTACTTCTTGTGGACTTACTACTAGCTGCTTACTTGTGGACTTACGACTAGCTGCTTACTTCTTGTGGACTTACGACTAGCTGCTTACTTCTTGTGGACTTACGACTAGCTGCTTACTTGTGGACTTACGACTAGCTGCTTACTTCTTGTGGACTTACGACTAGCTGCTTACTTCTTGTGGACTTATTACTAGCTGCTTACTGATCCCGTAACCCGCCTGGGTCGTAGCGGCGCTGCATCGATGAATACTGTCCGAGTCTATTCCAGTCTTCGCGGTGGAGTGACATCGCCTGGGTTTCAGCGAACGTCTTCCCAGTCCGTTCTTCATATAAACCTATATAGGTTGGACTAAAAGCGCAAGATTATAATATCAGGGAGTATTATAGGCTGTCAACATCTAAATGTGCAAGCGAAATAGAATGGTGAATATAATATAATATGATATAATATTAAGATAAATTGCATGTGTGCATTTACTATTTATGAGTTGCACTCTCGTGTGGATACAATTATTACACGATGTAACGGTTACTTTGCACAGGCTGTAACTATTGTGCATAACAGGCGCAACTATAAACTTACAACTGCCAGGTTATCTGTCGTGATTTCGAAAACGAAAGCATGGTCCGCTTTTTAGGAAAACGTCCTTTCCAACGAAACCGGATGCTTCGCCTGCAACCCTATTGGTAGACTCGGGAAAGGAAGGAGGACGATCATTGGTTGAGGCAATGTTCGTGTCAGTTACGGCGTTGCCCCAGATATAGATACGTCTTCAGTGTGCAATCGTCTTAACTCGGGAAGACACCGTAGCTGTCACAGCACTAGGATGTCAACTGACCACCATCTACTAGTCCTTGTAACGATTCTCCTCCAAGTTTGTTTGTTCGAATCGTGTAGACGTTCATGTAAAAAAGAGAATTGCATTTGGGCCAATTGGTCAGGATGGGACGCCTGCAATCACCCGTGCGGCAGCGCAGGTACTCAGGGTCGGAGTCGGTATGTTCGGAGGGGGGCGTCGTGCGGCGGGGCGGCTTGCTCTGGCAGTCGTACCAGCACACAGGCATGCAAACGGTTCTGTCACAACGGAGGTAGACCCATGCCTGGGTATTGCACGTGTCCGGACGTTTTCTGGGGAACTTGCTGCGGACACCGTAAGTGGAACTTGCTCCGTTTGTGCATGAAACGATAATACGCGATTTACTTCGCATTGATCAGTGCAATAAATTTCGTCTGTAAAGAAGTCGGCGAGTAATCATTGAAACCAATCAGACGGCTGGAATAAACAGTTAGTGTCAATTCAATAGAGTTTAGGTTATTAGTGTTCTTAGATAGGTTCAGTTGGAGTTTCTGCGAACGCTGTAGTACTCTGAGGTGCCAAGCTTTCAAAGATTACGCATTTGCCAGACATCTGAAGTGAACTTACCGTTCTGTGTGAATAAGGGAGTGAGTGTTGTACTAGGGCGCCATCTTGTGAACGGCGACGTACTATCGTATATTTCGAGAACAAGATGTGTGAAACATGTGCATCAACGGTTTATGGTCGGTTATCAAGTATTTTGATAAATAGCCCCTCTCTCCCCCCCTCCCTCCCTTCCTCCCTCCTTTCGTCCCTCCCTCCCTTCTTCCCTCCCTCCCTCTCTCCCTCCCTCCCTCCCTCCATCCCTCCATCCCTCCATCCCTCCATCCCTCCATCCCTCCATCCCTCCATCCCTCCATCCCTCCATCCCTCCATCCCTCCATCCCTCCATCCCTCCATCCCTCTGATTTAAGTTGTTCAGTATATATTGTCGATGTCATACTTCTATACAAAAGTCAACATATTTGCCCCTAACTTATATATGTTATATTACTGTATTTATTAATATAATGTCCATTCGAACTTGCGAAAATGTGTCACTTAAGTAAATTGTCTCGTTCAGAGCATACCGTGGTCGGATTAGCAATCTCTAACTAACGTCACTGCAGCCAATAATGAAAGAACACCTACATAAAAGCGGTAACAAATCTCCTACACTTAAACATGTTCTAAACATTACCAAATTTAAAACAGGCGGATATGCTTCTGAGATAAGGTCAGTGATTAACTATTTGGAATGTTTGACCTCGACAAGTATATTTGGACATTAAGTCGATGGTTATGTGTGACAGAATTACAATGATATGGGGCAAATACATATTCACTCCCATCTTTAAGGACTGTCAGTCAGCACCGTTGAGAACACATTCTGAGCTGCCCCTATTGCCATTTGTCCTTGTTTCTCTATTGCACAGGTGCGTGCCAAGTCACCTAATATCATCACAGCAGTGCCAATTCAGCCAACTATTGTCTTAGAAACCTGTATTACTGCTGTATTAAGCGCTGCTTCGATGAATGCTGTCCGAGTCTATTCCAGTCATTGCGGTGGTGTGACATCGCCTGGGTTTCAGCGAAGGTCTTCCCAGTCCATTCTTCAAATAAACCTATATAGGTTGGACTAAAAGCGCAAGATTATAATATCAGGGAATATTAGAGGCTGTCAACATCTAAATGTGCAAGCGAAATAGAATGGTGAATATAATATAATATTAAGATAAATTGCACTATCATGTGGATACAATTATTACACGATGAAACGGTTACTTTGCACCGGCTGGAACTATTGTGCATAACAGGCGCAACTATAAACTTACAACTGCCAGGTTATCTGACGTGATTTCGGAAACGAAAGCATGGTCCGATTTTTAGGAAAACGTCCTTTCCAACGAAACCGGATGCTTCGCCTGCAACCCTATTGGTAGACTCGGGAAAGGAAGGAGGACGATCATTGGTTGAGGCAATGTTCGTGTCAGTTACGGCGTTGCTCCATATATAGATACGTCTTCAATGTGCAATCACCTTAACTCGGGAAGACACCGTAGCTATCACAGCACCAGGATGTCAACGGACCACCAACTACTAGTCCTTGTAACGATTCTCCTCCAAGTTTGTTTGTTCGAATCGTGTAGACGTTCGTGTAAAAATGATAATTGCATTTGAGCCAATCGGTCGGGATGGGACGCCTGCAATCACCCGTGCGGTAGCGCAGACACTCAGAATCGCAGTCGGTTAATATCGAAAGAGGAGTCGTGCGGCGGTTCACAGTGTGATGGCGCCCGTACTGAGACAAGGTCGTGCAACAGGTTCTGTTACAAAGGAGGCTCTCTCGGACCGGGATACTGCAGATGTGTGAAGTCTTGGGGAACTTGCTGCGAACACCGATATTAAACCGATAATATTGTTCAACGCCAGATTGTTCACTCAGGCGATGCCCGGTAAGTTTCGTTGGAACCAGGGGGAAGTGAAATTACTGCCCTGAATAGGCTTGTGATTGTGGTACCATGGCGCCGTCTAGCGAATAGTTTAGTTTTGTTGCGCCACCCCAGAACATCGTGTGTAGAACTTACACGCGTCAACGGTTTGCCTTCGGTTACGCTTAGTATTCCGGTAGTTCTAGTTGTATATTGTATGCATCACGTGCGTCCATGCACAGTTGTTAATATCATTGTGAAACTGACATCGTTTGCTATAGCGCTACGTGTGCAAATGTCAGACGACACACACACGTTTGCACACAGGCACATACACACACACCCACACACCCACACACACAAACACACATGCACACACACACACACACACACACACACACACACACACACACACACACACACACACACACACACACACACACACACACACACATACTCACATACACACATACACACATACACACATACACACACACACACACACACACACACATACACACACACTCACACTCACTCACGCACACGCACACGCACACGCACATACTCACATACACACATACACACACACACACACACACACACACACACACACACACACACATACACACACACTCACACTCACTCACGCACACGCACACGCACACGCACACGCACACGCACACGCACACGCACACGCACACGCACACGCACACGCACACGCACACGCACACACACACATCTACAACCAACACTATACTGCGCCGTATGGAAGAACGTCTTGAGACACAACCCTTAGCGACGTTTTGTGAGCACATGTTAATTCATTGAAAGTTGCCAACGTATTTAATTTAACAATTTCAAGCTTGCCTTGATATTATAACAATCTCGTGGGAATTGACGGATGTACTTGTTTGTAGCGTGCGTCAAGATTGCTAACTGCCGGGATTTGGTGTGTAACTCCGGCACCAACCAGCAATGTCGGCGCTGTAACTTCGACTACGGCGGGGAGAAGAAAGCCTTTCGACGGGCACGTAGCGGCGGTCACACCAACAGGATCTGTGAAAGTAAGTTATTAGTACATTTCCTAAGAGTTATTTGGGTAACATTCGTAATACTGAAATAACTTTGTTTTAAGGTATGTCTCTATTGTCCGCCAACTTATTAAGCTAACAGCAGTTTTAGCAGTTTTTAATGTTGTACAAATAGGAAACTGGCGCTATTGTATTAGGCACGTATTGTAGAAGCAACCATACATATCCTCAAAAAAACATTTGAAATTTTTGTTCCCCACATACCAAACCGCAAGTGGGGCAAAGTACAACGGACTTAACGAACCACCGTTAATAGTTTCTTATTGGAACATACAACGTCTTTTTAATATTAAATTTGAATAGCTTTTTAAACATTATTCACATATTGAGTGTAACTTACAGAATATTATATATATATATATACATATATAATATTTATATAAATAATATATTTATGTTTGCATGTGTATGTGTATGTGTGCTGCATGAAGAGCCCTACCAGTTTGAAACAAGAATGTATAATTTCAATGGTAGATCTTGTTGAGTAGACCTTTACTTGATTTAGTAAAATACTTACGTACGTTTAAACGTTTTATTATACCAAGTATGTTGCGCGTCGTTTTAAGACTATGGAGAAAATACCTTGTGCGCATGATTGTAAATAAAGGAAACCGTGCGAGGGCTATGTTATGTAATGAAAATATGTTGACTATATTACCAATGTGAAATTGACTCGTTTACGTCAATGTGTACAAAAATACTAGTCAGGAATAACAAACTGAACTGGGTTGTTTGTATTTTGTATTTGTATTGTTTTATACTTCATATATATATATATATATAAATATATATATATATATATATATAAATATATATATATATATATATTTATATATATATATATACATTTATATATATATATATTTATATATATATATATATATATATGAAGTATAAAACAATACAAATACAAAATACAAACAACCCAGTTCAGTTTGTTATTCCTGACTAGTATTTTTGTACACATTGACGTAAACGAGTCAATTTATATATATATGTATATATATATATATATATATAAGTGTGTGTATGTATAATTATATATAAATATATATATTATATATATATATATATATATGTGTGTATGTGTGTGTGTGCGTGCGTGCGTGCGTGCGTGTGTGTATGTGGGCGTGTGTGTGTATGTCTATTTTATCTACTTAAACCAAATGTACAGCTCGCTATAAGTGGACATGTTTAGCTGTTACAAACTACATATCTGCCGTGTTGCAATAATATGCTCTTTTTCCCTTCAGAGATATGTTCGTGGCGGTCTGACAGTCTCTTCTGTTACCCTGGCGCGTGTCCAAACGTGCCGTCCAGTTGTCGGTGCGCGCCGGGGTTTGGGTCGACCAACTGTCTCACAAGTAAGTGGGACATGGGAGTCCACTAGGGAACAATCATGGCTGTTTTTTTAACAACTAAATTCTTTAGAAGGGAGCGATGTCTAAGTGCGTGACTGGGAGCATTTCTGTTGACTTAATTTGTTACACATACCACCTCGTGCACACGACACGCTCACGCACACGCACACGCACACGCACACGCGCACGCACACGCACACGCACACGCACACGCACACGCA
>OZ023213.1:596213-597679 GCA_963995525.1 Escarpia spicata
ACCACAGGTTGGAGCGAGGTAAGCACACCTAACATAAGGAACAGTGTCAAACAAAACTCCAAGTTTCGTTTCATCTATTTAGTAATACGCTAACTATTTATTAATACGCTAGGCTGTGCCAATGTATCGTCTCCCACGTGCCGAGGTTCACTCATCTCTTTCACGTCGCTGGTCGATTGATCAACCAGTTGGCAATGCATTTCAAAAATCCACAAATGTACTTATTTGAAGTTACTTACTTTTTTCAGTGGACACTGGTCAGCTATTTCCTGGGTGGCGCCACCGTTTAGATATGTCCGATTTATGACATAAATCTTATAATCTTCTGCATGCAATGCCGTAACTGGCGACAACATAATTAGATGGTTTAAGTTCAATTGTAATTATAATTGTGATGTTTGCTGCATTTTATGTTGGTCCATGGGAGGGTGGAAGGCAGTTAAACACGGCTATGTCTGCGATACTTGCTTGTGCGTTCGAGTTGTTGCAGCTTATATGTGACAAGAAAGCGTATGAGGCAACTGTTGAGGATGAATATGTCCACACACACACACACACACACACACACACACACACACACACGCACGCACACACACACACACAGACACACAGACACAGACACACACACACACACACACACACACACACACACACACACACACACACACACACACACACACACACACACACACACACACACACACACACACACACACACACACACACACACACACACACACACACACACACATACACACACGCACGCACGCACGCACGCACGCACGCACGCACGCACACACACAAACAAACATACACACACACACAAACACACACACACACGCACGCACACACACACACACACAGACAAACACACATACACACACACACACACACACACACACACACACACATATATATATATACTGATGTCCGTTTGTGCGTCTGATCGACTCAGAAACTATGCTTTGCCATTGTCTGTCTCGAGCAGATCTTCGAATGACCTATCTGTTCAATACAATTTTGAATCATGAATGTCTGAATTGCAATGTAAGTAAGGTAGAGTGAGCGCAGTAATATAACCGAACGACTACCACTGGTGTACTTGCGCGTTCGCTGTTAATGGTGTCAGGTCACAATTGGCTTGTCTTGCAGGAAGTAGCGTCACATACAACAAAGACGTGGCCTGCAGCGGCGGTAGTTCACAGAACAACCCTCACACTGGCCTACTGGCGTGTCTCACACAAGACTCGATCACCGTCACACCACTGCGACACGGTGACAAGTAAGATATACCTCTGTGCGTCATTAGGCTCATAGCGAACTATCGACCACCATGACAAATCACTTCGAACTGATATCTATCTATCTATCTAACTATCTATCTATCTATCTATCTATCTATCTATATATATATATATATATATATATATATATATATATCTATCTATCTATCTATCTAGCTAGCT
>OZ023213.1:597879-640379 GCA_963995525.1 Escarpia spicata
ATATCTCTCGTTCTGCCGCCAGTGGCTGTTCTCCCCCCCCCCCTAAACTACCCTCTCTGGATCCGCCCCTCTGTATGTAACTTTGCTCTCGACATAGAAAAAAGTCGTAAGGTTGCAACAATTCAAATCTGATTTCCATCCGCCACCAGATCACAATAGACACAACCGCCCCTCAGCCCGGCGTGGTATCAGACAGTGAGCAGTCACAGTCGGACATAGACTTCCAGCAGAGCTACACCCAACATGCGTCGTGGCAGGGATTCTTCGACCGAGAGAGCGGCGTCGCGTTCTACCAATACGCCTTCTCTGATACCTGTCTCTCGGTCAGCGACTTCAGCCTGCCTGCAACGGGAATGGTACTGTTTACGAGCCTCCTTATTTAGACTGTAGTACTCCTACGATCAGCCTATAATCTATTCAATTACATATAATCCTCTGTAAGAAATACTTTTAGATTTATAGTATATATTATTGCTTTATTAATTAATGTCAATTTAATATCCTTTGGTGACTCTAATCTTTGTGTATGTCTTAATTGAGACAAACTACTTCTATCATCACTACTCAGCCAACACGGAATTATACGCAGCATCTTAACGAGTTAGCTCGTAAAGCCATATGTGTGCCAATTCCTAGCATAAATGAAGCGTTTTATCCAGCAGATGCGATATAATACGTATTCATTTTAATTCACTTGCCTAATATATCTTTCGCCCTTCTTTACATATCAAAGGTAAGTTCCTATACCCAGACTTTTGGACTGCTCAGAGTGGTTTACATTTTTTTCCCTGGGAGACGTGTTCAAAACAACACTGTTTCGACCTCTCTGGGGAGCATTCAACAACGCTGCAGTTAATGCGTGAAGACAATTTCTACACAATTACGCACCACCAGGTACTTATTCATACAGCTGAGTGAACTGGAGCACCGTAGTGTGAACAAAATTGATCAACGTTTAAAAAGGCAGTACATGATTCGAACCAGGTCTGTCTTTGAGCTATCACCCTCGACACTGTCTCTACAAATCTCAGCTGTCCACAGCTGTCCTTGAGCTATCAGCCTCGACACTGTCTCTCCCAGTCTCGGCTGTCCACAGCTGTCTTTGTGCTATCACCCTCGACACTGTCTCTTCCAGTCTCGGCTGTCGACAACTGTCTTTGTGCTATCAGCCTCGACACTGTCTCTCCCAGTCTCGGCTGTCGACAACTGTCTTTGTGCTATCACCATCGACACTGTCTCTCCCAGTCTCGGCTGTCCACAGCTGTCTTTGTGCTATCACCCTCGACACTGTCTCTCCCAATCGCGGCTGTCCACAGCTGTCTTTGTGCTATCACCCTCGACACTGTCTCTCCCAATCTCGGCTGTCCACAGCTGTCTTTGTGCTATCACCCTCGACACTGTCTCTCCCAATCTCGGCTGTCCACAGCTGTCTTTGTGCTATCACCCTCGACACTGTCTCTTCCAGTATCGGCTGTCCACAGCTGTCTTTGTGCTAACAACCTCGACACTGTCTCTCCCAGTCTCGGCTGTCGACACCTGTGTTTGTGCTATCACCCTCGACACTGTCTCTCCCAGTCTCGGCTGTCCACAGCTGTCTTTGTGCTATCACCCTCGACACTGTCTCTCCCAATCTCGGCTGTCCACAGCTGTCTTTGTGCTATCACCCTCGACACTGTCTCTCCCAATCTCGGCTGTGCACAGTTGTCTTTGTGCTATCACCCTCGACACTGTCTCTCCCAGTCTCGGCTGTCCACAGCTGTCTTTGTGCTAACACCCTCGACACTGTCTCTCCCAGTCTCGGCTGTCGACAACTGTCTTTGTGCTATCACCCTCGACACTGTCTCTCCCAATCTCGGCTGTCCACAGCTGTCTTTGTGCTATCACCTTCGACACTGTCTCTCCCAATCTCGGCTGTCGACAACTGTCTTTGTGCTATCAACATCGACACTGTCTCTCCCAGTCTCGGCTGTCCACAGCTGTCTTTGTGCTATCACCCTCGACACTGTCTCTCCCAATCTAGGCTGTCGACAACTGTCTTTGTGCTATCACCCTCGACACTGTCTCTCCCAATCTCGGCTGTCCACAGCTGTCTTTGTGCTATCACCCTCGACACTATCTCTCCCAATCTCGGCTGTCGACAACTGTCTTTGTGCTATCAACCTCGACACTGTCTCTCCCAGTCTCGGCTGTCCACAGCTGTCTTTGTGCTATCACCCTCGACACTGTCTCTCCCAATCTAGGCTGTCGACAACTGTCTTTGTGCTATCACCCTCGACACTGTCTCTCCCAATCTCGGCTGTCCACAGCTGTCTTTGTGCTATCACCCTCGACACTGTCTCTCCCAATCTCGGCTGTCCACAGCTGTCTTTGTGCTATCACCCTCGACACTGTCTCTTCCAGTCTCGGCTGTCCACAGCTGTCTTTGTGCTAACACCCTCGACACTGTCTCTCCCAGTCTCGGCTGTCGACACCTGTGTTTGTGCTATCACCCTCGACACTGTCTCTCCCAGTCTCGGCTGTCCACAGCTGTCTTTGTGCTATCACCCTCGACACTGTCTCTCCCAATCTCGGCTGTCCACAGCTGTCTTTGTGCTATCACCCTCGACACTGTCTCTCCCAATCGCGGCTGTCCACAGCTGTCTTTGTGCTATCACCCTCGACACTGTCTCTCCCAGTCTCGGCTATCGACAACTGTCTTTGTGCTATCACCCTCGACACTGTCTCTCCCAGTCTCGGCTGTCGACAACTGTCTTTGTGCTAACACCCTCGACACTGTCTCTCCCAGTCTCGGCTGTCCACAGCTGTCTTTGTGCTATCACCCTCGACACTGTCTCTCCCAATCTCGGCTGTGCACAGTTGTCTTTGTGCTATCACCCTCGACACTGTCTCTCCCAGTCTCGGCTGTCCACAGCTGTCTTTGTGCTAACACCCTCGACACTGTCTCTCCCAGTCTCGGCTGTCGACAACTGTCTTTGTGCTATCACCCTCGACACTGTCTCTCCCAATCTCGGCTGTCCACAGCTGTCTTTGTGCTATCACCTTCGACACTGTCTCTCCCAATCTCGGCTGTCGACAACTGTCTTTGTGCTATCAACCTCGACACTGTCTCTCCCAGTCTCGGCTGTCCACAGCTGTCTTTGTGCTATCACCCTCGACACTGTCTCTCCCAATCTAGGCTGTCGACAACTGTCTTTGTGCTATCACCCTCGACACTGTCTCTCCCAATCTCGGCTGTCCACAGCTGTCTTTGTGCTATCACCCTCGACACTGTCTCTCCCAATCTCGGCTGTCGACAACTGTCTTTGTGCTATCAACCTCGACACTGTCTCTCCCAGTCTCGGCTGTCCACAGCTGTCTTTGTGCTATCACCCTCGACACTGTCTCTCCCAATCTCGGCTGTCGACAACTGTCTTTGTGCTATCACCCTCGACACTGTCTCTCCCAATCTCGGCTGTCCACAGCTGTCTTTGTGCTATCACCCTCGACACTGTCTCTCCCAATCTCGGCTGTCCACAGCTGTCTTTGTGCTATCACCCTCGACACTGTCTCTTCCAGTCTCGGCTGTCCACAGCTGTCTTTGTGCTAACACCCTCGACACTGTCTCTCCCAGTCTCGGCTGTCGACACCTGTGTTTGTGCTATCACCCTCGACACTGTCTCTCCCAGTCTCGGCTGTCCACAGCTGTCTTTGTGCTATCACCCTCGACACTGTCTCTCCCAATCTCGGCTGTCCACAGCTGTCTTTGTGCTATCACCCTCGACACTGTCTCTCCCAATCGCGGCTGTCCACAGCTGTCTTTGTGCTATCACCCTCGACACTGTCTCTCCCAGTCTCGGCTATCGACAACTGTCTTTGTGCTATCACCCTCGACACTGTCTCTCCCAGTCTCGGCTGTCGACAACTGTCTTTGTGCTAACACCCTCGACACTGTCTCTCCCAGTCTCGGCTGTCCACAGCTGTCTTTGTGCTATCACCCTCGACACTGTCTCTCCCAGTCTCGGCTGTCCACAGCTGTCTTTGTGCTATCACCCTCGACACTGTCTCTCCCAATCTCGGCTGTCGACAACTGTCTTTGTGCTATCAACCTCGACACCGTCTCTCCCAGTCTCGGCTGTCCACAGCTGTCTTTGTGCTATCACCCTCGACACTGTCTCTCCCAGTCTCGGCTATCGACAACTGTCTTTGTGCTATCACCCTCGACACTGTCTCTCCCAGTCTCGGCTGTCGACAACTGTCTTTGTGCTAACACCCTCGACACTGTCTCTCCCAGTCTCGGCTGTCCACAGCTGTCTTTGTGCTATCACCCTCGACACTGTCTCTCCCAGTCTCGGCTGTCCACAGCTGTCTTTGTGCTATCACCCTCGACACTGTCTCTCCCAATCTCGGCTGTCGACAACTGTCTTTGTGCTATCAACCTCGACACCGTCTCTCCCAGTCTCGGCTGTCCACAGCTGTCTTTGTGCTATCACCCTCGACACTGTCTCTCCCAGTCTCGGCTGTCCACAGCTGTCTTTGTGCTATCACCTTCGACACTGTCTCTCCCAATCGCGGCTGTCCAGAGCTGTCTTTGTGCTATCACCCTCGACACTGTCTCTCCCAATCTCGGCTGTCCACAGCTGTCTTTGTGCTATCACCCTCGACACTGTCTCTCCCAATCTCGGCTGTCCACAGCTGTCTTTGTGCTATCACCCTCGACACTGTCTCTCCCAGTATCGGCTGTCCACAGCTGTCTTTGTGCTAACACCCTCGACACTGTCTCTCCCAGTCTCGGCTGTCGACAACTGTCTTTGTGCTATCACCCTCGACACTGTCTCTCCCAATCTCGGCTGTCCACAGCTGTCTTTGTGCTATCACCCTCGACACTGTCTCTCCCAATCTCGGCTGTCGACAACTGTCTTTGTGCTATCAACCTCGACACTGTCTCTCCCAGTCTCGGCTGTCCACAGCTGTCTTTGTGCTATCACCCTCGACACTGTCTCTCCCAGTCTCGGCTGTCGACAACTGTCTTTGTGCTATCACCATCGACACTGTCTCTCCCAGTCTCGACTGTCCACAGCTGTCTTTGTGCTATCACCCTCGACACTGTCTCTCCCAATCGCGGCTGTCCACAGCTGTCTTTGTGCTATCACCCTCGACACTGTCTCTCCCAATCTCGGCTGTCCACAGCTGTCTTTGTGCTATCACCCTCGACACTGTCTCTCCCAATCTCGGCTGTCCACAGCTGTCTTTGTGCTATCACCCTCGACACTGTCTCTTCCAGTCTCGGCTGTCCACAGCTGTCTTTGTGCTAACACCCTCGACACTGTCTCTCCCAGTCTCGGCTGTCGACACCTGTCTTTGTGCTATCACCCTCGACACTGTCTCTCCCAGTCTCGGCTGTCCACAGCTGTCTTTGTGCTATCACCCTCGACACTGTCTCTCCCAATCTCGGCTGTCCACAGCTGTCTTTGTGCTATCTCCCTCGACACTGTCTCTCCCACTCTCGGCTGTCGACAACTGTCTTTGTGCTATCAGCCTCGACACTGTCTCTCCCAGTCTCGGCTATCCACATCTGTCTTTGTGCTATCACCCTCGACACTGTCTCTCCCAGTCTCGGCTGTCGACAACTGTCTTTGTGCTATCACCCTCGACACTGTCTCTCCCAGTCTCGGCTGTCCACAGCTGTCTTTGTGCTATCACCCTCGACACTGTCTCTCCCAGTCTCGGCTGTCGACAACTGTCTTTGTGCTATCTCCCTCGACACTGTCTCTCCCAGTATCGGCTGTCCACAGCTGTCTTAGTGCTATCTCCCTCGACACTGTCTTTCTCAATCTCGGCTGTCCACAGCTGTCTTTGTGCTATCACCGTCGTCACTGTCTCTCCCAGTCTCGGCTGTCCACAGCTGTCTTTGTGCTATCACCCTCGACACTGTCTCTCCCAATATCAGCTGTCTACAGCTGTCTTTGTGCTATCAGCCTCGACACTGTCTCTCCCAATCTCGGCTGTCTACAGCTGTCTTTGTGCTATCACCCTCGACACTGTCTCTCCCAGTATCGGCTGTCCACAGCTGTCTTTGTGCTAACACCCTCGACACTGTCTCTCCCAGTCTCGGCTGTCGACAACTGTCTTTGTGCTATCACCCTCGACACTGTCTCTCCCAGTCTCGGCTGTCCACAGCTGTCTTTGTGCTATCACCCTCGACACTGTCTCTCCCAGTCTCGGCTGTCGACAACTGTCTTTGTGCTATCTCCCTCGACACTGTCTCTCCCAGTATCGGCTGTCCACAGCTGTCTTAGTGCTATCTCCCTCGACACTGTCTTTCTCAATCTCGGCTGTCCACAGCTGTCTTTGTGCTATCACCGTCGTCACTGTCTCTCCCAGTCTCGGCTGTCCACAGCTGTCTTTGTGCTATCACCCTCGACACTGTCTCTCCCAATATCAGCTGTCTACAGCTGTCTTTGTGCTATCAGCCTCGACACTGTCTCTCCCAATCTCGGCTGTCTACAGCTGTCTTTGTGCTATCAGCCTCAACACTGTCTCTCCAACCTCTGCGCCTTTGTTTCCTTCAACATACAACGTTTTCTTTCTATATTGGCTGTCGCAATCTTTGCACAATGTTATGGCATCCTGCCTCTCTCAGTTTGTTCACACACACACACGCACGCACGCACGGACTCACACACCCACGCACACACGCACACACGCACCTACGCACACACGCACGCACGCACGCACACATACACGCACACACGCACACACGCACACTCACACGCACACACACACACACACACACATGCACACACACATGCACACACACACTATTTTTATACTCAAGTGTTTCTTTATTCCGATTGATACTTATAAAATCCACAACTTTCTTTCATCTTCTCGTGGTATGTTTGATGACTGATTATCCTCACATACATAATATTTCATATTTCAACAATACTCGGCAATTGTATGTATTTTGAAATGTATAATATTTACAGGTGAAGGAGACTACGCTGACGTACGCCAGTAGGACCTTGCAGGGCTCAGGGACGTACCACTGCACTGTCGTCGCCTACAACAAGGCCCTCGAGCCCTCGGAGCCCGTGTGTTCTGACGGCGTCACTGTCGACACGACGGCGCCAGAGATGCACGAAGTGTCCATTGAGAGCTCGTGGACAAAGGACGGACTTGTGAAGGACCCGACCGGCCAAGTGTGGTACATTGACCGGAACAGGTTCCGTGTTCTCGTCTCGCAACCTAGTCAGAGCTGCAGGTATTGGATTTGTTTTTAGCGTCATATAAATGGATAAATCATATATAATGTATATGTGTGTGTGTGTGTGTGTGTGTGTGTGTGTGTGTGTGTGTGTGTGTGTGTGTGTGTGTGTGTGTGTGTGTGTGTGTGTGTGTGTGTGTGTGTGTGTGTGTGTGTGTGTGTGTGTGTGTGTGTGTGTGTGTGTGTGTGTGTGTGTGTGTGTGTGTGTGTGTGTGTGTGTGTGTGTGTGCATATTTGTATGTATTTATGCATGTACGTGTGTACGTACATATGTATGTATGTATGTATGTACGTATGTATGTGTATGTATGTATGAACGTATATATATATGTAATAATAAAAAGATAACTTATATTGCGCCTAAATTCTTGGAAACCAAGCTCAGAGGCGCATACAAACAAAAGGATTGGTCATTCTCAAAATCCATAAGTAATATTCCAGTTGTCGACAGATGGGTCAAGGCGCTAGGGAGCTACGGTGGATAAGCAAGGTTGTAAAGATTAGTTTTTAAAGACGGGATTTGTAATATTTTCAACATCTAACACTAAGAGGGAGCATATTCCAAAGAGTATGTATGAATGTATGCATGTATGCATGTATGTATGTATGTATGTATGTATGTATGTATGTATGTATGTATGTATGTACGTACGTACGTACGTATGTATGTATGTATGTATGTATGTATGTACGTATATAGGTATGATTTTCATAATAAAAAAATGAATGTATGCATGTATGTATGTATGTATGTATGTATGTATATATGTATGTATGTATATACGTATGTACGTATGTACGTATGTACATATGTACGTATGTGCATATGTACGTATGTATGTATGTATGTATGCATGTACGTATATAGGTATGATTTTCATAATAACAAAATGAATGTATGTATGTATGTATGTATGTATGTATGTATGTATGTATGTATGTATGTATGTATGTATGTATGTATGTATGTATGTATGTATGTATGTACGTACGTATGTATGTATATGTATGTATGTATGTATGTACGTACGTATGTATGTATGTGCATATGTATGTATGTATGTATGTATGTACGTATGTGCGTATGTACGTATGTATGTATGTATGTATGTATGTATGTATGCATGTATGTACGTATATAGGTATGATTTTCATAATAACAAAATGAATGTATGCATGTATGTATGTATGTATGTATGTATGTATGTATGTATGTATGTATGTATGTATGTATGTATGCATGTATGTATGTATGTATGTATGTATGTATATACGTATGTACGTATGTACATATGTACGTATGTGCATATGTACGTATGTATGTATGTATGCATGTACGTATATAGGTATGATTTTCATAATAACAAAATGAATGTATGCATGTATGTATGTATGTATGTATGTATGTATGTGCATATGTATGTATGTATGTATGTATGTATGTATGTATGTATGTATGTATGTATGTACGTACGTACGTATGTATGTATGTATATGTATGTATGTATGTATGTATGTACGTATGTATGTATGTATGTACGTATGTATGTATGTATGTATGTGCATATGTATGTATGTGCATATGTATGTATGTGCATATGTATGTATGTATGTATGTATGTATGTATGTATGTATGTACGTACGTATGTATGTATATGTATGTATGTATGTACGTATGTACATATGTATGTATGTGCATATGTATGTATGTATGTATGTATGTATGTATGTAGTATATATGTAAGCCTTTCATAATAACAAAATGCAATACAGTATTAAACGCTCGTTTTATGGACACTAAGTGGGAGGAGCATTTGTTGAAAACAACTCTTACATACCCGTTCTGGTCTGTACTGGTTCATACAAGTTCACATGTAAAGAACTTTGGACGCAGGGGTCAGTTAGTCCACGTCTCAACGTGTTACTTACAGCAATCCTCCGCTGTAGTACTCTAGAAATTGATACAATCGGCGCCCAAAGGAGACGCCCAAACGAATCAATGTGGATGGTCAGTTCAAATAATTCTACTGTTGTCAGTCCGATTTACACTTTACGAATCTGTGTTATTATGTTGTTGCACGAGAATGCATGCGTTGGTTATTACGTTGGTTTCAGGCAGAAAGCTCGCCAAGTTAACGACATGCAAATATACCGAGTAAGACATCTTCGGAACAGTTCCGGAGAAGACAGTATCACTCTTTGCAAGAAACCGATATTTCCTGACCAACCAAACATCGTCATCAGAAAGGAGAATATGGTTAGTAGAAGCTGTTTGGCATGATGCACATTTTCATGTCGTATGAAGAAACACCGATATGAATGACTTTATTTTATTTTATGGAAGGAATAATATTTATTCTTACCTGATATAATGTCCGTGCTTCCATCAGTTGGAACTCTCTTGGTTCGGCTCGGATGACGAAAGTGGCATTCATTCGTACGAAGTAGGACTCAGTTCGACAGGATCCGAGGACATGAATCTGCTGTCGTACACGTCAACTCACGGCCACCGCCACTTCATCACCTACCACCCGGGCCTGATGGACGGAGAGACCTTCTACATCCACATCAAGGCCGTCAACAGAGCGGGCCAACAAACTGTCCGGGTAAGGTGTTTACTTTGTATCACATGGCCCCATCAAGACAGTCAACAGGGAGGGCCAACAGACTGTCCAGGTAAGGTGTTTGCTTTGTATTACCTGGCCCCATCAAGACAGTCAACAGGGAGGGAAACAGACTGTCCAGGTAAGGTGTTTACTTTGTATCACCTGGCCTCATCAAGACAGTCAACAGGGAGGGACAACAGACTGTCCAGGTAAGGTGTTTACTTTATATCACCTGGCCCCATCAAGACAGTCAACAGGGAGGGACAACAGACTGTCCAGGTAAGGTGTTTACTTTGTATCACCTGGCCCCATCAAGGCCGTCAACAGAGCGGGCCAAGAGACTGTCCAGGTAAGGTGTTTACTTTGTATTACCTGGCCCCATCAAGACAGTCAACAGGGAGGGAAACAGACTGTCCAGGTAAGGTGTTTATTTTGTATCACCTAGCCCCATCAAGACAGTCAACAGGGCGGGACAACAGACTGTCCCGGTAAGTTATTTACGTTGTCTCACCTGGCCATATCAAGGCTGTCAACAAGGCGGGCCAACAGACTGTCCCGGTAAGTTATTTACGTTGTCTCACCTGGCCATATCAAGGCTGTCAACAAGGCGGGACAACATACTGTCCCGGTAAGTTATTTACGTTGTCTCACCTGGCCATATCAAGGCTGTCAACAAGGCGGGACAACATACTGTCCCGGTAAGTTATTTACGTTGTCTCACCTGGCCATATCAAGGCTGTCAACAAGGCGGGCCAACAGACTACCGAAGTAAAGTATGACAAACGTATTTGCTAATATTCCGAAAACAAATACTGGATTACTATAAATACTGTATTCGTTTCATGCATAACCTATTATGTTTATCGGGAAATACGACGTGTGTTGTTTTCTCTAACATCCTGTGAAATGTAGCACATTGCAAGATGCAAACGCAATACAGTGATATTGATCACAATTGTTTATTCTTGATTTTACAATTGAATTTACAGTAGATAATCGCACGAAAATACTTCAATGTCATATTAAAATAACTATTATATTATTACTATTATTGGTATTATTATTATCAGTCAGTCAATCAGTAGTTTATATCCATAGTAGTAATTTCAATTAAAACAAAATACAGGTACTTATGTATGACTCAATCCCAGAACACCGCCACATCGCCTATAACGTATACATATATTCCATGTGACCTCCGAAACGGTATTCTCCTTGTCATCTTTACCTAGGTGGTCGGGCCTGTCGTCGTTCACGTAGACCCTCCGACATTCAGCGGTCACCTTGCAGTGTCCACTCAGCGCCATGGCAGTGTCTTGTATCTTGTTGGAAGATGGAACAGCTCCAGTTTATCTGCCACTGACCTCCGAGGTCGTCTCATATACGGCTTCAGCTACGCCGTGGGTATGTAAGAACTACGCGTTAAGTCCGGGATACAATGACGTTTTTCGCCCGACCCATTCCGAATCGATCAAACGGTGTTGGTTTAGTCGGGTCTGGTCGGTGTCAGTCGGCTAGTGTATCCACACGGTCGTTTGAAATCAGGACATTTTCAAAGTCGGCATGCGAATATTTCGCCTCTAGGGTCAGATCTGTAGACCCGATCGAGTCTGACTAAGTGCACTGCGGTCAGGGTGACTCGAACATATAGACCGACCAAGCAAGTATCTGGCGAAATGTGCCACTGTTCCCCGGGCTTTACGGGACGCGGTATTCGAACGGGAGCGCAGCGCAATTTCACCGTGATAATAGTTATTCCAACCCACTTACTGCCGTTTGAAAACTTGGGCAGTTTCGTTAACCTCACTTTGCATGACTCTTTCGAAAGATACACTACACGCTGCTATCCCTTTCACCTGGTGTCTATGTCAGGAGTCATAAAAGACCCCACTGGAAAATAGAAAAATAAATATGTTGTTGACTCATTGAACCAATGATATCGATCTACAAAAAAGTGGGCGCTGCGTTTGCTGCTGCCAAAATACCTTCCAGTAACAGAATGAGCGACTCGGGCGTTTTCTAGGCGGACACCGGCGCTATTTAGTTATGATTATGGAATAATATAATTATATTATTGTATTGTTTGAGTGAGTGGTTGATGACATTGTAATCTCAATAATTAGTATTATGTTGGAAATAAACTGGTAAAAAGCCAAATTTAACCTTTACAACATATATTACACTCTAGTATTAGTAATAACACTACTGTATATATTTATAATATTGTTGGCTATAGCATGTTGCTCTTATCAATACTCAAAACATATGGCAATGTCCAGCACGCAGACTTTCAAAGAATGTCACGTTGCTGTAGAAACGAAATACTACAGATCGCGGTAAATATAAGAATGCACATTTTATTCCGCAGGCCACAGTCGCGGTACAGATAACGTGAAGGCATTTTCGCCACTCACCAGAGACAGCAGCGTGCCCGGACTGTGCACCTGGACCACGCCCCCCTCGTGCGTGGCGACACCTGTTGACGACCTACAATGGCGCCTCCACGGCCGTCACTCGTACTACGTGACGCTGAAACTAGAAGGAGTCAACGGTCTAGAGAGAGCGGTGACTTCAGACGAATACGAACATTACATTGGACTCCCGTCTGGTGGCGTAGTCGTCGAAATCCCCGTCAACACAACTGAATTGGTATATAAATGTTAAGACGCTAACTTTAGATCATTGTATGTGTTATTCAATTACGAATTTATATATTTGCTTTGTCAGGTAAGCAAATATGGAAATATGGAAACTGAACATTATTTAGATAAATCTATATAAACATGTTTAGAGGTAACACAAATCTCGCACAGTGATAACAATCAACGTAGTAATTGAGGTGTTGAGAACGACAAGGGCTAACCCGCCAATGGCCCCAAAAAACGTTTCTAGATGGTATTGCTTTGCTCTAATATTAAGGCAACTCGCGGTATGGCGGGCTCGCCTTTATCGACTTATAAAATCAATTTCCTTGTTAAGTGGTGGCTATGCCCCGTGAATCTTTTAATACGGTATCCTTAGTCAAAACGACAACGGCGACGCGGCACGCTACCTTGCAACACGAAATGACGAGTTAGGAAGGAAACGGCGAAGCGCACAGACGCATTTAGACGAGGAACCAATCAGCGTCTCGGGGACTATAATTAAACTATTATTTATTGGGAAATCGTGAGCCATTGAGCGTTGCGTTTTCAATTTGCGATATTTTCATGGAACAGTGTCAGAGTTAAGAATATTTGCTCGCTATTTTGGCGATTACTGTACATATCATCAAACTAAAACCTGATTTATTACTATTGGTTAATATTTGATTATTTTATGGCAGATTAATGTTGTCAAACTTTTAAAATCGTTTTCTCAAAACGTGACAGAAAACAAAAATAGCAGATGAGTATGTGGTAGGTACAATGAATAGGTTTGCAACAAGAACACCCAGAACGTGGAAAATTAACTAATTGTCATGACAATAACAGATAACGGAAAGAAACCTAGATGTTAAGCAGCAGAAACGTAGTAGTGGCATCCTGTTCCAACAAGGAACATTACCTCCGCACGCTCAACAATTATATTTTACGCGGGCAAAATTAAAATAAAGCGATAACAGTATCTGCTGTTTAACAACACAATGTTTGCAGATGTCGGAAGACATCGACCACCAGTCGAGCGAGTCGCATCTCCACATCGTGTGGTTCGGCTTCCAACACGTTGACCAAACCATCAGCTACGAGCTGGCCGTCGGCACGAGACCAGGCAGCGACGACGTCGACGGCTTCAAGCGCGTTGACTCGCTGAGCAAGATGGTCACACATCTGGCATTGAAACCGTTCAAGGTAGAATGACGCGATCAAGATTACGTTTGTGTGTGTGTGTGTGTGTGTGTGTGTGTGTGTGTGTGTGTGTGTGCGTGTGTGCGTGCGTGCGCGTGTGCGTGTGCATGCCCTTTGCCCGTGTTTGTGTGTTGTGTGTTTATATATATGTCTATGTATGTTTTTGTGCGATTCTGCATTCACGCATTCTTACGTACGACCGTGAGTGCGTACATGTATGCGTACTTTCATGAGTTGCAGCGTATACGTGTTCGTGTCAGCACGCATTAGTACGTATGCATGCGTGTTTTAGCTTACCATTGATGTATTATCGGACACCTTATTATGATTAAAATAAGGACTCGCAAATCCGTAGCAACTCTAAAGCATCAATTATTTTATTGTGATGTTTATCGAGAACTGAACTATCATTGAATGAGAAATACGTGATAGATGTAACTAAACCGCTACCTGATTTACAGACTTACTTCGCATCGATCCGCGCCAAGACGCTAGATGGCAGCACGATTGTAAGCAGTGATGGCATCACTATACTTCCGGTAGACACGGAGCTGTTTGGTGCAACAGTAATTGACGCGTTGCCATGTTTATCTTGTAAGTTACCGCATTTTAATGCTCCTTTTTGAAGTTACATTACAATTTTCACCATAAAATGTGCTTAATTCATGAAGATGAATAATTAAATAAACTAAATAACTAAACATTTAACAGAGTGGTATTTGTGTTATTGTATACATGAATAATATATGGTTCCAAATGATTGTTTAATTTATATAATTATCTTAGTTTTGAAAACGCCTCCATGTCAAAGATATAATGATAGGAAAGTCTCGAGGACACGACGGAGAGTTTAAGGAAAACCTACCAAGATCAACACAGTGACTTTGGTGGGTTCCTTAGGAATGTATTGATGATTATACTAGATATGTGATATTACTATATATTTTAATTTTTTTCTGTTATAAAGACGATTCGAGAAATCCGCAGGCAAGGATGCACCATGACTCTCCATTTGTTGATACACCATGTGGAGTTGACGTTGACTTCCAAGCATCAATCACCCATATAGGCATTAGCTGGACTCTGCCAGCAAATGTGACAAACTTAATAACAAGTGTACGCTGGGGAATCGTCGAACACAACTCGAGGTATGGTCATTTCCAGTTATACATTCGAAAGTTAAATGAGTGTGCGTGTGTGCGTGTGTGCGTGTGTGCGTGTGTGCGTTTGTGCGTGTGTTTGTGTGTGTGTTTGTGTGTGTTTGTGTGTGTGTGTTTGTGTATGTACGTGCGTGTGTGTGTGTGCGTGTGTGCGTGTTTGTGTGTGTATGTTTGTGTACGTACTTGCGTGTGTGTATGTTTGTGTGTGTGCGCGCGCGTATGTGTGCATGTGTGTGTGTGCCCGCGCGTGCGTATGTATGCGTATGTGCACGCGGGTGTTTGTGCATGTGTGTTTAGTTGTTTCGGTTTGTGCGTGCGTGAATCAATGTGTGTAATCGTGCGCGGTTATGTGCGGGCTGACGTGTGCACGTGTGTGTCGTTGTGAACAGAACATATTTTAATGAAACAAATTTCACGATTGGGTAGGCATTTAACTAGCTCACATTCCCAGACTACCGACTCGTGTCTTGTTGTTCATTTACCTCCCCGTTAGCCATCTGTATCGATGACTTGCTGACATCACTGAAGTCCCACGGGATCGCACAGGCGCCCTCACTAATTCTCAATATGTCAACATCCATAGTAAAACAAATTACTACAACTAGTATGATATAATGTAATATGCATAACTAAAACTGTTAGTGATGTTTGGTGATTATATCTGCGTTATTAACGTGTCTGCATATTTAATGTTTGAAAGCGTCCACAACATTGCTGTAATTTCAACTGTCCAGCCTGGAGGTCCTTGAGATGACCGACGCTGGACGAGTGAGTCACGTGATCGCCACAGATCTTCAGCTGCAGCCTGGCCACACGTACCGGGCAGTTGTGAAGTTCTGTCACCCAGACGGCTGCTTCCTGGTCAGTGAAATAATGCACACAACTGTTTAGCATATCATAATGTTTAAAGGAACCGTTATAAGTTCCTCAATTTATTATTATATATATACATATATATATATATATATATATATATATATATATATATATATATATATGTATATATATATATATATATATTGTTCCCAATACTATGTGTTGAATGCGTGCTGAACTAACGTATACTCCAATAGCGGAATATTAATTCCTTCCTACACTTAACAATCCCTACTAGGTTAATTTTAACCAATCATACATCAGGAGAACTGATGTTCGTGTATTTCACATAATGTGCGCAGTCGTTTGTTTAATAAAATAGTGCGTACTAGTGTTAAAAGCATCGACAGAATTGACTTTATTGTTAGCTCTAGTAACTTGTGTAAGTCTTATTAGTAGTAATAATAATAGCATAGAACCGGACAACGTTTGCAATTTGTTTGCAAATGTCTTTGACAAAGTCCGTTTAAAAATTATGTTGTAATTTCACCAGTGATTTCACCAACAATCGTCTGTACAAATTTTCGAGCCACCATGACGTAGACAACGATAGCTACATTCGACATTAATGATACTGTAGATGGAGGTTATATGACCAACAATGTAACACGCAAAACACCTGTCTATTATACAATACGTATACACAGTGCTTCTCTCTACCACGTGTTTCATCTTGTTCGTTCAGCCGCTGTTCTCCGACGGTGTGACCATCACGCCTGATGCCCCCGTTTCTCCCGGCCTCGTATCCGTCTCCCTGGTCGACACGAATCTCTCATTCGCCTGGGCACAGTTCGTCGACCCGTCTATCAAACGTTTGACCGCAGACGTCATATCTCGACACGAGTGGACATTGATGGTCAGACACACCGACGGACACAGCTCGGAACAACTCTACCCTTGGAAGATAATATATGCCGTTGACTGCGTCACTTCTGATCAGTCTAATAGTAAAGTAAGAACTATTCGTCACTTCTGATCAGTCTAATAGTAAAGTAAGAACTATTCGTCACTTCTGATCAGTCTAATAGTAAAGTAAGAACTATTCGTATTCAATAAGATACGGGTGTGTGACTTTTTGATAGGATGTGTTTAGGATTCATGTACGACACCAGTAAGCATCTGTCACATTCTGTTTTTTCTGGCGCAGGTGTGTTCTTCCTCTGTCCGCTTGGCGGCGCCATTAGAAACGTCGAGTTGTGTCGTACTTGCTGTTAGAGCGCATAATAATGTCGGTTTGCATTCGACGATCACCCGACAACTGAGGGGATGTGACGTCACCAGCAGAGTGACGTTGACAGTTATTGACGCAGTAGCTACAACATTAAATGGGTGAGTCAATACTGTTTCTTCCACAATGTTATTGATAGTGTTGCAGTTTGATGGGCAGGACTTATCGTTGCTACAAACATTTCGATGAGCTACACTAGGTTATTTCAAGGATTTCTGAAATGTCGCATTAGTAAGTATGTGCTAGATATACGCATTCTTGCGACGGTTTATTCAGTGTGCCTCACGCAATGTGAACACTGTCGTTCAGTTCAATTTTACGATGACATTCCATGTTACTGTTGTATGTCAACAGGGTACTTATCATATAAATGATGTTGTAATAATTGGGCGCGACCTATAACCTCTCGAGCATCTTAGCAATTCGTCAAAGGTTTAATGCGCGTTATCATCGCACCGCGTTCAACGAAAAAACATTTGTGTTGTCCGATCTGTCAGCATTGTAATTCTGACACGTTGGAACTCAACGACCGTTAAGACGAATATTAACGAATGGTGGCATTTTAGCACACAGATGAAAATTAATGTATTTATTTTCTAATCGTAATGTCGGTGTCGTTAGCTAGAACATAAGTTCGTTGCCTTTTTTCTAGAACGTAATGCCGGTGTCGTTATCTAGAACGTAATGCCGGTGTCGTTAGCTAGAACGTAATGTCGGTGTCGTTATCTAAAACGTAATGCCGGTGTCGTTAGCTAGAACATATTGTCGGTGTCGTTAGCTAGAACGTAATGTCGGTGTCGTTATCTAAAACGTAATGTCGGTGTCGTTAGCTAGAACGTAATGCCGGTGTCGTTAGCTAGAACGTAATGTCGGTGTCGTTAGCATCGACTGCTTCAGCAGTGCATTGATAATTAATGATAATTTCAGATTTGTTCGATATTAATATACACTCTAACAACCAAGGGGACTTATTGTATTCCTAGGGACATCTCTCTGAAGAAGAACGCCCAGTGGCCGGTGTCAGACCGAGAGTACACGCCGTCCTTGTCGACCTTGAGCGCCGTCTGGCCAGACCTGCGTCACGGCACGTATGCCTGGAAGGTCGTCTCCGACCGCGCCATCCACAGGTTCGCCTTCGTCAAGCCACGGGCTGCGCCAGACTACGGCGACTTCGACTGCTCGGCACCGGAAGTGTTGGCCTGCGGAGATACGCAGGTGCGGAAATGCAATATCGAGTGTGTACCAATGCTTGCTTTGGTGTACTAATTACACGTTTGTAATACAAAGGACACGCGTACAGTATTATTCCCGATAACGTTATTATGTTAAACCATTGGCACGGTGTAACCTTATGTTCACAATAGTACGTTGGAAACTTGACATGAATTCAATAATTATTTGTGATTCGGCTTATCAAGATATGCCAATCAACACCAGGCAGCAGCAGTCACGATCTTCACAATCTGTTTAAAACGTAGCGGTTAATCATTTCCTAAATACAATTTTAGTGTAGTTTAAGTGTAGAAGTTAACAAAACAAGATTTAACCAGATTGTCATCCAGAGAATTAACTCTAGATGGCAGGTGATATACCCGCTTCAGTACAATTACCATATTCACAATATTGTTCCTTAATGTATACGTTGGTTCACCGTAGTGTCGTTATTTATGGTAGGGCGATTATAAAATACAATGGCATTTAACATCCAAACGAATATCTTCTGTACAGGAGAACTTTGTGAACGTTCACGACTTGACTTTGAGCGAGGGTCAACGCTACTACGTATGTATCCTAGCCAACGCCACCGATCTCAAGTTTGAGAAGTTCACTCAACATCTGGAGCAGACCTCGGAGTGCAGCAACGGAATAGTAGTGGACACAACGCCGCCCATCGCTGGTCAAGTGTGGGTCGGCAGTCACCAGACCCACTGGCGCTACCAGGTAGGAACACATGTGTAGCTTCGTATTTGTATATTGTGGATACAATACAATCAGACACTGCTATCAAGTACCAATATACATTGAAGCAATATTGTTGAGGTTACGTAAAAACAGTTAAGGTTTGCCTGGAATATGTTTCATCATGGTTCACGTTCTATTCAATTCCTGCAAACAGATAGACGACATCACCAATGGATCTTAAAGCTAGATAGACATTGTCCAATAATGAAATCTTGTTCATTTTCAATTGTATTCTCGGAATCTTTTCCTGAAAACCAGCTGGTGCCGCTCACGGACGAGTTGTCTTATGGTATCCCAACTAGAAGATACAATAGTTTCTTGTCCCAAACAGGTTTTATTTTAAATTCAAATGCATGAGTGTTTCGTATGTTGCATACTTAGCTGCCTATATCAGATAGTCTGTAATATAGTAGTCACAAATCATTCCTGTAACAATACAGTACAGGAAATCAGTCTCACTAATACGGTCACCTCGCCATTCGGGTTACTTCTGCCGTGTCCCAAAGTCGACCTTAATGGTGAGATTCCACCGTATATGATTTGTGAAAAGGTATAACGGAACTCAACAGACTGAATCATTTATACCGATATTTCAGGTTGATTCGGAAATAATGCCGGTGTGTTGTTAATGTTGCCTCACTTACTTCAGATCGACCGATCACAAATGAATATATATTGGAGTTCGTTCATTGACGTAGAATCCTACGGCCAGTCTTCTCATCACTCTGGGATCCTAAAATACGAGTATGCTGTCGGTAAGTCTAAGAACGCCAGCCAACAACTAAAAACCAGACGAACAAACAATTCTTTACTAGATGCAACATTCAACATCATAGAACCACATCAATTAAAAAAAAAAGTATTAATATACGACTAATTTGCATGCGCACTCAATCCTGACCGACTCCACACGAGTGTTGGCCAGTATACAATCAACATCAAGAGGCCAGTATACAATCAACATCAAGAGGCCAGTATACAATCAACATCAAGAGGCCAGTATACAATCAACATCAAGAGGCCAGTATACAATCAACTTCAAGAGGCCAGTATACAACCAACATCAAGAGGCCAGTATACAACCAACATCAAGAGGCCAGTATACAATCAACATCAAGAGGCCAGTATACAATCAACATCAAGAGGCCAGTATACAACCAACATCAAGAGGCCAGTATACAATCAACATCAAGAGGCCAGTATACAACCAACATCAAGAGGCCAGTATACAACCAACATCAAGAGGCCAGTATACAACCACCATCAAGAGGCCAGTATACAATCAACATCAAGAGGCCAGTATACAATCAACATCAAGAGGCCAGTATACAATCAATATCAAGAGGCCAGCATACAATCAAGATCAAGAGGCCAGCATACAATCAACATCAAGAGGCCAGTATACAACCAACATCAAGAGGCCAGTATACAATCAACATCAAGAGGCCAGTATACAATCAACATCAAGAGGCCAGTATACAATCAACATCAAGAGGCCAGTATACAATCAACATCAAGAGGCCAGTATACAATCAACATCAAGAGGCCAGTATACAATCAACATCAAGAGGCCAGTATACAATCAACATCAAGAGGCCAGTATACAACCAAGAGCAAGAAGAGGTTGTATCATATTAAAATAATAAATACTGGCCATCTTGATTATGTTTACGAAATTGAATTATATTTCTATTGAATCTCAATGCGTAGCATCACATGAAAGTGTGTTATACGTGTGTCAGGCACGTCGCCTGAGGGCGTTGATGTCCAAGACTACACAGATGTCGGAGTGACTAACATGGCGGTGGCAAACGGATTGACGTTACAAGACGGAAGGACATACTTCGTCACAGTTCGAGGTTTGTTGTTTATTTATTTGTTCATATAAATACGTTATGACTAGTACTGTTGTACACCACTCATTAAAATGTTAAAGTAATAACACGTAACATGCAAATATTGATTTTGGTGTTTGTTTATTGATAACATTCTTCAAATAAATAATGTTGTGGAGTTAGTTATACATTTAAAAATAACATTCCTGTCGGCAATATTTGTTTAGTTTGCGTTGGAATGTTTCCTTAATAGCATTTCTTGTTGCGAAGATGTCACGCGTTTTTATTCACAGAAATATGAGAAAGGTTCCCGTGTTTTGAAAGCTAGACTTTGATCGAGCGTCACGAATTATTTGTTTTTGTGTTTGGACTTGTACACTACTACACGGTCGAAATATTTATAAATTTTCTGAAAGGCCTAAGTCCGTTTTTTACAGCCACTGATCACGTGGGTAGATCGACAACTGCGCAGTCGGCGGGAGTTACGGTCGATTCAACGCCACCGGAAGTTCGTTCTGTGCCGATTGACGTCGGCGGCTCTTACACGACTGTGAGGACAGAATTCTCAGCCGCATGGAGGGGTGTCTTTAACGACCTCGAAAGCGGTGAGGACATTAAACAACGTACAGTTCTGTGGATCTATGTCTCTGTTTTGTATTTGTCAAGAATAAGGTGTAATTTTTCCCTCACAAATGATTATATATATATATATATATATATATATATATATATATATATATATATATATATATACATACATACATATATATATATATATATATATATATATATATATATATATATATATATATATATATATATATATATATATATATATATATATTACATGGTATGTACATTTTAGGAATTCAACACTACTATTGGTGTCTGGGCTCGAAGCGTGGTTACTGTGATATTATGTCATACACGAAGACAACCGAACCTAAAGCATCTACAAAAGCACGTGACGTTCGAAACTTTTCTGACGGACACCCAGTCTACGTCACTGTTCAGGTGAGACAAGGTCTGAATATATAGTAAAATGGTGGACCGAAAGTGTTATCTTATGTCACATAATATACATTTAGCATAAGTGCCACACTAATGATAGCATGAAGACGGGAATGATATGACATGTTACTAACATAGATTGTGTCTAGACAATCACCGAATTCGACCGAAACGTCTAGCAATTCGAATATGCAACATTCCCGTACTTCGGAAAATCAACTAATGTCATCCAACGTGAAAGGTGACGAGTATTGCTGAGTGATTAGGTGGTCAGAACCAGCTGGTAGCAAATAGCTATTGCAATTTTATACAAGAAAGCACCGAGCTAAACAATAGTACTGGATAAAGAAACTGAGCAATCAATCGTGTTGCAAGCAGCACGTCGAATAATGAACCAAAACGGACCGACTCTGTGATGGGATACGTGAGTTTGAAATCCGGGAAATTTCAACTGATAATGATACTTAGAACATAAACATGTACGTATAGTTTTCATACATCAATTGTACGATTCACGTTTTTTAGTTCTCACTTCTATGATATGTTTTGTGGAGAATCGCAGCCGGTGTTAGCACAATTTATTGTCGTTTGTTACTCATAGTGTATTCGTTTCGCGTAACACTGGCACTTGTACTAATATGATGCGGGTAGTGATTTGGTACCTTAGAAATATGTTAAAATATATTTTTCATGACAGTAACTGTAAATTAGGCACGTTATCCTGTTACATTCCGCATGTACGACTTAATTCTTAATTAATTGTAATTACATTTCGATATCGTGCACGTGTAAGGTACACCAGGAAGCTCATTATTAGAAACAGCGTGTTGTGCAGTCGCAATGCCGTTAAATCGTTACGTATCATCCGGCGTCACAACACTAACTTCGTTTACATTGTCAGGTAGGGGTAACAGAAAAATGGAAACTGGAAACAGGAAACAGCAAAAGTACATTCGTCCCAACAGCATTCCAAATTGCTTTTGATAAAATTATTTAGGATTGCGACATCGGATTTTCTGGGAAATTGGCCTTCCATAACGTTGTCATGTTTAACCTTGATCATTTCAGGCCGTCAACAGAGTTGGTCTGACTGCAGTAATTACGTCCAGAGCCGTCATAGTTGACGCGTCACCTCCCATAACGGGCCATATCTATGACGTTACTGGTGACTCACAGACTACTGATATTGATTACACTGTAAGTGGTTTTCTAAATAAATAAATGCTGCTATTGATATATAATATTATATATGTATGTATGTATATACACACACACACACACACACACACACACACACACACACACACACATATATATAATATATATATGTATATATTTATATTAGCAGTTTCATTATTTTTGATTGGTTTTATTATTAAATAGTTAAGCAATAATGCTATACCATTTGCACATATGAACGTAAGTTTCGTTTTCCTTAATTTCTGCTCTTATTTGTATACTTTATTTAGTTGTTTAAATATATGTAAATCCGACATCACATTTTCTGGTCATCTCGGTACTCTCATAGTAATTTAATAACGTCATATGTATAACTAATAAACATATTATACTACATATTATATTACCAGTCTACATGTAATACATTGTGACAATATCTGGATAGTCAATAGCGTTAACGAGAATTCGTATTCAGACTGTCGCCACAAAGATCGGAGCTCGTTGGGCCGGATTCTATGATCCCCATTCTCACGTCACCGGATTCAGTGTCAACATCGGCAAATGTCCAACGTGCGAAGATATCCTCGAGAAGTCTCACGTTGGAATCTCCACAAGTATGTCATGTTTCAACGATGTCACTTTTTACAGTTTTATGACTTGTAAGGGGTATAATAAGTGCCCCTAAAGGCCTACATAATACATGTTCCAATCAAAATGTATACGCGCCCTCTTTTAATCTAAAACATGTCATATGTATTGGGTCAGTAATAGTTAGACCAACCAGACTCCTGGAAATAATACATTGAACTATTTGTCAACGTTATTTAGTATGACAGAATGGCGTCAATATGTTTAGGACAATCAGTTCAGCCGTCCTTTTTCAAAACCAGTTTCAGTTTAGTATTATACACTTTCAGATATACTGTTGGACCACGTGACCCTGGAGCGTGGCGTGACGTACTACACAACAGTGGAAGCGTGTAATGGCGCCGGTCTGTGTGTGTCCGTCACCTCTGACGGGGTCATCGCTGACACGTCACCCCCGGTAGGCGGGGTCGTCTACGACAGCATCTCGGCTGAAGACGTCGACTTTCAGAGTTCCAGGTACAAGCAGCGTACTTGATACTATAACAGTCAAACGTATCATTTAAGATTTATATAATACATTTACTTAGTTGTTACTCCTGCTGTCGGTGAACCACACAACTGAGAGGAATTACATCATTATTAAATATTTTGTATCGAAAGAAAACTTCCAAAAGGAGTTGTTTTTAAAAAAGCATTCAAGAAACATGTCATGTTGAGAGTGCGCGATAGGGTAATGGTTAGCAAATATGTCTGGAATGCCGGCACTCTGAGTTAAAAACTCGGACCGAGCAGGGACTTTGTATCTCTCGTGACTCGGAGATCACAATAATGTCGGTCCCGTCTCAAATTAGGACGTAAACAGCCACTGAGGAAGACAAGAACACGCAAAAATCCACGCAAGCACGCATAATTCACACGCCCTATATTATTAAATCCATGTTGTAGCTCGATGTTATCCGCCCACTGGCTCAACTTCCACGATCCCGAGTCCGGGCTGTTGTACATGGAGTGGCGAGCAGGGACGGCGCCGGGACAGAGTGATATCCTGGCCCCTACTAGACTCCATGTCACGGACAAGGCATCGTCAAAGCTATCACAACCCCTACCACGGCACAAGAAAGTATACGTCACGTTGAAGGTGTTCAACAAAGCGGGTAAGAGAAAATCTGAAAAAGGAAAATACAATAACAACGAATGAATTATGGGAATATCCGCTACAGTAGTTTCGTACATTCTATTGGATTGTGCAACGTATATTCTGCTTCAATATGGATGTGCGTGCAGGGACGTAAACAAAGCAATATTGCGGTGATTTTAAAATAACAATAAGCAAATGTGTTGCCCTGTTGAAGTAAACCTGAACACGAACGATAACTTACTTCGACATTAAAGAAGCGTGTTTTGTTTTATTTTAATCATGAACTGCAAGTTTTTTTTACTTTGTCATAATTATTTTTTTATTCAATTGTTTAGCCCACAATGACGTTTCATACCGCAGGATAGTGAAGTATCACTATTTGGCAGTATATTCTTGAAAGCCCCCCTAGACTTGAAGACTTCGTCTCGGCCATGTCTGATTATTTAGCAGATTCAAACTGCCTTGTGTTTATGGTGTTACTGTTTTGCCTCCTGTAGGTCTCTCGACTGAGAAAACATCGAATGGGTTTGTGGTCGACAACACGTCTGCCGTGACAACGACACGGATATCTTTCAATCGGCGCTTCGGGTCACTGAGGATACTTGCACAAGTATTTACTAATTGTGGATATTCTTGCTCTAGTTAACAGTCCTCTTGAGATACCGCGGGGTAGAATGTCGGGAACAACGCCAGGGTGTCAATCAAGAGGACTGTAGTTCGAGTCCATGTACAGCATTGTAGAGAGCTGGGCAACATCACTAACGCCACGTAGTCTGTGTCTATCGAAACATATCGTGGTTTACAAGTCACTGGCGCTAATCCATTCCACGTGGCGGGACAAATATGTAACCTGAGTCGATCTTTCAGTCACACGATTCACGGGGAACCGCATGTTTTTCACTACCTCTGCTTTGTTGGCAATTGGTCTGTCTTCACAATGACCCTATCCTCACATGATACATCAGGCAACACTACTTTCTGCTGATTAATTATGCCACCAAAATAGTAATAGTGTATTTTACACGGATTGTTGATCCAATATCAAAAGACGCCACTTCACTGGTGTGGTAGGCTTGGTCACCTCTCACTGGTGTGGTAGGGTTGGTCACCTCTCACTGGTGTGGTAGGGTTGGTCACCTCTTACTGGTGTGGTAGGCTTGGTCACCTCTCACTGGTGTGGTAGGCTTGGTCATCTCTCACTGGTGTGGTAGGGTTGGTCACCTCTTACTGGTGTGGTAGGCTTGGTCACCTCTCACTGGTGTGGTAGGCTTGGTCATCTCTCAACGGTGTGGTAGGCTTGGTCACCTCTCACTGGTGTGGTAGGCTTGGTCATCTCTCACCGGTGTGGTAGGCTTGGTCACCTCTCACTGGTGTGGTAGGGTTGGTCACCTCTTACTGGTGTGGTAGGCTTGGTCACCTCTCACTGGTGTGGTAGGGTTGGTCACCTCTCACTGGTGTGGTAGGCTTGGTCACCTCTCACTGGTGTGGTAGGCTTGGTCATCTCTCACCGGTGTGGTAGGCTTGGTCACCTCTCACTGGTGTTGCCATCAGTGACCGGTGATGTGGAGTCTGGGGTGTCCGAATGGAGCATTATGTGGCGAAGGCGATGCCGACTCCCTGTTGCGCGTCACCACTGTTGGTGTTGATTTTGTTACAATTGGTATACTCAAAGTCTAATCAAGGTTTCTATAGGTGGAGAACTAAAAATTGATTGGTGTCGGCCATTCTATTTCTGAAAATTTATAATTCCAGGCTTTCCCATACTATTTAGAAAATTCCAGGCTACCTAATGAAAACTAATGACGTTGTAAAGACCTCAGATTTGGTTGTCGACGTCATTTCAATATCGTGACGACGTCAACTTACAACGCTTATGACACGACGTTGCAAAGACGTTGTACATACGTTGTTCGACGTCATGATGTATATTATATCAATATTCGACGTCGTATCGACGTCGTGTGCGCGCTGGGATATGGCAATCTCATTTGAACATTTGTACATCGTATTATTTAATATGTGTTCTGCACTGATTACCGTAAAGCAGTGTACTATCCCACTATATACTGTCTATATTTGTCTGGATATTCGCTTTCATATATAACATGTTATATTCATTAACGAATAAAAAAATTATTTAGTGTACGTTTGCTATAAAAAAAAATGCAACATATCATGCATTTCAGAATATTGCAAGTTGAATTTATACCTTTTATAAAATATCATATACGTGTTTTAAATAATGTAATGCCAGATATATGCAGTATACATGTTATAAATGTTCAACGAATGTCATTGTCATAATATGTCTTCCTTGTTCAACGTTCCACAGCTCACTGTCAGATTTATTTAGTGAATATTAATAGTAGTACATATATATTGCTATGTACGTTGCTACTGTTTCACCATAACATACAAACCTACTGAATATAGTAACTGAATCTTGACCAGGTGTGGAAGTCGTCACTGAGTGTGGTGTGGAAGATGTCGGACCCCGAGAGTTCAGTCGTCGAACAGTTTGTGTCTCTGACGACGAGAGACTCGATCCATCACAACGTACCGGCCGTCAAAGTAAGACGACCATCTGTCCGTTTGTGTCTGTGACGACGACAGGCTCAATAAATCACAACTTGCCCGCCGCCAATGTGATATGACTTTCATTGCATAATTGTATGCCTTCGTAACATACCGGATTACAGTTATTTTAAGCAAGTTATATATTGTAATGTGTGCTGGATTAAGCAAATATTATGAAAATCCGCCAATATAATTTCAAATGCAAAATTTTTAGTAGCATCGACGATGAATACATGGGCCTACTCTTACCACGTACATATATTATTCAACACATATATATAATTCCAATATTTAGTCGAACGCTGCATGAACAACGTTCTTGCAAATGCACACACACACACACACACACACACACACACACACACACACACACACACACACACACACACACACACACACACACACACACACACTTATATATATATATATATTGCAGCAAATCTATTTGGCGATACTGACAAAATCATTCCACGTTTTACAGTTGCTAGGTGGTCAGCAGGAATACACGTTCAGCAACGTGAGTTTGGTGGACGGAGAGATTTACTACGCCAAGGTGATCGCTTGCAATGGCGCCAGACTCTGTACAACGTCCGTCAGTGAAGGCATCCTGGTACGGCGGCGTTTCTCTGTATATATGTCTCTATGTGACTATGAAGACGCACACTTTATTGAATCAAACATATTTGACAGTATTTACTTACGTGATATCCTGATATAACCAGTTTATATGTCAAATCACGTTGACCAGACAATACCATTATTAATACGCTGTCCAAATCATGTCTGCTATACGGTAAATACCGTTTAATTGTATTAACTGTTTTACATGTGTTAGTTGAGAATCCATATAATAACTACCTTGTCGGATTACATAGCGTTGTATCACAGAATAACATTGGGCGTACGCAACCGTTTCATCGGATATGTGTGGAATATCGTGTTCAGGTGGACACCACACCCCCGGTCGCTGGAGCCTTCGCCGTGTCTACGGAGCATGCCGCCGCCTTGACGCGGCATCGACGCGGTTGGATGACGTACAACGATAAAGTGTTACGTCTCGCGTGGCTCGGCTTCTCTGACGCACACTCTAACGTCACCACGTACTACGTAACCGTAGGCACGAAATACGGCGCCTCAAATATGCTGGTCAGTCAGCGTACTAAGGTCCATGACACTAACGTCGTTATGAGTTCATAAGCCTGAATTTACTCTTTAAAATCGATCTCGCTTCTGAACAGTTGAAGTTGTACTACCGTATTACTGTTTATACCAGCACCCGCCAGAGGGACACTCTCACTGGTGTATCATGGAAATAGTAGCATCGATGAAACAGCAGCGGCTCTTTGCATTTTGTTAATCCCTATTTAATTTGTTAATCCCTGTTTAATTTAACAATGGATTCTATTTAATGATGGGTGTCTCTTATAAGAACATCATCTTACTCAAACGATATGATGTACGGCAGTATCAATGGTAATTTCAGTTACACTGCATTCATTATTAAGCAACATATACCATTTCAGTATATTCAATTATTTGCAGTCATACATACGTTACATTATTCTCATTATCATAGTGTTCTCATATACAAAACATAATTTGTACGATATCAAAATAATTATACACTATATACATCCAATATTATTTACAACATGTACATATTCAGCTAACGAATTAGCTGGCTCACATCTTGAATCCACGTCATCGTCATCAGCAACGTCATCATTATAATCATTGAAATAATTATCATCAGCAGCATAATCATTGTAGTCACCATTGTAATCATCACCACTATTGTCATTATAATTAGAGTTATAATTATGTTAATATATTTTGTTTATTCAACTTACCTTGCAGGTTAGCAATAAGCCGATTTTGGTTCGACCAAACGCCGACGACCTGCATTCTGAAGGATTCGTTCAGAAAACAATCGTTACTGTCACATCAACAATCCAACGAAACCAGCAGATTTATGTTTCTGTATGGGCTGAAAACAGGGTGAGGTTTCATGTGCCTATTTAAACAATGGCTGATTTCCTCACTGCGTTTTATGATTTTATTAAATACAGTCGTCCTTGCGTCAATCAAAAGACACAGTTCCTTGTTACGAACTGGGATCTGTAAACCAAAGTATGTGAAACGAAAACATGATATCGATTGTGTACGATGTATGGATTCAGTTAGGATGTGCGGATGCGGCAAGTGGCAAGATAATAGAAGCCGTTCCACGCGTACATAGGCAGATTAGTTTCTCCACGCGTTTGCAACAAATTGAATCGCTCCATGTAGCGATTCGAATCGTATCCGCACAGGAATCGGATAGGAAATTCCCAACGTGACATCACTACAAATGTGTTTCCGATCCCGCATGCTGCATCCGTACGTGTTTCCGAACTTATGGAATCCTAGCTTTTCTTAATGTCAAAATAAAGCAAGTATCGAACTACGTTGTGAGAATCTAAATGTATAACCATTCTTTATAATGAGACGATTGACAACACGACTTTTCTTAAATTAGTACATGCTGTATACCTACTTGATACGCAAGTGACATGGTGGACAATAGTGAAATATGATACACATAGTCGTTGGCATCCTAGGTACACTGACAATTATTGATATTTCACAGGCGGGTTTGGTGAGCAGTCGTCTCCACGGCACCTTCACGGCCGTGCCCTCGCAGTCGGCGGCCGGCACGCTGGCCTTGGTGCGACGTTGTCAGCCCGTCACCTGTAAGGGCCACTGCACATGTGCCCCTCACGGACAGGGGACGTGTACGTCAACAAAGACATGCACGAACGTTAAAGGTAGGTATTATTTGTAAAATGTTACATGTACTGTTAAGCAAGATAACAACCAATTGACAATATTACTCTCTCTCTCTCTCTCTCTCTCTCTCTCTCTCTCTCTCTCTCTCTCTCTCTCTCTCTCTCTCTCTCTCTCTCTCTCTCTCTCTCTCTCTCTCTCTCTCTCTCTCTCTCTCTCTCTCTCTCTCTCTCTCTCTCTCTCTCTCTCTCTCTCTCTCTCTCTCTCTCTCTCTCTCTCTCTCTCTCTCTCTCTCTCTCTCTCTCTCTCTCTCTCTCTCTCTCTCTCTCTCTCTCTCTCTCTCTCTCTCTCTCTCTTCTCTCTCTCTCTCTCTCTCTCTCTCTCTCTCTCTCTCTCTCTCTCTCTCTCTCTCTCTCTCTCTCTCTGTGTGTGTGTGTGTGTGTGCGTGCGTGTGTGCGTGTGTGCGTGTGTGCGTGTGTGCGTGTGTGCGTGTGTGCGTGTGAGCGTGTGCCTGTGTGTGTGCGTCTGTCTGTCTGTGTGTGTATGTGTGTTTGTCTGTGTCTGTGCGTGTGTGTCCATGCGTGCACGTGTGTTGCACTCACGTTTCACTGCCATAGTATCTGCAGTCTAAATTTCGGTGGTGTCAGTGAAATCAGTTGCAAATATTCGGACAAATATAACAATCAATGCCACATTCTACATGGTTTTTCATTACTGATCGCAGGAAAATCCGGCTACCAGAGAGTGACCGTCTACGATATAGAGGACTACACCCTGACTCCGGATACGAACACTCGTGACATAGACTTCACGCGATCCCAGTGCGCCCTTGCTGCCACCTGGCGGACTGCGACGACATCGGGCAGGGCGCCGGAGAGATACGAGTGGTCTGTCGGGGTGGACGGCGAGCAGATTGGACACGACCTACTCGATGTGCTCAAGGAGTCGTTGTGGAGAGAAACCAGCGATAACAACATGGCCGTCTACACGACTGGAAGCTCCCGCAAGTCGGGTAGGGCGACATATTTGAGTCATCCACATTGTACATGGACAATCTCTCTTACGCGATTAAGTCACAAATGCACATTAGACACATTGCCGGTTACCTACTACTGGTAGAAATTCGGCAGCCGTTCAATTACATGCATTGTTGTTAGTTATATAAGATATATATATGGCAGGCAGGCAGGCAGGCAGGCAGGCAGGCAGGCAGGCAGGCAGGCAGGCAGGCAGGCAGGCAGGCAGGCAGGCAGGCAGGCAGGCAGGCAGGCAGGCAGGCAGGCAGGCAGGCAGTTGATTCATTCAATTGTACAATATAGTATAATAGTAATGAGAGTAATAATGCACATTACGGTATAACAGTTACAATTTCAAATGGGTGTCATACTGAATGTACAACGTGGATATGGGAGACTACTATTAAGACTAAAACGTCGCTCCCAGGAGCCACAATATATGTGTAGCACATTTTTTTTGAAACTGCTAATTTTCCTAATTAGACTATTGTTTGCTTTTATGCGATCAACATGCACGTGTTTGTCTTAGCATTATTTTTACACAAATTACCATAGAATACCATTGTATAAAATGTACTTATAGAAATCAATTAACAATCAATATTTACTCTTCCATCGCAGACGTCGTTCTCGATTCTCATACGAATTATATGGTGTACGTGCGTGCCTGGTACGATGCTGACACGTACGCCGTGTACGTGACGGATGGCGTCAACACGGACCCAAGTCCGCCTGAGCTGTCACGTGCATCCAAGGTGACGGATCTACAGAGTGCCACGTCAAACAGCGACGTCGACTTCATCACGTCGACGTCAAACGTTACATTATCATGGCGCGGCGTGTTCCGCGACTCACAGGCCGGGATTACACGTTACGTGGCCTCAGTCAGCAAACACCTCGGGGGGCGTGACGTAGCGGAGAAGCAGGTAGCGTCAACGTTGACGCAAACTGTACTGTCAGGACTAACATTGGACGTCAGCTGTAAATACTACTCTACCGTGATCGCTTACAACGAAGCCGGACTGTTCACATCAGCATACTCGGATGGATTCAAGGTATGTCAGATGCTGTTGACAGAGTGTGAATAAAGATTGTATTATAGACGCGATGTACGGCGCTTCCTGTCTTAGGATAACCTGATGCAATTTTTGTTCCTTGTGTATACTTGCCTGTGGCATTGCCTCAACAATGCAAATGGGTGCTTTACTTTATTTGTGTTCTTCTGCATATATACACACGCACCCGCACATGCACGCACGCACACCACACCACGCACGCACATACCACGTCATGTTTGTATTACTCATGTCACTGGCCATCCACTTGTCTCCAGGTGGACGTGACACCGCCAGTGACCGGACATGTTTGGGACGGTCGAGGCCTAGCTGACCAAGACTACAGCCCTGACAACCGGACAGTGTCGGCGTGGTGGCGTGGCTTCAGTGACGACGTGTCGTATATTGACCACTATGAGTGGTGTGTCGGTACAAGGCCCGGGAGAGTGGACGTGGTCACGTGTCGAAGTGTTGGCCTGCACACGCGCAGTACCACTCCACTGTCGTCGGCGGTGGCGCCAGGTACGATACGTTTTAATGGATACACCAACCGTATATATGCATTTGTTTTCTTTTAATGTAGTGTGAGTGTTAATTTAAATTAATTGCCCCAGGTATATGTGGTATCAATCGCAGTCAAACATGCATTGTTTATATTTACTTAGGTAATTTTCAACAATAAACAACTTCGCATAAGACACTGCATGTGGTCTACTACTTAGTAACTAGCGTTTGTGAAACGTAACAACGAATTGACTACTTGACATGTCTTAACATTGTCTTACAAGAATCGACTAATTGCAGGGACCCGCTTGTATTCCACGGTCTATGCTTACAATGCTGCCGGATTCAAGTCTGACGCAGTGAGCTCTGACGGGTATATTATCGACTCGACACCACCACGGCCTCTTCACAAGTTCCAACTGGGGTCGAATCTGTTGAAGAACCCGTCTTTTGAACAGGATGTAGAGAGAGATGTAGGAGTTCCGAAGGACTGGATAGGTCAAGGAACCTTCCTCCTCAGAGAGAGCAGTGGTGATATAGCAGCACAAGACGGCCAGTCATTTCTCGATGTCGTCAGCGGTTATGTAGAACAGACAGTTACAACAGTGAAGACGACGAAATACCGAGTTACGTTCTATGTTCGTGCTCCAGATGACATCCGGTTTCATTCTCAACAACTTGGCTTCGTGCATCTCCCACAATTCCACGGGACATTCTTTGTCGTGCCGACGACAACGACATCTGGTGACTCTTGGCAGAAGCACTTGTATTACTTCGTTGCCAGCGACACAACGTCGGCAATTAGAATCGGCGCCGTCGGTCACAAGACTGGCTTCCTGCTGGACAATGTCGTGATCCAAGATGTAGGCCTTGGCCGCCGTAGACCGTCCACTGATCCTAGAGACCCGGTCAGTTCTCACGTGCAACCGATGCACGTGCATGTGACGTCGATGGGCAGCTACACGGCCGTGACGGCGGCGTGGGACGTCGAGGACCCGGAGAGCCCGGTGACCAGCTACTCCTGGGCCATCGGTACCGTGAGGGGTGTGTATTACGTTGTAGTCGTATTTCATAACTTGCAAATTATATCAAAATGCAGTGGTACGATGAATTGTCACCTCATTTATAATTGTTAGACATATCGATTCATCCGTGTTATTATAGTCAGGTAGCAACTTTTTGGGGGAAGACTGAATAAAATCACCAATGTTTTGGTGCATCCTTGAAAAATAAGATTTCACTTTTTGATCGGAGTCAGCAATTTAACAAGATTTAACAATATCGCCACCCAGAGAATTAACTCTAGATGGCAGGTGGACAATGAATCCCTTTGGCGTATCGAGAGTCCAAACCTTTTATCTACATGTATCCCGCCCTTCTGAGGTATGTGCCGATTTTATGCTTAAACATATTCACACTACTAGCACCCACACAATCAGCAGATAATCTGTTCCATTCATTTACAGTCCTTTGTGAAAATGTGATCTTTCTTATATCTAATCTACACTGCTCCTTTACTTATGTAACTTTATGTTCTCTAGTCCTTCTATCTTTCTTAACTGATACACAAATATTTCTATCAATATTTTCATAACCATTCAATATTTGTAACACTTCTATCTGATCTCCTCTCAATCTCCTGGTCTCTAGTGTTGTTAAACCACATTCGTTTAGGCGTTTTCTACAAATAAGATCCCTCAGTTTTGGTATCATTTCAGTCGTTCTCCTCTGTACTCTTTCCAGCATATATATGTCCTTCCTGCGATATGGCCTCCACGCTTGTATACAATATTCTAAATGAGGCCTAACTATTGTTTTGTACAGCGGTATTATTAGTTATTTTTCCTTATACGCTATATCTTGCCTAATTAAGCCAAGGATTTGATTTCCCTTTGAAGCTGCAAATCCGCACTGCTCTGAAACCTTCATATCAGCACTAATGGTTAACCCTAAGTCCTACTTAGTACAGAACCCCTCATTGTATATTCTACCTCTTCGTTCCCATGTCCTTTGTGGAGGCATTTACATTTCCCAAAATTGAACAACATTTGCCACTTTTCAGACCATTTGATCAACTTGTCAAGATCATCTTGTAAATGCTGTCTATCTCCAACACTTTTAATCCGTCTAAACATTCTTGTATCATTCGCAAATTTCAACACCTTGCTTGCTATATCATCATTCAAATCGTTTCTACATATTAAGAATAATATAGGTCCCAGTACTGATCCCTGTGGTACCCCAATCAAAACTGATTTCCAATTTGAAGCCTTCCCATCAACAACTACCCGTTGTCTTCTGTTAATCAGCCATTTTTCTATCCAGTTAATTATACCATTTCCTATGTAATGGGCCTTTAGTTTAATCAGTAATCTTTGAGGTGACACTTTGTCGAAAGCTTTTTTAAAAATCTAAGTAGATGATATCTCCTGGTGATCCCTCGTCTACCCACTTAATGATATCTTCCAAAAAATAATGTTCCAATGATTTTGGCCTAGTGATTGAGTCAACAATTAGATAGGTAAATAATTGTACAACGGTCATTCCATTACCGATTGTTTTGTATTGATACATTCTTAGGCGGAGTGCAGCTGCAGAACTTCCGGTCTCTCGGTCGGCAGACTCACGCACGCGCAGACGCTCTCCTGTTGCAGCATGGGACGGAGGTGCACGTGACCATGGTGACAGGGAACGCGGCCGGATTGATCACGGCCATCTATTCCGACCCCCTGGTCGTTGACCTTACTCCGCCCCAACTTTGTTGTCTTGTGGTCAGTTTCCTTGTTTTTATCGTGAAATTGTTATTTAATGCAATTTTATGTGCACTCACGTTATATGGCAGTGACTTTATGTGATGTTAACATGTTTATTTCATTTCTTACATTGTTTATAACTGATTTACTTATTAACTGTTTTAACTTATTACGTTATTTTATTTTTATTGTATTTGTTTATATATTTCTAACTTTTTACTTTTAAAAACTACGTAGTTTGTTGTACCTATTTATATATTCCGGTTGTTTATTGTTTTACCTGAAATAAATGTATTTGTATTCTGATTAAAAATAAATTATACGAAAACTATTATGAAATTAGAATCGTATATGTTTTCTTTTTTAGTCTTTACTTCCAAATCATCATGAACTTGTATTTCTCCATTTCCATCAATAGACAAAAACCAAAGTTGCAACTTTGTTTTGTCAAACTTTGTCATTATTAACAAATGTTATGCCGTCAATATTGACTTGGTATGAAACAAATAATAGGATACTGTAAGTCAACTAGGCGGCTGCCAATGTCTGAACACGTTATTACTCGTTATCTTAGGATGGCGATAGCGGGACAGACATATCATTCCAGACTTCAAGGAATCTGTCTATCACGTGGACTGTGAACGATGCAGAAAGCGAGGTCAAATACTGCGAATGGGCGATAGGTAAGAACTAATGGAAAAAATTGTATGCAATAGATTAATAATGTTCTTAGAAAAATATAACATTTTGTATAAACATCAATATGGGTTTCGTGCAAAGCATTCTACTATTCAACCAATACTACATCTACTGAAAGATATTGCAGAGGCAAACGATATAATAACAAAAGACCTCACATTGGCTGTGTTTCTGGACCTTTCAAAGGCATTCGACACATAAACCATGATATTTTACTGTACAAACTAAACTTTTATGGAATTCGGGGAATTAGCAATAAATGGTTTGCAAGTTATTTGTCAAATCGAAAACAATATACTGAGATACACAAATGTCAATCATCTCCAAAAAACATAATAAGTGGAGTGCCCCAAGGATCCATACTTGGACCAATTTTATTTTTAATTTATATCAATGATATAACTAACTCTAGTCTCTGAATCTATTATCTTTTGCAGATGACACAACTGTATACCAATCAGGTCCTCATATTGATACTTTAATTGACAGCGTAAACCAAGAATTAATACATTTGTACGATTGGCTTTGTGCCAATAAATTGTCATTAAATATAAAAAAGACAAACTTTTGCATATTTAGTCCACCAAATAGCAAATACCAGCTAAATAACTGTATTAAGATAAACAGTGAAATTATTAATCATGTTGGAAAGGATGACAAAGAAGAATCGGTAAAGTTCTTAGGAATACATATTGATAAACATTTAACATGGAAAAAACATATCAACATAATCAGTTCTAAATTATCTAGAGCAATTTTTGCAATTAATAGAATGAAACATTTTTTGCCACGCAGTGCTTTAAAAACTCTATATTACACCTTGATTCAAAGTCACTTAACTTACGGTGTACAAGCATGGGGCAATGGAAATACCATAAGAAAGACAGAACTATTACAAAAACGCGCTATACGAATAATTAACAAAAAAAGATATAGAAGTCACACCGATCCTATCTTTAAATCTGAAAATATACTTAAAATCACTGATATTCACAGGTTACATGTCTCACTATTTATGTATGATTATCACAATAATACACTGCCTAAATCCTTCAAACACTATATACCAAAAAAGAATCTAGCCACTAACACCAGAATTACTAGACAACGTAACCTCCTATATAGAGAAAAGCCCAGAACACATTTTTCATCAAAATTACCTAAACACCATTTTATAAAATTATGGAATAATCTCGATTATAAGATACAAAACATCAAATCCAGACAACAAATGAAAATGGTATTATCCAATCAATATCTAGACAACTATCTTAGCCACGTGCACTGCCTAAATCCCAGATGTGCGGAGTGCAATTAAATATTTGTTTACTTTATATATTAATGTTCGGATCCGCAAAAATTTCTTATCATTGTTTTCTAACAGTAATTACCTACAATAATTCGTTTCTCTCTCCATCGCATCCCCAGTCCGTTATCCGTTGTCATACAAAATATATCATACACTCGTGATAATCATCGTATACGTATGCGTAAATATAATTTGAAATATATGTTTATGGGGTCACAGGAAGACGGCATATTACATGCCATGTGACCACCATGCAACACAACTTTATTTTTAAACGGCTGTTTTGTGTATGTATACTGCTATGTTGTTGTTGCAAAATAAATTGATTTGATTTGATTTGACGTATTACACAGTGCCAGCTGTATGTTCGATTTTGCGACCGTATCGCAACACTTAACGTATAGCCAGTAAGTTTAACTCATCTCATAAGTAACCACAAAGCTGGTTCAGCTACAAGTTTGAAGTAGTGCAAAGTTGCCCAATAAGCGCAGTTTGTATCTCAGCCGTCGCCCGCCCGTGTTATGTCTGCTGCTGCTATGTTTTCTACCAGCGGACGATTTGATTCACTCTTAAATTCTCGTTAATTACTGTATAATTAAAAGTATTTTCCTTGTCCTGATAAGTTATAAATATTATTTGATATTATATGTTGCATCGTCTATAAAACGAAAGTATGTCTGTTGTGAAATAATGTCAACAATTATAAGTACTGTAGTCTCCCATGGGTGCCATTCTATCCGTAATTACGTGTAGGTACAGGGGCGAAACTCGTGGAGAACACGTGATCGGCACTCTCTACTGACGTCATTGCCTATAAGTTACGGAATTAGCGATACGGCGAGCAAAAAACGTATAGCCGACACTGTCGTTTGTCCACAAATTGATGTATCCAGAACGTTGCATTTTGCGTACGGTACAATCAACATTTTGCGCGTGACATCCGGCAAGCTTTGTCTTTGTTACCAATGATGGGCGGGGGTAGTAGAACATCGAGCACAGGAAGCACATTAAACAATACGAATAGGAACATATATTAAAACTTTTATTAATATGAAAACGCGGGTTTTAATAGAAACATAAGACGAACTAAACTGTTGGTTATATTTGGATAATATATTGAACTTGTCTTATCACAATTTGAGAATATATTAATTATGTCTCTATTATAACATTGCATTTAGTTCTGTTTAAATAAGAAAATCGCAACTATCATGCATTACGTTTCTTTCGATATCGTCACAGGCAAGAGCCCCGGCTCGCAGGAGGTTCAGCCATTCACGGGGACGACTTCGTTGTCGACAGCGGCCGCGACACTGGACGCCTCCGTCGGCCACGGCGAGACTGTCTTCAGCATCGTCCGCTGCTTCAACTACGCTGGCCTCCAATCTACGCTCGCCTCCAGCGGCGTTGTCATAGTGACCGAACCACCTGATGTCTCCATGGCAACATTAAATATCATCACCAGTTCTGCGTCGTACTACGCGGCACGTGACAGTCATCAGTCGGACAGACTGCGCCTGTTCTTTGGCTGGGAGGGAGTCCGGGACAAGTCAGGGATAGCGGGCTATGAGGTGGGTTAAGTTTCAGATAGGTGTTGATGTATATTACGCTTGTAATCATAACGTAAGTGTTGCTTATTGCAAATAATCAACGTGTTGAAGAATAATGCTCAACTCAGCTTTGTTGTAGCTGTGTTGTTGTTGACATTTACAACATCTTCTATTGGCAGGTGCCCGTTCCATATAATGATAGGTAGAATCACCTGACAATGAAAGTAGTCGGGAGCAAACTAAGATGAATTGGACAGACAGAGAGCGAGTCCACAAGAAGAGTGGTAGTGTTAAAACTGCTTCCTTAACGGGATTAATTTAGTGTATACGCTTCCTTTATGGTTGAAATCATTGATTAGTCTCGTAATATTCGGTACATTGCTATAGCCAATGAACTTGTCGTTCACGCGTTTTTGAAAAAAACCAAGAAATGTTGACAACATCAACACTGAAACATGTCTATGATCGTGTCGCGAATTCTGGTGAAGATTCAAATCTTCCAAATCACTTGAATTGATTAGTGTGCAATAATTAAATAAGTTAATAATTGTTCTGATGATTTTGTTAACACGGCATGCACAATGTGAACATACAGGCTAGCATGTCTTAATGGATATACAAAGGTTTGCTTTATCGAAAACAATCATTTGAAAGGGGACGAACGGAAACAATCGAATTGTTGAGGAACCTTTAAGATGTGTATGTAAATGGCTGTGGTGAACTGCGGATAGTAGAAGGTAATGGCAGATGGCGATGCACCGTGGACGAGACACGTTGAGACGGCGGAACCAGAGCAAATGATTAGGCCCCAATACCGCAGTGTAACAAGGAAAAGAAGAATATATAAAGTACTTTATATTGTTGTAGGTGAGTCTCCAGACTACGAACGCCGCAGCGGTTCTACCGTGGACGCCCATAGTATCTTCCACCGATCTGTTTGCTGATCTGCAAGGTCTCAGTCTAGAATCATACGCCACCTACACATTGATGATGCGGGTGCACAACTATGCTCACATGAAAAGCAACCTGATCGCCAGCAATGTCACAGTAGAGACAGAAGCACCGCGCCTGACTGGTAGGCATTAAACAGTATTGCGTCTGCACAGTCTGACTAACTATATGGCGTGTGTTCTTTACTTAAACTGTTTACGGATAGCATTGCGTATAAGAAAACGCTGGCATTGTAATATATCATTACATTCATGCTGTATCGATAGTCAAGAAGAAACTGTGATTCACAAAGTCTACTTATTTTAATACATTAAGTACATATATTTCGTCAATACCACATTAACAATAAAGATGGTGTGTATATTTAAACAAATAAATCATGCATATTGTAGAACTACAATTACTAAAATGCACACACCTTCACAAAAGTCGAATTCACTGCACTGTTTCCAAACGCATACTTTCAATACATTTGAGTTGGGCTATTACTAATATTTTATTTACCGTTTGACATCTAAGTTTTATTTTGCAGTCGTATCACTAAAGAGTCAGTGGCCACAGGAATGGGAATTGACATTAGACTGGACTGGAATGTTTATCAGCAATTCAACACTTCTGTACGAAATAAGTATAGGTAAGAAACATGATTCTAGGACAACATTTATTTAAGCCAAAAGGCTTTCTTGTCCACCTGCATCTAGAGTTAATTTTCTGGATGGCAATCTTGTTAAATCTTGTTAAATTTGTGTTGAGCGTTTGATGAAGCCGTATACATATTTTACGAATCCGGTTGACATGTTATTCCTATGTTTATTTCTACTTGACCAACTAAACATTTGCAATATGTTTAGCGACGCATTATTGCGACTTGCATATAAACTTGATACTGTTTAATAACTGCGTAACGTGTTATGTTTCAACAAATTAGATGCTTTCGGAGTTGGTCGCTCACATGTAATGTATGACAAACAAAAGGTTGATACAAAATGTTAGAACGATCTTGTATTTTCCTGTCAATATAATTATAATAATAACATAATAGGTATGTTGAAAGTACACTGTCCCCCCGTAGCATTGATTACATTTCGAACCACCGTTGGATTGAGCAAATGAATACAACACAGTCAAGTTGTGAACACCAGCAATACGGGGCGGAGGGCGGGAGTAACCGCCACTTCCTGGAAGTGTCTCGTTCTCACCGATGGAAGCAGCAATGCGGGGTGGAGGGCGGGGATAACCGCCACTTCCTGGAAGTGTCTCATTCTCACCCGTGGAAGCAGCAATACGGGATGGAGGGCGGGGATAACCGCCACTTCCTGGAAGTGTCTCATTCTCACCCGTGGAAACAGCAATACGGGGTGGAGGGCAGGGATAACCGCCACTTCCTGGAAGTGTCTCATTCTCACCCGTGGAAGCAGCAATACGGGGTGGAGGGCGGGGATAACCGCCACTTCCTGGTAGTGTCTCGTTCTCACCGGTGGAAGCAACAATACGGGGTGGAGGGCGGGGGTAACCGCCACTTCCTGGAAGTGTCTCGTTCTCACCGATGGAAGCAGCAATACGGGGCAGAGGGTGGGGATAACCGCTATTTCATTACCGAAAGCAGTATTCTTGATACCTAGTTATTAACACTGAATACATTTAAACTCCAGAAATATTCAAATATTACATAATCTGTTGTAAAGACTTTCGCCTATTCTTGAAACGTCTTTCGTCAGTTCGTTGGACGTTTCGGTTCGATGACGTCATTGGACACACATGATAGCTCTTACAACACCCGATACCTACCGTAGTAGTGTTGGAGGGAGTAAAAGCAGTAGACAGGTAGTCCAAATGTAATACACTAACACAGGTTATGTAAACCATAACACCGCAATCCACCTAGACAAGTTAAACTATGAGTATCACGAGTATTTCGTGACGTCATCCGACCAGTGCTAATACGTACTGAAGTAGCCATCTTCGTAGGAGGCGAACGTTTACACTACAGGTAATCTAACATATGGATATGCTAATAATAAATGTATTCAATGTGTGTATCATATTGACTCCTCTCAAATAAAGAAGTTGTGTTCTTGCGTACAAGGACAGTAAAATTAAGTCCGATTATATTACTAATAAACAAGCATGAATCTTTCCATTGCTTATGTTAATTTATGTGCTATTTAATATAATATGTATTTGATTTTTGCCAACTACCTATACACACATTACATTGTGTACGCAACTTCAGGTACGACACGAGGCGGCATTGACGTACAACGGGCGATAGAAACTGGTCAGTCAAGATTTCGGATCACCGGAGTTGACCACACAAAGGAACATCACGTGACGCTGACGGCCTTCAACAAAGCCGGACTGTACACGACGCGGACATTTGTCGTTGCTTATTCACATAACACTCATGCCGGTTGATGCCAACACACCGCGGTTTCTCCACATGCATTTTTGTATAAACATTACGCCCTAATTCTAATGAACGTGTCACTAACCCAGACAGGAGTAGAGTGGATTCAATATGACAATAAATATTGGCGTATATGTTCGTTAGTGGTAGAAAGTAGAAGACACGTTATGATTTTTTAATATTAATATAAACATGGTCTGCTTAACTTACATAAACATGGCTTGGTTAAATGATATAACAATGTGATGACTTTATA
>OZ023213.1:645379-682879 GCA_963995525.1 Escarpia spicata
GTATGCATGCATGTATGTATACATGTATGTATGTGTTAAACTCATACACACGCCGCACGCACACACGCAAAACCATACAGACACACAACGTACACATGCACAGTTCTGCTTATTATGCATATTATTAATTAATATAAAAAGCTATAGAGTTAATATTCCATCATATCTGTGACATGTGTGTGTGTGTGTGCGTGCGTGCGTGCGTGCGTGCGTGCGTGCGCGTGTGTGTGTATCCTACTAGAGCGCAAGTTACCTGTGTACCTATGTGTGGCCGCAGCTTGTTTGATGCAACAATACCGACACATGACAACAGTTGTAAAGTTCAAAAAAGGGCAAATTTATTGCCGGATCACCTCATGGTAACCAGAAGTCATATAACTGGATCTATGAATTATAATAACAGCATATGAATTAAAGCCAGCATTAAACATATTGCTGTTAACTTGCATCAAAGGCGAGGGGCCAACCGCCCATACCATGGTAAATGTTCACAGCAGATCTAGCGAGAAATACAAAATTAAAAACTACTTAATATCAGTGACCCCAGCGGTGTCGCCATCTAGCGATCACATACTAACACAAAACTACTTAACATCAGTGACAACAACAACGCTGAAATATAGTTCAATAAAAGCAATGTAGCGCCTCACTAACCTGGTATGACTGGCACGCCATATGACAGGCATCATAAACCATTTAAACACAGTTGTACATAAAACGTATAAACATAAATACGAACTATTAACATGACTTGTCTAAATAGGAGGCGGAGAGGAGGTGGAGGTTTAAAATTTCTTCTTTTGTAAAAACTGTCTTTGCTGGCGGAGAAATCGAAGTGACCGAGCCAGCTGTACTTCCCAGCATGCTCTTGCTGAAACAGTCCATCTGTTCGAGGAAAACAGGTTACTCCTTAGCATCTACATAAAGGTCATTCTAATAAATTAGAACTTCGCTTTTATGCATCATACTAAAGAGCGAGTTAACTGTGAACCTATGTGTGGGCGCAGCTTGTTTGATGCAACAATACCAACACATGACAACATTTGTAAAGTTCCAAAAAAGGCAAATTTTATTGCTTGCCGGATCACCTTATGGTAACCAGAAATCATATAACTGGATCTATGCATTATACACACCAGGTATCTTTTTCCCTTGTGTTCTATATACTGTAAGCATATTACAGTCGGTATGCTGTAATTAATATAACAGCAATCAAGGGTTTTTTGGTAAATGTCTAGTATGATTATTCTAAATGTACAAAATGTGTCGTACATAACATGTGTGGTCCATCACTCTGTAATCTGGATGTACCTGGCTGTGCACAAGATGTGACTATTGTATATATTATATGTGCACAGTGGCAATCCCTGTGTTAATAAATTTGATTGCCCAATACCAACCTACCCTAGAGTTGGCGTAAATTCAGTACAAACAGAGAAAGGGCTGCTTGAACATAACACGGATACACCGGGAATAGGGGGGGGGGGGTACCGAGTAGAGTAGTACACGAAATAATTGGATCTATGCATTATAATAATAGCATATGAATTAAAGCCAGCATTAAAATATTGCTGTTTACATGCATCAAAGGCGAGGGGCCAACCGCCAAACGCACTCACACACAACACACACCCATACACACACACTCACACATACACACACACACTCACACACTCACACACTCACACACTCACACACTCACACACTCACACACTCACACACTCACACACTCACACACTCACACACTCACACACTCACACACTCACACACTCACATACACACGCACCCCCCACACACTCACTCATTCGCACGCACACAACACACACACACTCACACTCTCTCTCTTACACACACACACACACACACACACACACACACACACACACACACACACACACACACACACACACACACACACACACACATACACACACACACACACACACACACACACACACCACACACACACTCACACACTCACACACTCACACACTCACACACTCACACACTCACTCACTCGCACGTACACAACACACACACACACACACACACATGCAACCATGCGCGCACAACACACACGCACACCCATGCTCACATAAGACACACGTGCGCGCGCTCGCAAAGCACACATTCCATCTATAAGGTGTTAACAGTTTCATAGATCGCTTCTGGACTTTCGTCATCAACTGTGCCTGGATTGTTGAACTGTAAGCTCATGTACTGGTCCGTTGTCCCCGTGTCGACGTCCTTGTTTGTCTCAGCTCTTTCAGCTCCTTCGTGGGTATCTCTGCCAAACACATAATCAATATAATATGTTTATATATATTTAATGTTTAACTTAGTGTCAGTCAGTTACAACTGAAAGCGTCATTAGTCGCATTAAGCTACTAAATAATATTACCAATATTCATAATATATGTATATTCATATAGCGCCTTTTCAGCCTAAACTGCTCAAAGGCGCTTTACAAATTCATTGAAGCAATACATATACATACAAAGACATATCAAAAAACCTCAAAACATTAAAAAAACTAGTATATATCTATATAAAAAGCTATGGAAAATTAAAACTAGATGTCTAAGATAAATGAGTAAATAAAGTATATATAAATAAAGTCACTCTAAAATAAACACATAGAAAACCATCTATGAACAATACAGGTGTTTTATACAAAATTTCCTAAATAATTTAAAATGTACTAAAAAGCTTTGAAAAACAAGTAAGTCTTTAACTCTCTTTTGAATACATCCGTGTTGTCTTAATGACATACATCGCATACACATAATCGAAATAACAAAAACAAGTTGTATACCTATTTTTTGATTTCTTCCTGACCAAACAGCAGATGGACGCGGCCATTATGCCTATGATAATGATACCCAGGATAGAGCCTCCAGCCACGAGAGGCATTGTAATACTCGTTCGGACTGGTGGTTGGTCGGCGTCATTTCCGGAAGCCTCAGTTGTTGTTTCAACCACCTTCTGTCGGGGGCTAAGCTTGAACTGATCAGGAATATATAACAATTAGGCATCCACAGGCATCCACAGGCATGCTCGTGTGGCTTCACGTATATTTGTCATTCGGTGTAAATGAACAATATACAAATGCAATATACAACAACAGCTGTCTGTGATTTGTAATTTGAAATCTAAATGTTATACTTACAACATGTGAATCCTGTTGCACAATGACCATAATAATGCCGTACATTACAACATACTTGTGACAAAGGCATGTATACTAGCGTCACTTGCCTTGTAAGTGAATGGGGTCGACAACATGGCGTTGTTAGTAGCGTTAAAGACAAGATCATAGTTCACAATATTCTCGTCATTGGCTTGAAGTAGTTTGGCCATATCTGGCTTGATCTCGGAGTTACGAAGGAAACATTTGCTGCCTTTAGGAACGCAATAGCAACGGGGAGCGACACAATCGGTTGTCGGACCCTGAAAATAAACAAGGACCCATAATGTACATATGATAACACTTGTTTCTACATAATTAATCACAATAGGCTAAACATAATTGGCCATACACCAACGTATGCAATAATAACAGACTGTAATTACTTAATGTTGACATCCTGTGACAAGAGCGTTCAACTTCACGTCAAGTTAGCATTTGTTTTCATCATCCTTACGACATCTGTGTTTCGCATATATTGGCGACTACTTTCATCACTAATACACAGTCACTTTAGACGTATGTGTAGTCACAAATTCATGAAGGTAATCTTAGCAGCATTGTCGATGCACTTAAGGGCGTCGTAGTAAAATACAAGTCCGCTACACGAAGCAGATAACTGCCGACCTACCACGTGTCTGCTGGCGGCCACTCGTCCACTGTCGTACAATTTCCCTTCACCAAAGAGCTGCCAATTGATACTTGCCAGCCCAGAGTGAAAGTCGTAGCTGTCGACCTCAATCCTATTGTGATGGGCAATTTACAAAACAAAATGTATTACTTGAAACTGTTACTTTTTGTGTAGAATTGATGTATTGGACTTAGCACGTGTTTTCATGTAGAACGGACATACTAGTTTAAACAATAATATTATATAATGTATGCCGTGACAAATGTATTGCTTCTATGTGTTCGTGCCTTCACTTAGTAATTACATTTAAGTCTACAGTGCAATATTATTATCCCTATGGCAAACCTATTGTGCATGTGACGACATAATTGTGTATGATTTATGTTAATGATCTTTCGGCTTATTATTTACTCACCCAACATGCAGAGAGTCCGCGGTCTGTGTCTCGTTTTGTTGGGTAAATCGTACATCCTGAATAACAGGAGGAGACGAGTCGACGTGCATCAAGACAGAGTCGGTGTTCGTGTTGCCCATCACGTCCGTCGCCCGCACCCACACACGCACCGAGTCACCGTCCGCTCTCGGGATGTCTACGGTCATCGTCTCACTCTGAAACACAACATAGAGTCGGTCACATCCTTTGTATAACTCATATACGCACCGAGTCACCGTCCGCTCTCGGGATGTATACGGTCATCGTCTCACTCTGAAACACAACCTAGAGTCGACCACATCCTTTGTATAACTCACACGCACCGAGTCTCCGTCCGCCCTCGGGGTGTCCAACCGCTGGTCCTCCGTCTAAGATGCCATATAGTTTACGTCAAATCATTTGCTGTGTGCTGTGCAAAGTGTGCTGTTAATTTATCGGAAACTACAATAAATATTATGTGAAATAGCTCAGTATACATGCGACGGTTAAAATAACCTTCTTTTGACCAGAGTGCTTTATCTGAATAAGCGTGTGTCTCGAAAATAATCTGCCAAGCAAGTACAAACAATATAAAGAAATATATTTGTGTTCTTCCAAGAATAACATATCATGGATTTGAAAGATGTTTCATTGTAGATATGGCCATGTTTACGTAAATATGCTTATTTTTCAAAAAATGTGAATGAACACAATGTTGTAATAATTATGAAGCAACAAACTAAGTCCAATAGTTACCAGCATTAGCAGTAGGGCCTACACATTCTTGTTTTAGAAATTAGTTCATTCTTACCAAGTATTCTAAGTCCATATTATCGCCATCCGGAGAATGTCTGGCCACTTAATATATGTCGTGTGAGCAGCAAATTCGTAAGTAAATAATTCGAAATAAAACCTTTTTTTTATATCTTAATCATCCGTTGGTAGAGCACCTTTCAGTGGTCCAGCCAAGCGAATAAACTTTATAATGGCGACTGGACTTCGGCACGTAGGAACAGACACTGTCGGCTAACTCTAAAAGTTGGCGCTAATATATTGTAATTGCTGTGACATATTTGCATCGTTCTCACTTCCTTTGATGAAGGAATTAGCTGTATAAACTCCACTACTGGTGTAATTGTTGTTTCCCGAACATAGGTTTTTGATTCAACTGACCTGGAACGCGTCAACCTTGGTCCATCGACCCGGACTATTGAGAGAACGACCGCCCATATGGTCGACGGCGAACGACAAGTCATACCTGACGATGGCGTTCACGTTTGGAATAGCCTATAAGATCATACACATAGAACAAATAACAATGTGTACATATATGCATGTTGTAATGCATTAAAATATTGTATAAGTACAGTTATGCACATATGCATAGATGCATCGATGCACGTACTCATGTAGGATTGAATTAATTAAGTAAGTTAGAAGTCAAATACGTAAATACGTAATTGACCTATACGTTAATTACTAAATAATTAGGTGTGTGTAAATGTATATGTTTTATGCATGTAAATTTGATACGTTTCTGAAACATAAAAAAACTCGATATGTAACATACCTGCCTAGAGACGGTGTTTGGCGGTTGTCCTGTCAGCTCCTCGTAGCCGGCGTCTATCGGCGGGGAGTTGGGCCCGATCCCCACAAGGAACTTGTGGGCGTGTTGGAACACGTTGGTGAAGTGGCCATGCCACGTGACGTTAACCTAGATAAAACAAGCAACGCGTACTTCGAAACATTGACATGACACGATTGTGTAGAACCGGTAACACTCTGAAATAGAACGTCGTGTACTGAACGGCCGAGATATTGTACATCAACACGTAACGTAAATTTTAGTTTTGATATGATTATAATACTGTTGCATCGCCCTTCAGCGAATATTATAATTGCATTTGCAGTTGCGATGCTGGTGATGACGGTGGTGATAATAGTAGTAATGATGATGGTTGTTGTTGTGATGATGATTGTGACTATGTTAATGACAACGATATCGATGTCGATTAAAATGGTGTGACACCAACGACAATAATTGTTATAATATCGGTGATGATGACGACGATGACGATAACAACGACGACGATGATAATAATGAAGATGATGCTGATAATGATGATGATGATGACGACGACGACGATGATAATAATGAAGATGATGCTGATAATGACGATGATGATGATGACGACTACGACGATGATAATAATGAAGATGATGCTGATAATGATGATGATGATGACGACGACGACGATGCTAATACGTGATGAATATGGTTATGACAGTGTGCTGATGATTATGATGGAGATATTGTGATCTTCAAAAGAATATACCGCTAAAAAGAGACACTTCACTTCACTGCAGTTTTTAACGTCATTGTGGGGTAAAACAATAAATACATAAGTACGTGATGATGATGATGATAAAGATGATGATGATGATGAAGATGATGATGGTATGACGATGTGATGTTGTGGTTAGGGTTATATCCAGATACAGGTACTTTATCGCAATGGTCGACATAAAATATATATGAGAATTCGGAATATGCCTTAGATGATGATCAAAACAACGGCGTTGGTAGTCGCATGAGTATTTGTCGCAGAAATAACAGTTTGCCTCCGATTATGGTCATTAATATATCTCCTCGCAACGCTAAGACACTCACTTGCTCCCCGATATTGTTGTAATTCTGCAGTGACGTTACCCAGACGTTGGCAGCGTTGCCTGATGCAGCGTTCACCCGAAGCTGTTTGTCTGCGTTGGTACTGATGACGCTTGTGTCGTCGAAGATGAAAAACCGTCTCGCAGTCCGCCAATTACCCGCCTTGTCGACAGCAGCTAGCAGTACTGCGTATACTCCTGTCAATTCCTTTCATCGTTTAAAAAAAATTTCTGACGTACTTATGTTGCGATGTTCATGGATATGTTCAATATATCGACATGTCGTAATACATTAGAAATGCTTAAAACAATTATTTCAAAAGAAAAGCGGCGCCGTCTTGAAGTTAACCTGATTGATTTGGCGGCATGTGCTGTTTGGCAATGCATAACGATGCTATGTAAGACTTGTCTAAACGGATGCTACAGTAATGTATAAAATAGCGGTAACAAGAAGCTATCTTACCAGGATCCCGTATGATGGTGTTGAATGTATTCTCCTTGGAATCGACTGTGACCAAATGAAGCAGGTTCTTTGGACGGTGGGATAGTTTCTCGCCGTAAGCCGCCATTTTATAAAGAGTTAACTCATATTGTTGAATTCCGGCTGTCCCATCCTTCCAACCCGCCCACTTCACCGTGAGGTTTGGCTGAAACGGCATTACACACATCCGCCTAAACTGTGAAGTAAACTACATTGACACTTTCCAGGCATGTTTCTTTCAAAGCAGCGTAACATTACAAACATACCTGGATTCCGCTTCGTTAAAATTGTATGCATACGCTAGCTCGACAACAGTTATTTCGTAATAAATGAATAAGTATTGAAGATGGACCTTGGTTGATTCAGATTATAATATGTTTAAGTCTAATGAAATGCGTAATCAAACCGTATTGATTGTTTAACATTTCGATAACATTTTAGTTACGACACAACAAAGAAAGTATACCAGCTTATCGGTTATCAACAAGAAACATTTATTCGTGAAAATGTTCATCAAGTTGGAAGAAATGAAGTAACACAATTTTCTTAGTACACGTCTAGAAAGTTACGATTCACAATCGACGTTTCAACCACCTTCGGCGGCTTTCATCGGGAACTGTTCTTCCTCTGCTCGCCAAGCGAAACGTCGATTGTGAGTTGAAAATGTCTAGTTGTCTACTAAGAAAAATTGTGTTATAAGAACAATTTATGTAATCACTCGAAACAGTCACTCGACACGAATGGCACTCGACAACGTATATAGAGCGATTTAATAAATTCGTAAATATGTAACTCCAATAACTTACCGACTTGGTGATCGGCGGACCTCTGTCAAGCATGTTGTCCGGGCACGTTGAATCGATCGAGCAATGAACAGGCTTAACTGCGTCAATTACCAAGTGGAGAGATCTTTCCGTCGTCTGCCCACTGTAGAACTTAGGAGCGGTTACTGTACCAACTGAGCTGCTGTCGAAATTATTGATCTTTACATATCCGCCATTCGTCACTGATGCCTTGAAGAGTATCCTGTATTGAAAATGTCATGTACCTGATTATGCCACATGATTGAAATGTTTTCCACGTACACCGCTATCCACATCTTCCCAATTGACGTGAACGCGGACTCTAATCGTCACATAATGATTCCAATATAATAAACCATTTTGGATAGGCAATACTCGAAACATCCGCTACACCATAGTTCACTCTTCGTCGTAATTTTAAATCAGAAACGTGATTTGAAATATACGCACAAACAAAAGCTAATTTCTGAAAAATGAAATGAAGAAAACCACGCTGGTGATTTACAAAGAAAATCTGGTTGAACACACATCTTCTTTGTGTCACAGGCCGAGCCATTTTCGTAAATACCCATTTGTCATTATACAACTCTGGGTACTCACTTATCCAATTGGCGGCGCCACCTGTCCGGCTTATTGCAGTTTTTGTTGTTAAAGGGAGCCAGTCCGTTGCTTTACCCGACATTACCGGGCATAGTCATTTATATTGTAACAATAAGTCTGCTGTTTTGAACGTAAGAAAATGGGACATCATTAACTATTAAAGGGTATAGCAGTTACCTCAGCCCGACTGGGCCGTATTGCCAATAAAGCTTGTTTTGAAAATGAATGTTTTGTTTACTATTTTCATGCATATTATCCAAATTGCGAATGTTTTCGCGCGCTTACTAATACAATTCGGCGGGCAGTATACCTTCAACATAGCTAGGATAGTATGTAGAACTTTATAATAACTAGTAAATAAACAAACCCTAGGAACATACTGCATCCATTTAACATCCTCATGGGCACCGAGTCCGGTGGCTTTCAGAAAGTAGGCTTACTGTCACTAGTTTGTCCTCCCTCGTATACATGCTGAGGGACGACAATATTCAACAAAGAGAACTGGAAACAAACTGTAATGGAATCGACGTATCTGCAGGACGAAATCTCCGCAAACTTACCACCTTTCTATTACCTTAAATAGGTTAACAAGTTATGCTGTTGTTCATCTCGTCGAGTTTGCGATGATGTGGTTCTCGTCGAACTACGTTTACCGATTTCGGCCCACCGTTTGCTAATGTTGCTGATGCTAATTGGGGTATCGTTTGTCTGGTTTTGCCAAATTCAGTTTATAAGTTGGGTGATACATGTTCCATTCACATAACACCGTTGTGTGAGCGAGCGTGACCGTTATGTGGGGAGTGATATACAACAAGATGGACATGCCTTAAAGTAATCGTTGTGTTAATTATAATTGGTAAAATGCTACAATCTAAGTTCGTACCTGTCAGCATGTTGAAGTGGTGAACTGTGGGGGGAGGCCTGTTTAGTACATGTACACACGCCCGTGTGTGGATTGGACCGTGAATAGATTCCACTGCAGTCCACTGTTGTTTTACTCAGAATGTTACCTCCTGTGAGTGAAACAGTGGTAATTATGCCGAGAGATTCGCAAGCAGGAATACTAGCGAGGTAACGTTTAAAGCACGAGACCATCTGTGTGCATTGCATGACATAAATACACAGTAAGTCCGCATGCATACACCACGGTAGCCATACGTATGTCATTATTCGTCCACTAAAGGTACATAGTTGGACGAACGCTTTTGACAAGAGAATGGCATATACTACACGGCCATGAGGTATTACACATTTCCTTTAGCCCACATGGCCGTAGTATTATCTATTCTATAGAATAACAGTAGTGATTCCGTTTTAAATAAGCCATTGTCCTTTAGTTAGCTTTACGGTTAATAAAATCTTCGTGAACTGATATTTACACGCGATGGTATACAACTGTTAACTGTAAGCGATAATTGACATGGACATATATATATATATATATATAATTATGTAATACGTTGTTAAACTGAAACAAACGGCAACGTTTTGGTGTTATCCACCTAAACGTCTTAATAGAACCTAACCATTTGCAACTGCAACTACAACACCAGTCGTCACGTCATTTGATCTCAATGTGGATGATTCTAATGAAACATACGCTATCCTGAAGGTTGACATCTTGTCCACAACATGGAAGCTTAACCAATAAACAAACAGCATTTTGTTTGCCGCGAATTTGCCGTGACGACATGTGTTCTTTCAACAACCTGGTTCAAATTGTTTACATATGTCATGACATACAATGTTACAACGTATGTTTGCAATTAAACGTGATTTTGCAATATGCAGGACTGAACGATTAAACATTTTCCGTAATCATAACTTATATTGACCACGGATTATGACATTACAAAATATGTCGTCGTGTGTAAGCCTTGTTAGTAAAATAAAATATCCGACTACCGGAAATTGTGTAGTACGTTTTACTGGCTAATTAGGTCCCACTTAAATGGTGCCATTCCAGATGCCGTGTCGCTGCGGACGGCCAGGCAAGCGAGCCACTCGAGCAAACTTAAGTTACCATTAATTTTTAGCACTTATGTTACAGCCCACTATAACGTCAGCATTGACAGTAAACAAATGCTGACGGCATCCAAGGCTGTTGGTACGTTTCTGATCGGGCACTGCGACGCTCCCGCCCGCCGGCAAGCGCGCAAGGCAGCCCCCAACGTCCGACGGCTTGCAGCCATCAGAACGCTTATACGAAACGCTACCTGGTAGACCTTGCACGGCTGCCGGCGCGACGTGACATACGTCGGTTGTTGGGTCTGCTCCAATCGCGTTCAACAGCTGACACAGGACCGTAATTGTTTAATAATCGAATTACCTATATTGTATAATAAAGAGTTTAGAAAGCTGAATCACACAAGTTACCGGCATGCGTACAACATTACTGGGATGTTTTCAAATATATTTTCATCTCGTGAGCGATACTATAACATTGATATTAAAGAGGCCTGCTGTGTGAGGCTGTTTACTGTTAAGATATTTTTAACATTCTAAGATTGAACGTGTTTAATGTTTAATGAATAAATATATGTTATTGGTTTTTAGTTGTTTAAGTTTAGTTAATCAAACATAATTTTCGTTTTCCAACTATTTTATTGAAGTAAGAAACGTAGTTTTTTTAGCCAAAGTTACGCTGTCCGTGACATACGGTAGCTGTGTAGCGTTCAACAAGATATGTCCTATTAAAATACTGATACTGGCAATTACAGTTGCAAATGATTAGTTTTTGTCAACTCTTTTAGGTACATGACCCGCCAAAATGCTTTCAACATAGCACTCCCCTCGCTTCAGTGTGATGAGATACTTCGCCCCAACGATGCCTACGTTGAAGTCCTTGATGTAATACTTTATTGGGTAGTCACGGAATGATGGTCCCTTGAATGTGCTTTTCAGATCCAACTGCAAAACAATATTTTGCATTGACTTATAATTGTATCTATAAAAATATTTATTTGAATATTGAACTAGATAAGGAGAACAACATTAGTCAGTCATAGAGCGCTCTCTGTCCAATGTCGATTGCAACTTGCCAATATGTTGATATGAATTGTGTTACACTGTGTGATTCTCCTATACTAGGTAGCTGGTACGTGTACCGTATCATACACACACCTATACTAGGTAGCTGGTACGTGTACCGTATCATACACACACCTACACTAGGTAGCTGGTACGTGTACCGTATCATACACACACCTACACTAGGTAGCTGGTACGTGTACCGTATCATACACACACCTACACTAGGTAGCTGGTACGTGTACCGTGTCATACACACACCTACACTAGGTAGCTGGTACGTGTACCGTATCATACACACACCTACACTAGGTAGCTGGTACGTGTACCGTATCATACACACACCTACACTAGGTAGCTGGTACGTGTACCGTATCATACACACACCTACACTAGGTAGCTGGTACGTGTACCGTATCATACACACACCTACACTAGGTAGCTGGTACGTGTACCGTATCATACACACACCTACACTAGGTAGCTGGTACGTGTACCGTATCATACACACACCTACACTAGGTAGCTGGTACGTGTACCGTATCATACACACACCTACACTAGGTAGCTGGTACGTGTACCGTATCATACACACACCTACACTAGGTAGCTGGTACGTGTACCGTATCATACACACACCTACACTAGTTAGCTGGTACGTGTACCGTATCATACACACACCTACACTAGGTAGCTGGTTCGTTTACCGTATCATACACACACACCTACACTAGGTAGCTGGTACGTGTACCGTATCATATACACACCTATACTAGGTAGCTGGTACCTGTACCGTATCATACACACACCTATATAATTTATTAATATGCTAACCATTGTGGGTGTATCTCCTCTAAAGCACAGAGATAAAGTCCCCAATTAATAATATTAAATCATACAACGGTAGTTATGTTGAGTATTGTTTACAGACAAGGCTGTAAATGACGAAAATAGAAATGAAATGACCATGGGAACGAGCTTAAGTTAAAAGTGCCGAAAGGATGACAATTGTTACACTTGGTTTGTTGCGGGTGTATGCTAGATAATATAATATAATACAGGGAAATAGTATGATAGCCAATACTGAACCAGCTTATCGTGCCTACAAAATAAAACTGTGTAATTACCTTGACCGTGTCTAGTAGAATGTTGGTATATACGATCTTTCTGGTGTCTGTCTCACAAGGAAAATGGGCTGTTCCTCTGCTCGTACCATTACTGCCAAGAACTTTTACAACACAATACACGATGCTCGGCTTTGTGTTTACTGTGGGAGATAAAGGCAATTTTATAAAACATAGTTTTGATATAATGATGCACAGTAAATAAATGTTATATAATGTTACGTTCTCACATTAGCTACTCCGGGTTCGTATGACATTAATACGTACTTAATTGTGTAAGTTTAACACGTATAATAACGTAACATATTTTCCCCAAATATGGTTATGCGTAACTTCAAAATCAGTGCATCACTCCTACATTTGTCTTTATGAAAAAGGAAATGTTAAATTGTATTACATTCCAACTGTTAATGTACAAAGAATAAAGAAACGTTCTTATACAATATCCAAACATTTGGACTGCTCAGAGCGCTTAACTCTTCACTCCCTGGTAAACCTGTTCAATCGAACACCATCTCAATTTATGTGGGAAGCATTCAGCCACACTGCAATTAATGCACAAAGACAATCCGTACACAAGTATCCACCACTGTCTATAGCCAGGTACTCATTCATACAGCTGTGTTAACTGGAGCAAAGTTGAGTGAACTTGCCCAAGGTTCGACACGGCAGCTCAGGATTCAAACCCGAGTTCTCTCGATTGAGAGTCCGTCGCGTTAACTGCTGCGCCCCTGGGCTTCCCAGTGTGCATAAGTTAAAACGAACAAAATAATCGACATGAACTAGTTAAACCTATTTTTACAGTGTTACAGCAATGTATGGTACATTGAGGATAAATTGGCGTGGGCATATCATTCAAAACAAAACAACAACAACATAAACAACAACAACAACAAAAACAACAACAACAACAACACCAGCATCAACAACAGCAGCAGCAACAACAACAACAACAACAATAACAACAACAGCGACGACAACAACAACAACAGCAACAACAATAGTAACAACACAACAACAGCAACAACAACAGCAACAGCAATAACAACAACAGCAGCAGCAGCAACAACCATAACAACAACAGCAGCAGCAGCAACAACAACAGTAGCATCAAAAACAACAACAACAACAGCAACAACAACAGCGACGACAACAACAGCAACAACAACAATGGCAACAACAACAACTGCAATAACAACAACAACAACAGCGACAACAACAGCAGCAACAACAACAGCAACAACAACAACAATGCAATTCATATATAAACACAAAATCTCACTTTCTAACTATTTGGTTGGTTCAAACGTGTAGGTGTTTGTTCCCGGGCAGACTCACGTATCCCACTTACTTGTCAGGCAGTTGGTCGACCCAAACCCAGGCGCGCACCGACAACTCGACGGTACGTCTGGACACGCGCCAGGGTAACAGAAGAGACTGTCAGACCGCCATGAACACACCTCTGAAACGGAAACTCACTATTGTATTGTAATAACAACTGACGTTAATGAAGCAATGATAACTATACCGCTAACTCCATATTATTTGTAACACAATTATGCTACTATAGTGTGAATAATATTGTTTCATCTCAGCGGCAATGTATTTAAAAGATTTATCAAGATTGCCACCCAGAGAATTAACTCTAGGTGGCAGATGGACAAGGAAGCCCTTTGGCTTATCGAAAGTCCAACCCTTTTTATCTACGTGTGTCCCGCCGTTCTGAGGTATGTGTCTATTTTATTTTTAAACGTATTCACTCTACCAGCACCCACACAATCAGCAGATAATATGTTCCATTCATTTAGAGTCCTTTGTGAAAATTTGAAATGTCTTATATATAATTTACACTGCTCCTTTGCTAATGTCACTTGGTGTCCTTTAGTTCTTCTGTCTTTTTTAATTGGAAAAAAATATTGTTATCAATATTTTAACAACCGTTAAATATTTTATGCACTTCCATGTGGTCTCCTCTCAATCTCCTGGTCTCTAGTGTTGTTAAGCCACTTTCTTTTAGGAATATTTCGTAGCTAAGATCCCTCAGTTTTGGTACCATTTTAGTCGCTCTCACCTGTACTCTTTCTAGCACAACTATGTCCTTCTTGAAAAATACTCGACATAATTGTTAAATGCTACATTTTTTTCAGTAAAACAAAAGTATCGTTTTGCTATCAATTTGATATAAATGCCATTAATTGCATCCATTCTGTCCCAAAACAATTGACATGTGTTCTAGACAATATATTATGCATAATTTGTAAGGGCAACGATGTATAATTTATATTTTGTCACTCAGACTGTTTACTATAATATTTATTGTTCTTACTCTCACAAATGTTCCGTGCCAATTGGTAAGCTCTTTTCTCTCCTCCGTAGTCGAACTTGCAGCGCTGACATGTTTCGTCTGTTCCAGAGCTGCACACCAATCTGTCGCAATTTCTGATCTTGACACACTCTGAAGAAAACAACTTTCTAAAACGACAACTACACACACATTTAATCACCCATATAAAGGACCTACTAAACGCCAACGTGTAAATCTTCAACTTGCATTCGTGATGATTAATATGATTAATGCGTAACTTATATGACTTAAGCATTTTTCCCTCTTTTTCCCCTCCCGGAGCATAAACCATCAACGGAACTTCTCTATCGGACAGAGTTTTGGGCGTTCATTTCTAGCTATTTCCACTTACAACCTGCCTTCAACGTCGTTGTCTCTCTCTCTCTCTCTCTCTCTCTCTCTCTCTCTCTCTCTCTCTCTCTCTCTCTCTCTCTCTCTCTCTCTCTCTCTCTCTCTCTCTCTCTCTCTCTCTCTCTCTCTCTCTCTCTCTCTCTCTCTCTCTCTCTCTCTCTCTCTCTCTCTCTCTCTCTCTCTCTCTCTCTCTCTCTCTCTCTCTCTCTCTCTCTCTCTCTCTCTCTCTCTCTCTCTCTCTCTCTCTCTCTCTCTCTCTCTCTCTCTCTCTGCTATTATAAAAAGTAATCCAACCATTATCAATTCATGTCGCTATCCTCTTCAACTAATACCATGCATGAGGACTACACATATCGTTGACATGGCAACGACGTAGTAATTCATCAGAGTAATGTGCATACGTGCACTCATGCATTCACCCCTGAAGGTACGAACAAAACGTACACATACCCGAACAAAATATATACGCACATACATACAAAACACATACATACATACATACATACATACATACATACACACATACACACATACACACATACACACATACACACATACACACATACACACATACACACATACACACATACACACACACATGCATATGCATACACATATGCATACATACATACACACATGTATACATACATACATACATGTATATATACATGCATGCATACACGCATACACGCATACACGCATACACGCATACACGCATACACGCATACACGCATACACGCATATTGTCGTGTGACAAGCCATCGTACCACTTGGTATTGATATACAGGCCACCATATTCCAATATATCCGGCTTTCTCGATGAATTCGAAGATCTCGTGATACCACTTGCGACCAGGACGACTGGTGATATTGGGCGATTTCAATTTTCACTTCGACGACGCATTATCGCCGGGAGTAAGTCGAATAACGAACATCAACAGGACTCGTCCGGCATGTGACTGGTCCTACGCACCGTTCCAGCCACACGCTGGATGCCGTTATCTCCCGGAACGAAGACACCATCCTCACATCTCCCGCAGCTGTCCTACCTAACGCGTTTTCGGATCACCACACAATAACATTTTCTATTGAAGGAGATGCGCCACGCCAACCAACCAACAAGTGGCGAGGGCGTGATTACCGTCATGTAGACCTGGATATCTTCAGAACTGACCTTCACGCCGCACTAATCTCACACGATGACAATAACAGCGATCGCGTCGACGATCTCCTACAACAGTATCAACATTCCGTATCTGTCACATTCGACATTCATGCTTCAGTTGTGTCGCGAACTCGAAGATCAAAGAAAAGCCAGTCATGGTTTGATGACGAATCCTTGGGTTTAAGGCGTATGCGACGAGCACTTAACCTGACCCGGAATCGACAAGCAAATCCACTTGGCGCAAATAAACAACGTTAAACACCATGTCCGAAACGCGAAACGACACGGTGCAGCACTGAACAACGCTGACACAAAAACAACATTCCAAGTGTTACATCCACTAACCAAATGCAGTGACCGGAAATTACCTGATCGCGAGAACGATGAATCACTGTGTTGTGCCTTTGTCGAGTTCTTTAAAGAAAATATAAAAAAGTCGTCGATGTTACGCGGGCACAAGTGACAACAGAATCTATCGTGATGTCGCTGCTGCCTGCTGCTCAAGGTCTAACAAATCTTTGTTCAACTGTCGCTGAAGAGCCTACAAACGATCTTCATGTCCAGACCAACGAAATGCTGTCCACATGATGTGCTGCCTACATGGTTATTTAAAACTAGTTTAACCGTTACGCTACCCACACTCGTCAACATTGTAAATGCGTCACTAAACACAGGAGTGTTTCCCAGTAGACTGAAAACTGCCCTAGTGACACCGTTACTGAAGAAAGCCTCACTTTACCAGGACGAACTGGAGAACTATCGTCCCATCTCCAACCTCGCTTTCATAGGAAAGTTGATCGAGCAAGTTGTCCTCAAACGTCTGAATCAGCACATGGCAACGAATAAGCTGCATGATGAATTGCAGTCGATTTATAGACAACTTCATTCTACAAAAAACAGCTGTGATGAAAGTACAACATGACATCGTGAGGAACATTGATTTGGGATGTAGTGTCACGCTGGTTCTTCTTGACAAGCGTGCATCATTCGACACGATTAACAATGACGAATTGTTGAACAATGAGGTTTCACGATTCAATATCGGCGGTATGGCACTTGACTGGTCTAGATCATACTTGACCGACAGATATCAGTGTGTCACGATTGGTTCGTCTTCTTTGAACGCAATCCCCATCTACCACAGAGTACCTCAGCGTTCAGTACTTGGACCAGAGATGTTCAATGCATATACGACACCCATTGCTGACATCTGCAAGAAACATCATGTGCTTTACCACCGATTCGCTGATGACATCCAGCTATGTGTCAGCTATAACCCTATGGTGTCTAACGAACTGGGAAACGCTAAACAGCTGCTCATTCAGTGCATCGATGAGATTAGAGCCTGGATGCTGATCCATCAACTTAAACTCAACAATAACAAAACTGAGTTTATCGTGCTGCAGTCACCGCACAATATACGTGTTTATGGCAGCCCCAGCTTGGAACTACCTGGACTTACCTTGCAATCAACAGATACAGCGAGAAATCTAGGCTGTTACTTCGACCGATACATGCACTTAGACCGCCTCGTCTCCAGCTATTTCGGCCTACTACCACCATCTACGCCTGATCGGCAGAATTAGTCACCTGATGACGCGAGACGCGTGCCATGCTGCGGTACGCTGTCTTGTGCTAAGTCGCCTCGACTACTGCAATGCTCCACTCGGTCGATTGAACAATGGACAGACCAACCGACTTCAACGAGCACAGAACTCGGCCGCTCGCCTCATCAACCGCGTCATATCACGCCGATTCTGTAACCACTGCGTTGGCTGCCGATCAGAATGAGAATCACAATCAAGATATGTACTTACAAATTTAAGATCCTGCATGGCTTAGCCCCGGACTACCTCAACTGTGCGATAGCTCGCAATGCGCCCACACGTGCATTGCGATCGGCGAGTGACCGAGCGACGCAACGCTTCTCGAGGTGACGATGTCAAAGAGAACTATCGAACGGGGCAGCTTTGCAGTGACAGGCCCACAGATGTGGGATACCTTGCCAAAATGTGTGCGATCGGTTGGAACATTGGCGGCTTTCCGGAAACAACTTAAAACCCATCTATTTCGTTTGCACTACATGCCTTGATGCTAGCGCTGCTGCCACATCTAAATGACACTGGTTTCTATTTTATAGTATTGATTGGTGTTTAATTTCATTGTTTGAAATTGTATTTTTACACCCTAATTTATTTACTTTTAGTTATTTATTTGTTATCTTAACTTATGTATTTATTTAATTTATATTTTAGCATTTAGTCAACACGTCATTTTAATACGTGAAGCGCTTTGATTGGTATTTACTTACTTAAAAAACGCTATATTAAGAAATTGAACTATTATTATTATTATTATGTCAAGCCATTAACTTAGAATAGTAATATTGTGTTTACTTAAAGTACAATTGTACTGTTTACTTGTAATTCAAGTACATTTTTAAAAACGTACTTATACTTTTACTTGAGTAGCGTTTTCACACTTACTTGTACTTTTATTCAAGTACAAAATAAATGTACTTCTACCAGCTCTGATACATACATACATACATGCATACATACAGACATACATACATACATACATCCATACATACATACATACATACATACATACACACATACATACATAATACATTGCCGCCCTGGTCTACAAGCTCCAGACGGCATGCGGACAAGGAAGCCTTTGGCTTATCGAGAGTCCAACAATTTACCAACTGCGCATAGCCCGCCCTCCCCAGATAGCTGTAAATTTTATTTTTTAAACAATTTCGCACTTCTAGTATTAAAACAAGTATCAGATAATTTGTTCCAGTCATTTATTGTCCTCTGGGAGAATTAGTAATTTCTCACATCTAACCTACACTGTTCTTTGACTGAAGCCGCATTGCGCCCTCTGGTTCTATACATGCATAAACAATACGTACACACAGACAAACATATATGCATACATAATCACAAAGGACTGTAAATGAATGGAACAGATTACCTGCTGATTGTGTGGGTGCTAGTAGCGTGAATATGTTTAAAAATAAAATCGACACATACCTCAGACGGGCGGGATACACATAGATAAAAAGGTCGGACTCTCGATAAGCCAAGGGCTTCCTTGTCCACCTGCTACCTAGAGTTAATTCTCTGGGTGGCAATCTTGTTAAATCTTGTTAAATACATGCCTATATACATACATACATAACTACATACATACATACATACATACATACATACATATATATATACACACACACACATATACATACATACATATATACATGCATACATACATACATACGTACATACATACATATATACATACATACATACAGTCATGGTTCTATACATGCATACACAATATGTACACACAGACAAACATATATGCATACATAATCACAAAGGACTGTAAATGAATGGAACAGATTACCTGCTGATTGTGTGGGTGCTAGTAGCGTGAATATGTTTAAAAATAAAATCGACACATACCTCAGACGGGCGGGATACACATAGATAAAAAGGTCGGACTCTCGATAAGCCAAGGGCTTCCTTGTCCAACTGCTACCTAGAGTTAATTCTCTGGGTGGCAATCTTGTTAAATCTTGTTAAATACATGCCTATATACATACATACATAACTACATACATACATACATACATACATACATACATACATACATACATACATACATACATACATACATACATACATATATACATACATACACATATACTCAATCACTCATACACTCATCCATATATACGTGCGTGTGTGCGTGTGTGCGTGTGTGCGTGTGTGCGTGTGTGCGTGTGTGCGTGTGTGCGTGTGTGCGTGTGTGCGTGTGTGCGTGTGTGCGTGTTTATAAATGAAAACTACAAAATCATAACAACTCATCCGTTAGTAAACAGTACTTTTGGCAGAACGTAAGTGTTTATTGTTAATGATGAATATTAACGCTAACAAGTTGTTATATAGCATTATGGGCAATGAGAAGTTCACATAGTATCACGTACCATGCCTGTTCAGGAAAACAATGGTCGTACTTACGATGGCTGCGCACGTTCCGAAAAAAACATTCGGACAGTCGCACCTTCCTGTGCCTGGTGTGCCGCCGTTTGAGCAAAACCTGTTGCAAGGCCCGCTGTCTGTTGCGCTACCGGAACACTCATTTTCCGACCTTGCCGGACACGTTCGCCGCCGTATCCTTACACCCGCATTGCCGCATTGGTGATTGCAAGATCCCCATCGCGACCAGCCACTCCATGTGCACGGAAACAGGTTGCAAGCTTCTTGCGAAGTTTCGCGACAATTACGCGGACCAAATGTCCGCCATCGAACTCCATTCCGTCCAATCCCTGGTGCTACGTTTGCATTCGTGGGGCATTGGGCGAGGTATCACCAAAGTAAACAGTAATGGCATTACCCACAACATAAACAACCATCGATGTGATCCAAACATTTTGAACTAGAGCGTTTAGATCGCGCTTGCACGGTATGCAGCCGGTGTCTAGCGAACTGGTGATAACAAGCTCTGTTCTGTGCGCCGGTCGTGCTTGGGTGATTCGCAACAAACCTACCAATGGCTTCACCGCCATTGTCTACCATTAATTGAGCATAAAGAAAATGATTCACTAGTGCCTGGTGCCAAAAGTTCCCACTTCGGAACAGGAAGTTAGGTAGGCATGCGAACAAGGACTCATTTGTAAGAGGTGAACGCTTGTTGATACTGCATTCATCAAACTGCGAACACTGAAGTAGTAAGGCTAGTTAAATATTTGTTTATGAAAATGTATTGTCGATATCAACTTCGTATATCAAAGCCGATACAACAGAGGGTCGCGAAATTTAACATGATTCTACGCTATTGTAAATTGATCGGCTACATATCTTACTGTGATGAATATTAACTTGGTTCGGTAATATGAGCCACTTTTTTACACTGATATTCTGGAGCCGTATGACTAGTTATTTGATGTGTGTAAAGTTGACGTAAAAGTGATCGTGGTAGACATGATTATGATAACAGTGCCATACATAAACGTAATGATCAAACAAAATGTTAAAAACTTACCTGTTCATTGACAGTACAAATACAGAGAGTGTGCTGTCATGATATTTGACACTACATTGACGACTTAATGCGTGTAGCGACAGCCTTAACCTAGATGTAGTGGCAGTATTAACCTAGCTGTAGTAGCAATATTAACCTAGCTGTAGTGGCAGCATTAACCTAGCTGTAGTGGCAGCATTAACCTAGCTGTAGTAGCAGTATTAACCTAGCTGTAGTGGCAGCATTAACCTAGCTGTAGTGGCAGTATTAACCTTGCTGTAGTGGCAGTATTAACCTAGCTGTAGTGGCAGCATTAACCTAGCTGTAGTGGCAGCATTAACCTAGCTGTAGTGGCAGTATTAACCTAGCTGTAGTAGCAGTATTAACCTAGCTGTAGTGGCAGTATTAACCTAGCTGTAGTGGCAGCATTAACCTAGCTGTAGTGGCAGCATTAACCTAGCTATAGTGGCAGTATTAACCTAGCTGTAGTGGCAGTATTAACCTAGCTGTAGTAGCAGCATTAACCTAGCTGTAGTGGCAGTATTAACCTTGCTGTAGTGGCAAGTATTAACCTAGCTGTAGTGGCAGTATTAACCTTGCTGTAGTGGCAGTATTAACCTAGCTGTAGTGGCAGCATTAACCTAGCTGTAGTGGCAGCATTAACCTAGCTGTAGTGGCAGTATTAACATTGCTGTAGTGGCAGTATTAACCTAGCTGTAGTAGCAGTATTAACCTAGCTGTAGTGGCAGTATTAACCTAGCTGTAGTGGCAGCATTAACCTAGCTGTAGTGGCAGCATTAACCTAGCTGTAGTGGCAGTATTAACCTAGCTGTAGTGGCAGTATTAACCTAGCTGTAGTAGCAGCATTAACCTAGCTGTAGTGGCAGTATTAACCTTGCTGTAGTGGCAAGTATTAACCTAGCTGTAGTGGCAGTATTAACCTAGCTGTAGTAGCAGCATTAACCTAGCTGTAGTGGCAGTATTAATCTAGCTGTAGTGGCAGCGTTAACCTAGCTGTAGTGGCAGTATTAACCTAGCTGTAGTGGCAGTATTAACCTAGCTGTAGTAGCAGTATTAACCTAGCTGTAGTAGCAGTATTAACCTAGCTGTAGTGGCAGTATTAACCTAGCTGTAGTGGCAGTATTAACCTAGCTGTAGTGGCAGTATTAACCTAGCTGTAGTGGCAGTATTAACCTAGCTGTAGTGGCAGCATTAACCTAGCTGTAGTGGCAGCATTAACCTAGCTGTAGTGGCAGCATTAACCTAGCTGTAGTAGCAGTATTAACCTAGCTGTAGTAGCAGTATTAACCTAGCTGTAGTGGCAGCATTAACCTAGCTGTAGTAGCAGTATTAACCTAATTGTAGTGGCAGTATTAACCTAGCTGTAGTAGTAGTATTAACCTAGCTGTAGTGGCAGCATTAACCTAGCTGTAGTAGCAGTATTAACCTAATTGTAGTGGCAGTATTAACCTAGCTGTAGTAGTAGTAGTATTAACCTAGCTGTAATGGCAGTATTAACCTAGCTGTAGCAGCAGTATTAACCTAGCTGTAGTGGCAGTATTAACCTAGCTGTAGTAGCAGTATTAACCTAGCTGTAGTGGCAGTATTAACCTAGCTGTATAGTTGAACGTCGGCCAATCAAACGACGGGATAGAAAGAGATGCAATTTGAGACGACTTAACACGAACAGTTCTCGTTTAACTAATAAAATATTCACAAATAAAGTTTTCCACCGCTTCTCTTTTGCTTATTACACGCTGTATTTGTTAACGTTATAGTTGTTATTAGTTGGGATTGTAAGACACACCCACCTACACACAAGCATTGTAACGGGGATCGGAGATACTTGTAAAAAAAATTACACTTCAGATTGCTACACGATCACCACCTTGTTAATGTCAACGAATCCTTACATATATGTCGCAAATAGCAAACACAACACGCCTTCAAAAGATATATAATGTAGCACGGCCAATAACCCGCTGGACAAACTGTAATACACAAGTATAAGTTCTGCAGGCATGAAAGTACGTTTGTAGTAGACATGGACACTGCGGGTTGGGCAGCAAACCAAAGAGCTGGAGATGCAGGTGGAGGGGACGAAACTAAACCAAAGGGACAACCAGCATGGTATATCTCGGTGGAACGGGCTGCGGCGACGACAACTGAGAAATTGGAATTCGCAGAAGAATAAAAGTAGGAGAGATCGCATGGAGGAAATTGGAATGGGTGGTGGCAGATACACGTACATATCGTGAGCTTACACGAAATGTGTTTTGTCCCTATGTTACAACAGTGTACATAGAGACCAAGACGGAAAAAAGAAGGCCATTTTTTTGCGGGCGGCACACCCTTGTCAGACCATACACGCAACTGCCGTCTTCAATGTCAGATGAATTGTGCAAAAATCGCTTCTTACTGGTTATGTGCGGTGGTACTTTAGTTTACTTGACCAAGCTGTTGTCAGAAGAGAATAGTGGGCGTCGTTCTTAGAATATTTCATGTACGGTAGCCACTAATGGGTTTAGCAGAGGTATAGTTAAAGCGTCTGGCGGTTGGCAAACTTAAAGTATTATAAGTACATAACATACAGCGCGACTTTCGTAAACATGCTGACGTAGAATCGACTAAAAAGAATACCTATATCTAGAAAGAATAGTTATAGTATATATATATATATATACGTCTCAAACCGATTTCAATTTAGTGCAACTGCGTACAGATCTGGGACGCCGAGTTTGATAAACAGTTGCCGCGGTTTTGGAAGAACGTTCATTCCCCTCAAAGAAGTGCACTTGGATAAGCACACACACGCGCACATACACATATAATACCACACACGCGAGCTCGTTCGCGCGCACATGCGCGTCATTCACAAACAACAACAAACACACATAAGCACACACACACGTATACATACAGACACGTATACACACAGACACACAGACACACACACACACACACACACACACACACACACACACACACACACACACACACACACACACACACACACACACACACACACACACACACACACACACACACACACTCACACACACACACACGTGCACGTACACACACAAACACATACACAACCACACGCATACACACGCACGCACACACACACGCGCGCGCGCGCGCGCACACACACACACACACACATTAATACCAGTGATACTAATCACCCAGACACTGACATATCTTATTTTAAATCTGACTGGCTTACTCACTAAAAATGACATCACTTGTAAAAACACAACTCCATTGCACCTTTTTACATGTTTGAAATTCCTGCACGATATACAGTTTATTATAAGTGCATTTCCCATGCTCAGTGTTTTCGCTGCAATAAAGCTACTGGTGAGGTCACGCAATAGGTCTTAGGCGCTGTCACTGCCTCCTTTGTAATAGCGACATTTGTCATCCTATCGCAAAGCAACTCGCTCTCCGCCCGTTCCGCTTCCGGCCGCCCGAGTTGTCAGAAGCTGTTGTTATCACGACCGTTGACACATTGTCACACCTGCCATGACTCACCCATTTAGCACTACAACGTGATATATGGGCAAACAAAATGTGTCCTGTACAAGCGAATGTAGCGTCTACTTCGTTTAGGGTGTGAAACCTAACACGCGGCGACATAACATCGAACCTTTAACTGAAAGTTAAATTCCGGCTACTTCTTCTAAGACAATGAGTATATGGCAATATACAGTGATGACATGCTGGTGTCTGAACTGTAAGAACGAACCATTTTGCGAAATAATTATAACGCGGTTGAAATCTCCCGATATAATTTGTAAATGGTGTTTGCCCGAATTGGTCTGCCGCACTTTTCAAATGTGATACGCCAAGTTCAAAGTGTTATATGGGCTTAAACTAAATTTGTTGACTACTATTTCTTACATTTTGCTACTGCTGCTATCAGCGATACACTACTGTCGTCGGACACGCTACCAGACAATATACCTGACCACTTGTGACCTATAAACCATACGTCATATATGACAGCACAACGGTGGACCGTGAAGCGCGATGGGGCAGTTACTAAAGCATCGGATTCTCTATCCGATAGATAACTACAACATTTATATCATGGGCATTAGCGAATGCAGATGGACAGGACACGAGAAAGTAAAGTAGAACACTGAAGAGAGTGTTATTTTCTCTGGGAAAGAAAACAACCTACAAAGAAAAGGAGTGGCAATAATAATGAGAAAGAAAGCAGACAAGCATTACTGGAGAGGAAACAACCTACAAAGAAAAGGAGTGGCAATAATAATGAGAAAGAAAGCAGACAAGCATTACTGGAGAGGAAACAACCTACAAAGAAAAGGAGTGGCAATAATAATGAGAAAGAAAGCAGACAAGCATTACTAGAGAGGAAACAACCTACAAAGAAAAGGAGTGGCAATAATAATGAGAACGAAAGCAGACAGGCATTACTAGAGAGGAAACCTATCAGTGATAGGGTTATATATGCTAGATTCTTTTCAAGATATGTGAAATTATCAATCGTACAAACATGTGCATCAACAAATGACACAAGTGACGAAGAGCTAGACCAATTCTACGAACAGCAATCAGTTGTGGGCACTGGGCAGTGTACATAAACTTGACATGCTCATAGTAATGGGGGACCTAAATACCAAAATTGTAAAAGATAATGAGGACTATGAAGACGTAATGGGAATTCACGGCAATGGTGAAAGAAATGAAAATGGAGAAAGACTAATTTACTTCTGTGGATTCAACAATCGTGTGGTAAGAGGTACCATATTTCCACATCTACTCAACCATAACCAGACGTGGACATCTCCAGGAGGGAGAACCAAAAAACAAATTGACCATGTACTAGTAAGCATGCAGCACTGTACAGCAGTTATGGACACCGGGGTGATGAGGGGAGCAGACATTGCGAGTTACCACCATTTACTGCGCTCGAAGATCAGGCTGAAGCTAAAGACGAATCAAAAGATCGATGAGAACAGAAAGACATTCGAAACAATCAACAATAACCAACCATAGTAATGCAATTCTCGTTGAAGTTACGGAACAGATATGATGTACTGCAGGACTACGACGAAACAGATAACGACATTGTTGAGAGAAAATGGCAAGAATTCGAGGTGGCCTACAAAGAAACAGCTGAAGAAGTACTGGGTTACAAGAAAGAGAGGACACAAATCATCGATCAACAAAGAGTCTTGAGAGCTGGTGGTAGACAGGAAACGACGAAAGAACAACTTGGAACAAGCAAAGAGAGAAAGGATCAAGCAGATCTACAAAGATAAGAACGTTTCCATTTGCTGTCCAGCAATCTGTGATTTTGCATGACTTTTTGAGTTTTCGAGTTTCAAAAGCAAGGGCCGAACGTTGGTTAGTGAGATCATCGTTAATGAAGATCTGGCGATTTGCGTTTGCTTGTTTGTTGAACGACTTCAGGTTCCCCCGGTGTTTGAAGACTGTCTCGCATGTGTTCCCGATTGAATCGGATAATGATTGTCCTTGTTGGCATTCTGCTTGCTGAGCCGGTGTGCCCGTTAGATGTCGTTGCTGTTTATAGGCGGGCTGCAAGCCATTGTTTCATTTATGATTGTTATCACTTTGTCGACAGTGTCTTCCCCTCCTTCAGTTTCTTCTATTCCGCTTATACGTAAGTTGGTTCTGCGCCCATATTGTTTGACGTTGTCAAGTTGCACTTCTAATTAAAAAGCTCTTCTTTCTAACTGGTCAATTATGTCATCTTTTGCTTTTATATTTTCTTCCATATATTTTAGTGTACGTTTCAAGTCTTTCATCTCATTTGCTAGTTCTATTGGGAATAGTGCCGATTTAGTATTGTCCATTATCTCTTTACTTTTAGCACGCTTAGCACTCCCAAGTTAAAAGTTGCTTGTTCCTCTTCATCTGTTACGTATTTGCGGGCGGTTCCCCTTCGCATACTAGCTGCCATTGTCTCGATGATTGTCCCAATGACCGTCTGCGAGAGTTGTCGCACCTTCTCGCTTCAGTGGGTCTACCCTCGTGTATCACCGTACGTGTGTTATCGCCCGTAGCTCACAGGCAAAATACGATTCTCACAGTAGTGATTACAGAAGACTTGTGCCCACCTTTTCTGATTACTTTCTCTGTATGTGTGCAATTGTCATTCAGGCACTAGAATTAACTTTGCCGCATGTATCTCACGAATCCTTCCCGTATTAGAAAATCACCGTGACCAGCCCATGACATCCGGGTATATGATATCAACGCAAGCTTGAAATTCACAATGATATTAACAACTGTGCATGGACGCACGTTATGCATACAGTATACAAGTAGAACTACCGGAATACTAAGCATACGATGTTCTGGAGTTGCACAACAAAACTAAACCATTCGAAAGACGGCGCCATGGTACCCCAATCACAATCCCATTCATGGCAGTAGGTTCACTTCCCACTGGTTCCAACGAAACTTACCGGGCATCGCCTGAGTGAACAATCTGGCGTTAAACAATATTACCGATTTATGGAACACTTACGGTGTTCGCAGCAAGTTCCCCAAGACTTTACATATCTGCAGTATCCCGGTCTGAGAGAGCCTCCTTTGTAACAGAACCTGTTGCACGACCTTATCTCAGCAAGGGCGCCATCACACCGTGAACCGCCCCTCTCCGTAATAACCGGCTCCGTCTCCGAGTGCCTGCGCTGCCGCACGGGTGATTGCAGGCGTCCCATCCTGACCAATTGGCCCAAATGCAATTCTTTTTTTTACATGAACGTCTACACGATTCAAACAAACAAACTTGGAGGAGAATCGTTACAAGGACTAGTAGTTGGTGGTCAGTTGACATCCTGGTGCTGTGATAGCTACGATGTCTTCCCGAGTTAAGACAATTGCACACTGAAGACGTATCTGTATATGGAGCAACGCCGTAACTGATACGAACATTGCCTCAACCAATGATCGTCCTCCTTCCTTTCCCGGGTCTTCTAATAGGGTTGCAGGCGAGGGTTTTGTTGGAAAGGAAGTTTTACTAAAAGGCGGACATAGCTTTCGTTTTCCGTATCACGTCAGATAACCTAGCAGTTGTTGGCGCATGTTATGCACAATTGTTCCAGCCGAAGCAAAGTAACTGTTACATCGTGTAATTGTATCCACACCAGATTCACGAAGACCAACTTATAAATAATAAATGCACACATGCAGTTTAATTTATTAAATTATATTCACCATTCCGCTTTGCTTGCAAATTTAGATGTAGACAGCCTCTAATATTCCCTGATATTATAATCTTGCGCTTTTAGTCCAACCTATATAGGTTTATATGAAGAATGGCCTGGGAAGACCTTCGCTGAAACCCAGGCGATGTCACACCACCGCAAAGACTGGAATAGACTCGGACGGTGTTCATCGAAGCAGCGCTTAATATAGCAGTAAAGTAGGTTTCTAAGACAATAGTTGGCTGAATTGGCACTGCTGTGATGATATTAGGTGATATTTGGCACACACCTGTACAATACAGCAACAAGGACAAGTGGCAACAGGGGCAGCTCAAAATGTGTTCTCAACGGTGCTGACTGACAGTCCTTAAAGATGGGAGTGAACATGTATTTGCCCCATATCATTGTAATGATGTCACATATTACCATCGACGTAATGTCCAAATATACTTGTCGAGGTCAAACATTCCAAATAGTTAATCATTGACCTTATCTCAGAAGCATATCCGCCTGTTTTAAATTTGGTAATGTTTAGAACATGTTTAAGTGTAGGAGATTTGTTACCGCTTTTATGGAGATGTTCTTTCATTATTGGCTGCTGTGTTGAGTTGAGATTGCTAATCCGACCACAGTATGCTCTGAACTAGACAATTTACTTAAGAGGCGTATTTGGACATTATAGTAACAAATAGAGTGATATAACATATATCAGTTAGGGGCCAAATATGTTGACTTTTGCATAGAAATATGACATTGACATATATACTGAACAACATATATTGGAGGGAGGAAGGGAGGGGTGGAGGGAGGGAGGGAGGAAGCGAGGGAGGAATGAAGTGAGGGAGGGAAGAAGGGAGGGAGGGACGAAGAAAGGGAGGAACGGAGACAGGGAGGGAGGGAGGGAGGGACAACCAATGGTGTTCAACCGAACTTCTGCGGATGCATCAATCACGCGAGGCGTCCTGCAGAATTCGAAATTTTCCGCACCGTGCGCTGGGCCACTTCAAGACAACAACCTGCTCCGTTTATGTTATTAATTAAGGATTCATGTGAGAGCGTCACGCACCTCAGAATACTACAGCGTTCGTACAAAGGGTTTCCGATAGGTGAGTGTTCTTGTTTATTTTGTGGATGACAGTTTTGCAGAGGTCATAATCGTCTTCATGGTTTAGGCCTAGTAACGATTACCTTGTGCCGCCGTCGGCATATATCTTGCGCCACCGACTTCGACTTGTTCCTCACTATATTTGTCATCCAGTGAGCGTCGTCATCCACTGTGACATTGTAAAATTAACTACCAGCGCCGACACCCACACACACAAATAGAACACTCGTATATTTCAGAAAGCGATCTGTGTTCCAAATGATACGCTGCTTAACATAATGGAAATAAAATAACAATTAGATGGACAAATGATACCTATTCCGTAAAGCCGAATAACGCGTATAAAATACCTTTGAACAAATATATTATCTAGTCTGAGAAACGTCTTACATTTTGTGTTTTCGTACAATACTTGATCAATTGGAAGAGAAGAGGAGGAAGAAGGAGAAGAAGTAGAAGACAAATATGATGACGAAGAAGATGAAAAGAAGAAGAAGAGGATGAAGAAACAACGTCCTACTTACGATGTCCACAACAAGTGTTCCAGAACACATCAGGACATGTGCAGTAGCCGGCCCGCGGCGTGCCTCCGTTGTGACAGAACCTGTTGCATGCCTGTGAACTCGTCGAGCCGCCCGAACACGGCGCTCCACCGCAGTACGCACTCACTCGCACAGACCGAGTCCGTACTTGCACGCCCGCGTTACCGCATGGGTGGGTGCAGGCTCCCCATGCCGACCAGTTGTGCCAGACACAGTTGCGCGCTCCGCACCCTCTCCTTCTTCGTCTCCATAACCCCGAGTGTGCATGTCCAACTAATGTTACTACCAGGCACAGACCAAACAAAAGTCGACGTCTACACAACATGTCCGTTAGCTGATGTTTACTGTTCCATGAGAAATCCGCAAACTGAAGCTGTGTAGGTAGTATTTTAACTTCATCAGGTATGTGCTGCCATCCCGGATGTCTTTGTGTCGTGCAATGCACACCTCCGGTGACATGGGATAGGCCCATGAATATTCATCGTTAGTGCACCCGTTCAACTACCAATAGGGTTGAGCTTTTGCCATGATTTACAGCTCGGCTGCGTGCTTTTGGTCCATGGCATGACGTTCGCGTTGATTTCAGGATTTGAGTATTTGTCCCCTGGAATGTCCCAAGATGCAGTTGTCGAACAATGCGTACAATTTCTCACTGAAGATGGTGAAACGGAAGCTTTTCGCAACGTAACGCGTCGTCGTCTGCCATATTATCGTTTATCTGGTGAATATTTTCAGAAGTAAGTTGTTGTTGTGATTGTTAATACGGCATACCGACTAAGTAATGCAAACATTTATAATAATTATAGGACCACATTTTGTAGACCAAAGAATTCAGAACTCGAGAACTGAGTATTCTTTTTCTCGTGCACTAGTTTCTCATTGCAGCAATATCGCAGTGCTGCCATATTTGTAATATACACCCGTCTACGTGAACATAGATCTTCAAGTACTTCCACTCACACTCCTATCAACGACATATCATACACAGAGTAATGGCGTCGATACGCACTGCAGCAACTCGACTAAATAGTTTATTGTGTGATTCAGAGTGATCTCATAGATTATTGCATTGCACCTTTGACTGGTAAACTCTTGCTGAAGAGAGTGCTGCCGAGCTAGTCATACTGGTGGCACAGTTTCAGACATCGGACAAAACGTGCGAGACGTCGGACTGGAAATAAGATAACATTAAGCAGCTAAGAAAAGCTGGGCAGGCTTTTATTTGGTGTGAAAATCTGGTTCACAACATTGGGGACTGTGTATCCCTCGTGACTCGAAGATCACGTTGATGTTGGTCCCGTCTCAATTTGGGACTTAAAAAGAACGACTGAGGAAGACAAGCACCCTGGCAGTGACCACCCCCAGTTCCGGCAGTCTGGTTGAATGTGACTTCATAAGACCAATTGTAGCCATAATATAGACAGAACGTTAGATAATAGAACGTTGCCGAGCGCTGAAAACAAATAGAAGTAGAACGAGCATATTCTCTCGAGACGAAAGCTGGCCAGTACGCAAATAATAGTGCACAAGTCTTACCTGATTAGACGATATTATACTATCATAGTATTTGTAATTTGCTTACATGCCAATATTACCAGCAACTCCCCTTTCTCCGCAGAATATAACAGGTTGTCGTGAGGAACGACGATTCAATGTATTTGACACCAAACTAAGTTGATGGCCGGGTCAACATGAGTAGTATTAAATTATTAAACTACTATACGGGGTCATATACCACACCGTGTCTGAAGCGGTCACACTTGGCTGGACATGACATCCGTCACCGTTGCATTGACCCATTCTAATATGACCTACATACCACGTATGCTTATTCAACATAGAAAAAGTAGCGTCTATATATATGAACGTTGCCTGTATAACTTTATGAAAATGCACATATAGGAAACGGGTACCCAGATAGCACACCTACAGCGAGCCGACAGCGGGCTGAGAGCGGGCAAAGTCTTCGGCCCGCTGTCGACATCCGCCTGCGGGCCGAGGGATTTTTGTCAGATGGTTAACCGTTCATATGCCGAATGTGCTTAATTTTGCTAAATGTGTGCATATGTGTGTTTTTTCAAGTAATAAGACCAAATTACACATTCACACACTTATATGTATTGGTCTTATAACTTGAACATTTCAATAGTAACCATCATGCGTTGTCATTCTAATGTTAAAATGAACATTTCTTGATACGTTAACTGGAATTTGGAAATTCAAAACAATAAAACAATATAGTAATATATTATTTAGGAACATAACAAATGTAAACTGCTTCAAAGAGAGAATGGGTGTCGAGTATCCCATCCAATTATTATAAACTAAAATTAAATACGCAAATAACTCCAATGCGCATAACAAACACATAATTTTATTTAACAAAATAAAAAAGCAAAGTTGCAATTAGTGCCCATTGATTCGTGCGGCACATGACAACTAAAATATTTTATGAAAAGGCTGCTTAATTATTATTGTCCATAAACTCTTTCCTGCTATATCCAGCTGCATTTTCCATCCGGTGCTGTCTAACACCATTCCCGTCAGAGGCAGTCTTGGAGTACTTTCGATTGTTCTCCTGATGTTGTAGTCTGTGGTAATGTTGCCTCTTCATTCTTTCTGACAGCATCTGGAATTTTAACGTACACATATTTAGTTTCTTCAATGAAGGTGCCGCATTGCACAAAGCCTAATATATATAAAATCTGTAAAATATTAAACATATTTTGTCTCACTATAAGATCACATAAAAAAAAATTACTTTAGTTTTATAAAATAATTCCCGGTTTCTCATCAGCACAAGAAATTTAACATTGCTTCCACAAAACTATATTTTGAAATTCTTTGATTAAATATGCATGCAATAGTTCTGCGCAAAAAGAAAAAAACTATATTTCATACCAAACAAAAGGAATGTGCCTACTTGTTAATGTAAGAAATACATTTAGTAGACATCTTAAGTCTTTTAAGTTGCTATTTTTTGATGGTGAGTTGCTTTGATAGTTGTTGGTAGAAATATACAAAGATTTACAACAGAATGTCTAAAAACGTACATTTTTCCCGGAACTCTGCTTTTTCTGTTTCCTCTAACTGACAGTCTGTTAAAAAATGGCAGTAGAACGTAGTGTCAAATGTCACTGTCCCAGTGCACCAGCCGAGGGAGGCCCGATTGCTGATAAATGACTAACTGACCTTATCACCATTATTATTATTATCAGCAGCAGCAACTCAAAAAACAAACATAACAACATCAACCATTGTGTCAAACACGTTGTCGTTATTATCATCATTATCAACATCACCAAAACAATCAAAATCGTGGATCTATTCATATTAGTAGTAATAATGATAATAATAATAATAATACTACTACTAATTCTACTACTACAATACTATTATTACTATAAATATTACTACTACTACTACTTCTACTACTACTGCTACTACTACTACTTCTACTACTATTACTACTACTACTACTACTACTACTACTACTACTACTACTACTACTAATAATAATAATAATAATAATAATAATACACAGTTACCCTAGCACACGCACTTTCCTTACAAATTTGGTACAACTAGATTACAATGACGCCAATTGGCTCTGGGCAGGGCCCACGGGGCACACCATAATTTGTTTCGAATTCAACGGGCACTGATTGGCTAAACGACATTAACCTGTCACCATCTTGCACGTCTTTGGGATCCTATATAATCGCAAGACATGTCTCGTCGTTAGAAATTCAAATTACCTTGATATAGACTATTCTGTCGAAACCGGTCGGTAAATTGAGAAAGAAATTGAATTTGAAATTCGTAGTATGGCTTATAATCGCCACTACAAGGGCACTGGGAATAAGGTAGACGGCCAGGCTGGTAGCAATACTAACTTGGCTAAACTCCAGTTGCTAAAGATGATCCATCATATATCGATCATGAGTAAACAAGCAGAAGGCTCTCCTGTTTGGTGCCTTCTTGCATAACATAGCTGAGGCCAGCTAGACCGAATTCAGATATCATCAAACGGATTCAAACCCTAAATCGATCTTGGGCTAAACAGGTACGAGTGATTATTCACGACCACTACCTCACCACGCTAAATGTAATCCTTTCGACATTGAGAAATACTCGTGCCTCCAAGGACGAGATGTCCGGGGCCCGTCATACGGCGCGCGGTTGGGCTCAAGATAATTTCGGTCGGAAGTTGCAAAATTCCACTGTTTCGGAATTCGGAACAGGTTTAAGTAACATATCTCTAGGCAAGAGGGGGTGGGAACAGAGACGGCCCATCTCTGCAACGTCAGCCGCTTCGTTGCACAGAAATCAGCCTGTCCGTACCACGTCAGCCGTCCCGGTCCAGCGGACATTCGAGGGTCACGCCAAGACCCACTCGAAGACTGACGCCCAGCTTAGACAACATTCGGCACAAGGTACAATAAGCCATTCCGGCAATGGGGCAAGGATTAATGTCCGACCCCTTGTCTTTACCAATTCAAATGGTAGGAACATTGGGGCCCAAAATGTCAAGGGGGTATCTCATCGCCACCCCCAGTTAGGTCTCGACTTCCAATTTCGGTTAGGGTCGCCGCGTTTGAACAAAATAATATATCCAATAGGGTTGGCTATGCCAAGGCAGGACCATCCAAAGTGATGTTTAAGAAACATCGGGCGGCCCCCATAATAGACAAAGACAATTTGTTCCCTCCTCCGAAGACACGATAGGGGACATAAGACGATGGGACGAACCTGCTAGCAATGCTTTCGCTTGTCAAGTCTGCTTTCAGGATGCCTTCAACAAGGCTTGCTTCCCGTTCGGGACCCACGCACTGATGTTTACCAAGGTCGTATCTTACGACATGCCAGCAGCCGCCGACGCCATTTTCACTGCTCGCACAACGACGGAGATAAACAAGATAGCAAGGATTTTCCCTGCCAAGGACAACAAGTGGAATCATCGAGCTGAGGATCTCCAGTGGGAGATCTTCCATTGGAAATTCGATCATGCCCCGTCCTTGGCGAGAAGACTCGACACATAGGAAGTAAGGAACTTTATCAGTCATACGTTTGACAACTATTGGGGCACCGGACACGACGGACACGGAAGGAACATGTACGGGAAACTACTGACGCAATTCCGTAACTTTGTCCAGGGCGAAGGAAGGAAGGGCAAGCTTCCGCAGAAAAACTCAACCACCCAATCGACACAACCGTCGAAGAGACACAGCATTGACGCAGTTCTACGCCCACGACAACAAAGCCACCACGCAAACAGCCAAGGAAGAAGGTAATTATCAGCTCGTCGACTACACTACCAACGGAACGAAGCAGAGGTGTGGCTACAATCCCTCTCACATCGGCACACAAGCCAACTGACTTCACGCAAGCACCGCTATACTCCACTGTCGTATCCACTCCACCCATTTCAACTCCCTCCTTGTCCACGGCTAATACAGCAGGGACCAAGCCTTCTCCTACTCCGACTGCAGGTCGTAAGTGGCAAACCACTTCTCTATCACGGGGGCCACCGCCGGTTTGTTCTACTACCATCACCCCCCCCCCCTTCAGCAGCTGCTATCGCCACACCATCCCTGCATCACGCCATACGTGAGCCTTCTAATGTTTCTGCCACCTCTTCTCCATCCTTTTCTCCCAACTCCTTCTCGCCACTATCGAGACAATCGGGTTCTCCGGAGCTTCCACCCCACTCCAAGTCTCATTCTTTCCTATCTGTCTCCAGACCACGGGTGGACCGCGCCATAATTCATAGACTACCCCCTTCGTCTACTCCTGCACAACGATTCTCTACTGTGCCCTCCATACATAGAAGCACAAAGTGCAAGAAATCCAGCTGGAAGTTACCAATAATCACGAAACGTGTCGTTATTCTGGGTGTCTCAAACGTTTCTAGGATTACAGAATCGAAGAAACGAGACATCCACGTGGACAGCTAGCCAAAATTAGGAATCTCGAACATATGATGATGCATCCCGCAGAGACAGACGGCACACATCCAGAGATTGTGATCCTATCGGTGGGAATCAACGACAGAGCGAACAAACCAAGTGTTACGACCATCCCTAATTTGCGAAGGATGGCGGCTCGAGCAGGCAAGTGTTTTCCTCACTCGATCATCGCCATACCCGAAAGAAGACACGCAGGCGTCTATCAGGCGTTTTGCTAGACATATCCAACTACGATATTTTTTTCACGGAACGAAATCAATAAAATTAAAAGAGAACTTAACAGCAAAATCAACCTGGAATCCACCTTACCACAATGAGGACATTAACTCTAAATTGGAACAACTGAAAGATTTTAGCTCGATAACTAACAAACACCGGAACAGTGTTGGTAATTTGTCAGAGTCGCAATTTGCGTCGATTTCGGCACTCAAGAGAAACCCATCTATTATTACTAAATCTACTGATAAAGGCTCGGCCACAGTAATCATGTCTAAAGAAAACTATGTCGTAGAGGCGAATCGTCAGCTTGCGAACAAAAAAACATTATGCTAAACTAGACACACCGGTCTATCCACAACCCGCAATCCGCATTTCAGCAACACTAGACAGATTGCAACAAACAGGCTACATATCCAAGAAGCAACGAGATTATTTAGAGCCACCGGATACACCTCGACCACGTCTGCTCTATCTATTACCCAAGATTCATAAGGCTAAAGATAAATGGCCTCAGTCTCAGATGCCTACAGGACGACCGATCATATCCGATTGCAACCGCGAATCATATAAAATAGCTGAGTATATTGACTATTTGTTAGCCAAATTGGCAGTAACACATGCTTCT
>OZ023213.1:687879-942324 GCA_963995525.1 Escarpia spicata
CCTTGTTTGATTCATCTTCTTTCAAATATATACAAGTGTATAGGAAGAGTGATATGTTTTTGTCTAAGCAGTTCACATTTTTGGTGAATTCGAAAGAAAATTTTTTTTTTATCGAATGGAAATATACCGAAATAAGTCAACATACACGAATGTTGTTGCATTGATGGTATATATAAGCGTTCATTTTTGTGTCACATGTAAATATATGTTTTAAACGTGTTTTTCTATTGCCAATTGCAGGACCCGAGAATGTGTGCAATAATGATTGCACTGATGATAGCACTGATAATTACACTGATGATAGCACTGATGATTGCATTGATGATCGCATGGGCATATTACATTTAAATGTGTGTTATTGTAGCAGGGCACATTCTGCTGGTAACTGTGTTTACATGAATGTTGACGCCACAAAAAATTTCCCCAAATAAATAATGGTTTAAATACAATAGCGTAGTGATAGTAGTATTAATTGCTATTCTATTATTTGTATTAGCAAAAATAATGACAACAACAATGATAGTGATAATTATATTGACATTAATAATAATAGTGATTATAATAATGATATTATTAATACTAATCGTCATTACCATCAGCAACATCATCGTCATAACAATAAATCAATCAAACTACACTTTGTTATATTATAAATAAGTTATATTTATTGCACGCAGCTACCACACACAAACGAGCCATGATCCGTCACGCATGGCTGAGTATATATATTGGGATTTCATTTTAAGATAAGGACTAAAACTCAAACTATTTCGACTTTGAAATGTACTTAAGTAAATAATATTATTGTACATGTTTTAATCGTTGCTGCTATGATACGTCTACCGATATGTTTTGTTTGTTCTAAAACGAGAATTTAATCATGTACATCCAATGAAAATGCAATGAGCAATATTTCACATTTAAAAGTAAGTGCGCGTGCGTGTATACGCGTGTGCGCACCTGTGGCGACTGCGCATGTGCGTGTGTGCGTTTGTTTTGGTCAACTATTAAAAATCGTTGTGCAGTTCCTTTTAATAAACGTTCACAGAGTTTATGTAGGCTACTTTTTTCTTAAAACTGTTCACTTCCATAAATGTACAACATTTGTGAAACATGATGTAGTATACGTTGTCTCATACAAAATACAATGTGATTATGTGTTATTACATTAATGTAAGTATTTACTTTTCATCTAACACGACTGTTTTTTTTTAATATATAATATGCGCAAACGTTTATTCTTGCAGACGCTACAGAAATTGCTAGCAGTTACGCTGATTTTGCCAGGTAGGCCATACACTACCCCCTTTTGAGCAGACCTTCTCAAAAACGGCTACCCGCTAAAAGCGGTCACATTTCTGATGCATTAATTGTAGGCAATATGGTTTTCCACTTTAGAGCGGCCACCGCTCTTATGAGCTCAACGTGCCTTTGCACAAGGCGTGACCGCTCAAGGGGGACTACTATATAAACATGTTGTACTATTGGAATAAAGCAATTCAACTGAATGGAATTCCATATTGTATATGCATTGTCAATGACTAGCAAGTTATCACTGGAATAAAGCAATTCCACTGAATGGAATTCCATATTGTGTATGCACTGTCAATGACTAGCAAGTTATCACTGAAATAACACTATTTTGCTTCCCTCTTTCGACATGCAAGATGTAAACATGCGATCAAACATCTTTTTGTTCCTAAAACTAGGCTTAACATTGGAAAACGTGCTTTCTCGGTACTGCTCTTGAATGAACTCGCTATCACTTTAAAATCATTAAACACTATAGCTACCTTTCGTAAAAAATCAGTACTTAATTAGTTAAAATTGCATTCCCAGCATAACCGTCAGGCGTCCCTTGGTCTAATGATGACCCTTGCTCGTCCCAGTTCACGATTCAGCCTAATGATTCTTGCATGTTGCGCCCCTGAGCACATATTCCTGGAGGTAGAGGAGCTATTGAAGTTTATTATTATATTATTATCTTAAATCCTTTATAATAAAACAAATGATGTGATTTCAATAAAACACAATTTGGCAGACAATTTAATAGAACTCGTAGTTTCTAATAGGTTATGAGACAGTACTATACAGCTTGCATATGTTTAACATTACAGTATTATTCACGTTGAATGTGCATGTTTTATATGTATTATTAAATTTATGTGTAGTATATTTCTATATACTAGTCGATAAATTCCAGGAGGTGTGTTGCTGAACAGAGTAGTTTCGCTTTCAGAAGTCGCCAGCGCCGCAGCTGCAGTGAGCCGTATACGATGAGCAACTTTATCCGGTTGATCAAGAAGGTCGAGAAAAACAACCTATCTATTCCCACCAAGAGGGTAGCAGCCTATCTGCGCGGGTTGGCTTATAATTCTCTCACGTGGAGATTATCGTGTGGGAAAACTGAGACTGAACTGAAAACAGGCATAATAGTTGCGGAAGTTGAACTACTGAAGGTTATGATCGGACACAGTTCTAACAGCACGACGGGTCTTGAAACAGGGGTCCTACTGACTCGAGACTGGACTGTCGCTGTTGGTCACGTCATCACCGGTATTGACTGCGGCGGATTCAATCGCGACACCCAAGTGACGATTGCTGGAATCATTGGTCTTACGTCGGATATCGATAACTTATTCCAAGCGACAATCTCTGGGGATATCGGCCAGACAACTCTCTTACACTACGCGTACCCGAAGCTGTTTCCTCTGCTTGGTCCGTCCGGAAGTTGGGACAGCTCCTCGTGTCCTAGAGTTTACAGTATGAACCCAAAAGCAGCCTCAGAACTGACCGACTCTGAGATACTCGGCGACATGGACGGTGCTATTATGGGCACCGTAATGCCGTTGATCAAGTATAAGCCTTTGAGTGAAGTATTGCAGGAGTACTACGAAGGCAGTGGAATCAGCGCGGGTGGGAGGATCTTCAAGGCCTCAGATAACGTTGCAACCTTTGGCGAATTAATATCTAACCACGAGCTGGAGGCGCAGTCTGTGTCGTTTACCGAGGCGTTTTATAACTCCTAACAAATATTTAGTCCCTTAATTTTTTGTACAATGGGACGTCTCGAACGAAGCTGATGAAGAAAGTTCCATCGACCGTGCAAACGTTCTTCAACAAACTGTACTTGTCTTGCCCTGGCGTACTCAAGCGTAAATACACCATAAGTTACTTCATTGGTCTGGTGAAACAACTGGAACAGGAAACCAGTTTTGACATTAAAGACATGACTTTTGCAATCCTGACAGCAAGCAACTATTACTTCCCGACCTATCTCACGAAAAAAGTGAACATTGCCAGCTATTCCTACACGAATAGTTTTGCCACGAATGTGATGCGAGAGATGGTAACACACCGTTTCGCGAACAATGACAAAAGGCAAGAATTGGGGGTTATCGATGCGAATGGAGAGGCTGTGACCTTCGAAACTGTTCTCGCCGGGGTGTTCGTTGGTGCTACGTATAAAACTAAAACATCCGGGGAAATGACGGATATGCGTTATCTCTACTTCACAAGATGACGTTGGCAGGTTCTCTAACAGCCGCTACCGATAGACGAGGCTCTGCGAAGAGGAAGTCAAAGGAAATAATGGGAACGAGTGGCTATTGGGATAATTCAAGATGCCCACCAGAATATCGATATAGGATGAATATGAAGGTTTACAACACACGACTCGAACAGAGCTGTTGGGTGAATTGATGGTTTTGTGCTTGGGAAGAAGCTGTCCACCTGGCTGATAGCTGAGGGCCATTTTAAGTTGAGTTTTGTCTTAGAACGTTACTACGGCTCCGGCTACAAATCTGTCTCCAGCAAAGTCAGACTGGAACATTTCAACAATGTGATTGTCAACAAATCTGACTTGTTCAAGCGAGTCAAGTTGTCGTGTAGAACGAATGATTGCCAGCAAACTGCGCAGGATATCGCGAACACATGCTGTTTTCTTTACAGGCTCCTAGACGCTTCAGTTCGACCAAGAAAACCTCCCATCGACCAACGAATGAGGTCGAACCGATTCCAGACTACGAATGAAGATGACTGACGGACTACCACAAACGGTCAACATGGTCAGAGAAAAAATCTAAGAACACTGGTCATGGAAGTACCTTAACAGCGTCATGCCAGGAACTTTCAAACTAGAGAACGGGCGTGAGAGCGTGGAGAATATTTGCGGGGTGCGGGGGATGGGACGGAGCTGGAGCTTCATCACTTCCGTTGGTTATCAGGCATCACAAACCACGAGGAGATGTAGTTGCAGCTCGGAAGTTGGGTCCGATGATGTAAAGGGTCAGCGCGCACGCATCTCGAGTTCTATTGGTGGTCACCAAAAGCATCTAAAAAATTCACTAAAATATTTGGGAATACGTCCTCCACATGAAATAAGCCCCACCTGTTCTGATGCGTATATGCCGAATATTAATGTAGTGTCGTTAGTGCTTTTGAGTTTGTGTAGTTCCTCATGGTTATCATTGATAGTACTTTAGATGCAGTTTGTAGTGTTTGTGTTTGTGTTTGTGTTTGTGTTTCTTGTGTTGCAATCTCAGATCGGCAATTGAGATCTTTTTTGATAATATATATTACCAGTGATTCAACTTGCCGCACACACAACGCAACAATTTCATCAATATCATGCACGTTTTCCGCGTGCTATGCAATTTTGAGATAAAGCTGTGCAAAAGACGATAAATTACATAGGCGTGCTACATTTATTATACTGTAGCCGAACATGGCGACCGATAATTTTACAAAAGCACAATTTGTCGAATAATATGTGAAATACTAAAGTGTCATATACGGTACTAAGTCTGATCAAATAAGAAACTACTGTTCATGTTGTCTATATACTGTCTTATGTCAAATACTAAAGTGTCATATACGGTACTAAGTATGATCAAATAAGAAACTACTGTTCATGTTGTCCATCTACTGTCTTATGTCAAATACTAAAGTGTCATATACGGTACTAAGTATGATCAAATAAGAAACTACTGTTCATGTTGTCCATCTACTGTCTTATGTCAAATACTAAAGTGTCATATACGGTACTAAGTATGATCAAATAAGAAACTACTGTTCATGTTGTCCATCTACTGTCTTATGTCAAATACTAAAGTGTCATATACGGTACTAAGTCTGATCAAATAAGAAACTACTGTTCATGTTGTCTATATACTGTCTTATGTCAAATACTAAAGTGTCATATACGGTACTAAGTCTGATCAAATAAGAAACTACTGTTCATGTTGTCTATATACTGTCTTATGTCAAATACTAAAGTGTCATACGGTACTAAGTATGATCAAGTAAGAAACTACTGTTCATGTTGTCCATCTACTGTCTTATGTCAAATACTAAAGTGTCATATACGGTACTAAGTCTGACCAAATAAGAAACTACTGTTCATGTTGTGCATCTACTGTCTTATGTGAAATACTAAAGTGTCATATACGGTACTAAGTCTGATCAAATAAGAAACTACTGTTCATGTTGTGCATCTACTGTCTTAAAATAGATAAAAGTGGTAAATTTACTATGAACGCAACTTTTTAAAGTCCGATGTATTCGCTGTTTTGTTTTGCAGTATTCAATTGTGTATTTATCGGTATTCAGAATGCCGTTTCATTTTCACTGAATCTGGAAACAAGGTTGTAGGTTAATTTAGTTTACATGAGCTTGTCACCGCGATCAATTATATTACGTAACTAAAACGGTAACTGAAACAATGCGAACTAGTTTAGTAGTTAGTGAGGATTGTAATCGAGATTTGTATTCAATAAGTTTACTAGGTTTAACATTATGTATGTTAATTTACACTCAGTGTAATAATATATGCTACTATATTTAGTTATCTTACTTGGGTTCAGAACGTGCGAGTGAAGAATTGTTTGTGAAATATATTGATGTACTTAACACTACCATAATGGGATCATTCTTCAAGATAAACACATAAAACGTTGCAGTTGCTTTACCGAATCTTCTATGGACTCCGATGAAACATTCAACCACCACATTGTTGGTTTGACTTCATCATACGCATTACAAATGCATCCACACACCAATACATGCGTATGATGCGACTATGCATATATTGAGTGCAGCGACATTGGAAAAGCGAAACTCCTAGCCATTGTATGGGTTAATAAGAAACCTATGTTCTTCCAACTTACAGAGTCAATTAATTATATTGAGGCACTAGCTAATATCGCTTTTAGGCGGTCTACATCTTGTCAAATGTACGTACTGAAACCTTGTTATACACTTGAATCATGGCGTATTGCACATGGTATTAAGTCTGTTTTGCATGCAGTAGCATGCGGTATTAGTCTCTTTACGTAGGCCATCTTGATCACATAACGCCAATATCTACTCAGGATCCCGCTTGAATAGAATGCGTGCGAGTATGCTGATAAGATGTCAGTAAGAACAGTAAACCATCATCATCATCATATCTATATACTTTCATATTGGACCCAGTGGGACCAATGATACTGTGTATTCACTTCCTGCTCGGTGTCTCTCACACGCCCGACCGAGAAGCAACTCCGGCCGTTGGGAGCAAGATCCCATCATCACATATTGAACAACAAGAGATTCGCAAACGCACGAATAAGATCACCATAGGACTAATGTAAAAGTGCCTTCAACATTTATACTGTTCATGCAAACACATCAACAAAGTCAGTTAGTAAACTATTTTTCTAACACAAAAACAGTAAATGCACTTTAACCGCCGCATTGATGGAAAAATCAATATAATGTACTAATAATTCACTTGCTGCTTACATTGTAATTTCGTGAATACATTTGTTAAAATTAATTGCCTAAAGCGTATAGTAGACATGATCGAGTTGTTTGTACGCTGCAAACAACTGACTGTTTCATTAAGTTTGCCAAACAAAAAACAACCAAACGGGTGATTTTAAAATGACAAATTCATCAAAGCCGTTAATATTGTCGCAATAGTGTGGTCGAACAGAAAGTATGTAGGTTGGGACTGACGTCAGCGGAAGTTGATCACATAACACTCGGAACCTGACGAGGTGCATTTCGGGAACGTTTCCTTCAGGTAGCTTGTGATGCGATTGTTACCAAAGACCGCCGCCTGATCAAATCTTACGTTATGCCTACCAGGTAACGAGTATAAAATTGTTGCGCTAACTTGGCCTTACTGCGAGCCTTCTTACCCTTTGTTGCTAGTAATTTTCATCCGGTTTGATGTGTAATGACCAGACATGGGGTCAAATACATTGAAATGTATTTAAATACAAATACTCTTGAGGGAGTCAAATACAAATACTTTGAAATGCAAGTATTTAAATACAAATACATTGGAAAGTATTTCAAATACTTTTTACTTTCAGACTACACTACAATATAGCTTGCTAGCCATGGTCTGTAGGTTCATAGGCAACTAACATGCAGTTACAACGAACGTGGCTTTTATGATGATGGTACCACCTGACTTGAGAAGCCACACCTTCTCTTAACCCACAGACAGCAAGCAGATATTAGACACAATAGCTGGCCTTAGCAGCCACTGCCACATTGGTTAGGTACCAGGTAGGTTGTTTGGTTAGCTGGGTCTTGGAAACTATGATCAAAAGACAGACAGACCAGTGCAACAGTCTCCTTTTTGCTAATTGCACCACAGTGACAATTGACAAGTAAGGTGATGTTGGCTTCTCATACAGTGATCTCAATGACTTCTCACATAATGTCATTGCCATTATTTCTGAGCAGAAAAGTGGTGAATTACCAAATGACATAGTATAATTGCTCAATTTTTTAGAATTCAAACGAGAATAATTTTAAGTTGTAATTTATTAATAATCACATCCTATGTATTAAAAAAAGTATTTGAACATTTCAAATACTTTAGGAAAGTATTTATATACAAATACTTTCATGTCAAATACAAATACTTTTTAAAAAGTATTTAAATACTTTCAAATACAAATGTATTTGACCCCATGTCTGGTAACGACATGTATTTTAATGTAAAATGTGAATAAGTAAAAAGAAATGGCATTGATCATTTGCCAAAAAATATTTTATTGAAATAACAAAACAATAGCAGCGGGAAGTGTGCAAAGAAAATACGTATGAATAGCCACAGCAGAAGTAACATGTCGCAAGCCAAATGAACATTAAGGCAACATATGTAATAGTAGTAAAAGCAAAGCGTTTACTTCTCCACAGGCACATGCTAGGTGCAACAAGAAAACATAAATGTGACGACCAGGGCCACGTGGTGACTTGCAACTTTAGCATAATAAAAACAGACTTGCATTCCATTGCATTGCTAGCATATGCAGTCACACTAAGATTAGTTATATTTCAATAAATGTAATTAAAACAAACACAGAAACTCCTTCAGTACTCGGATAATTTAAGATTTTACAGAAATGCACTGAACCAACATTAGTGATAGTCAACGCAAGAAAACTTACATCAGTGACTCTGACATCTAAGCATAAAAACAGTGGTACTAAGCAATATGTGGCTGATTTTCTGTTTTGCTGATTTGTGGCACTACTATTGCTAGTGTGGGCAACTTTCTACAGTCCCCGTAAAAAATGGCACAGGGAATTTAGTATAGCACATCGTTCACATGAATAAGTAATATCTTTTGAATACATTTTAGACTCGTCCACACTGGAGCAGTGTTAACAAATCCACTTTAGATGGAGATAATATTTTATAAATGGACAAGCAACAAATTGAATCATCTCATCCTCTTGAAATGTGAGAAATAAAAAATCAGTTTAGCTAATCAACCAAGTCAATGCTGAGTCAAAACGTCATGACTTGACAGCGAAACTGGCAAACGGTATTTGGTAATATATATTCAGGATATTTCTTTTGAAACAAACAATCTATTTACTGACAACTGGAAAATGCACAATGACAGTTCGCTCATGTCGACGGAGATATGCGGCAGTTAGTTCATCTCGACGTAGACATTGGCTTGGCTTGCAGCGCCCTTGTCTCCTGCCGGGCTGCTGTCTGCTGCGTCGTCGTCGTCGTGGCCACGCCGCACGCGTACAGGTCGTGGTTGAGCCAGTTGTCATACACCTGGTCGTCGATCGGCTTATCCTCCTGCGTGTCCGCCACGACGACGTTGTCGTAGACCGCCGGCTTCTCCTTGCGGGTGCTCACGCACGCCGCCAGGTCATCGTAGACATTGTTGTCATATGCCTGGCTGGGTTTCTTGTTCTCGGCGGCAGCCACGCAGAAACAGCAGTAGCCGTAGCGCACCAGGGCGAAGACGAGCAAGGCAAGAAGGATCAGAGCCAGCAGACCGGCATGGGGGCCGACTATAATGGCTACCCGGTAGCCTGTGTGAGGTCCTTCGTCGTCAGCAAACATTCTCTCAGCGGGCCCCACACACGCAACAGTCGTTGTCTCACCAGAGTCGATGTTGTCGGTGGAAAGGTTCTCACAACTGTCGTAGTCGTCGGGATCACGGCCGGAATGGATGCCGCCATCACTGAGGGCAGAAACAAGAAAGACGTATGGGTAATGTGGAAACAGAATAATGCAAATCGCTCAGCCAACCAAGAGTCGACGGTAGCAACAGTGGAAGTTGTCCTAAACGTACTTGACAACTGGTTGGCGTTGCTTGGTTTGCATAGAAAGCCTTGCTAGATAAATTTTAGAGCTAAAATACTTACTACATTCAACAGTATTCAATGTTCATAAATTATAGTAAATATAATTGAAACTGTAGCCTCTCTTTCAACTCTTGGTCGGTCAAACCAGTGTATCCAAGCGCCAAGTCGCTGGTCTTCAGTTGTTTGAGCAGGAACAAGATCTGAGGGTGCAAGTATTAAGTAAGAATAGTTTGAAAGAGGATTCTGCAATACAAGAATGCTTGAGGAACAGCTTGAAAGAGGAATGTGCAACACAAGAATGCTTGAGGGATAGCTTGAAAGAGGAATGTGCAACACAAGAATGCTTGAGGGATAGTTTGAAAGAGGAATGTGTAATACAAGAATGTTTGAGGAACAGCTTGAAAGAGGAATGTGCAATACAAGAATGCTTGAGGAACAGCTTGAAAGAGGAATGTGCAATACAAGAATGCTTGAGGGATAGTTTGAAAGAGGAATCTGCAACACAAGAATGCTTGAGGAACAGCTTGAAAGAGGAATGTGCAATACAAGAATGCTTGAGGAACAGCTTGAAAGAGAAATGTGCAATACAAGAATGCTTGAGGAACAGCTTGAAAGAGGAATGTGCAATACAAGAATGCTTGAGGGATAGTTTGAAAGAGGAATGTGCAATACAAGAATGCTTGAGGAACAGCTTGAAAGAGGAATGTGCAACACAAGAATGCTTGAGGGATAGTTTGAAAGAGGAATGTGTAATACAAGAATGTTTGAGGAACAGCTTGAAAGAGGAATGTGCAATACAAGAATGCTTGAGGAACAGCTTGAAAGAGGAATGTGCAATACAAGAATGCTTGAGGGATAGTTTGAAAGAGGAATCTGCAACACAAGAATGCTTGAGGAACAGCTTGAAAGAGGAATGTGCAATACAAGAATGCTTGAGGAACAGCTTGAAAGAGAAATGTGCAATACAAGAATGCTTGAGGAACAGCTTGAAAGAGGAATGTGCAATACAAGAATGCTTGAGGGATAGTTTGAAAGAGGAATGTGCAATACAAGAATGCTTGAGGAACAGCTTGAAAGAGAAATGTGCAATACAAGAATGCTTGAGGAACAGCTTGAAAGAGGAATGTGCAATACAAGAATGCTTGAGGGATAGTTTGAAAGAGGAATCTGCAACACAAGAATGCTTGAGTAACAGCTTGAAAGAGGAATGTGCAATACAAGAATGCTTGAGGGATAGTTTGAAAGAGGAATGTGCAATACAAGAATGCTTGAGGGATAGTTTGAAAGAGGAATGTGCAATACAAGAATGCTTGAGGAACAGTTTGAAAGAGGAATGTGCAACACAAGAATGCTTGAGTAACAGCTTGAAAGAGGAATGTGCAATACAAGAATGCTTGAGGGATAGTTTGAAAGAGGAATCTGCAACACAAGAATGCTTGAGTAACAGCTTGAAAGAGGAATGTGCAATACAAGAATGCTTGAGGTACAGCTTGAAAGAGGAATGTGCAATACAAGAATGCTTGAGGAACAGCTTGAAAGAGGAATGTGCAATACAAGAATGCTTGAGGGATAGTTTGAAAGAGGAATGTGCAATACAAGAATGCTTGAGGGATAGTTTGAAAGAGGAATGTGCAATACAAGAATGCTTGAGAAACAGTTTGAAAGAGGAATGTGCAATACAAGAATGCTTGAGGAACAGCTTGAAAGAGGAATGTGCAATACAAGAATGCTTGAGAAACAGTTTGAAAGAGGAATGTGCAATACAAGAATGCTTGAGTAACAGCTTGAAAGAGGAATGTGCAATACAAGAATGCTTGAGGAATAGTTTGAAAGAGGATTGTGCAATACAAGAATGCTTAAGGAACAGTTTGAAAGAGGAATGTGCAATACAAGAATGCTTGAGGGATAGTTATAAGGAGGATTATAGCAAACAAGGATGCCTTAGGAATAGTTTGAAGGATTATGGGATACAAGGATACGGATTAGAACGGTTGCAGATGGCAGGCAGGCAAGTGGTATCCCTGATCTTGGTTCATGGTGGGGGGCTCTCTGTTTGGTGTAGTGCGTCAACAAGACCCGCTATAGATGGATCGAAACGTCACATATGTTTCAACATTTGCTCCAAATAAAGTTTAATTTTTCCTGTCTAGTGTGGAATAATGACAAGAACTGTGGGAATTCGAAGGCGCGAGAGAGGAGGTGACTGACCTTCCTCTCGTACTCCTGCTCAGACCAGTCATCTCATCGTCGTGAGTCAGTCTGAGCAGTCTGAGCTGACCGATGGAGGTCTGGATTTCTTCCCCTTCTTCCAGTGTCGTTGTAGTGGTCCAGGGCCTGAGTCAGCTCAATCAGCTTGTGGGCCAACTCTACCTTTGCCTCCACTGCCTGAAACAACACAAGGCATCTTGTAAACAATAATAATAATGTACAGCTCTTATATAGCACAAATCTTTTTAGGCAAAAAGCTCAGTGTGCTGGTACATATCATTTATATATACATAACATAGACTATACAAGTATACACAGAAAGAGTAGGAAGATTTTGAAGATTGACAGGCAGTGGATTCTAAAGAGTGGGTGCGATGAAGCTGAAAGAGTGCTCACCAACAGATTTAACAATGCGTTTAGGGACTTTCAATAGCTTCTGGCGGAGGACCGGAGGGTGCATCAGGTTTCATATGTGCAGAGCAAGGCCGAGAGGTTAGGAGGGAGTGACCCGTCAAAACGACAAATATGTTATGTTTCTTGGAAGACATCACTAAGTGGGTAGATGAGGGATCACCAGTAGATATCGTCTACTTAGATTTTCAAAAAGCTTTTGACAAAGTACCACATCAAAGATTACTGCTTAAACTAAAGGCCCATGGCATAGGAAATGGTATAATAAACTGGATAGACTAATGGCTGATTGACAGAACACAACGTGTAGTAGTTGATGGGGAGGCTTCAAACTGGAAATCTGTATTGAGTGGGGTACTACAGGGATCAGTATTAGGTCCTATATTATTCTTAATATACATCAACGATTTGGATGATGAAATAACAAGCAAGGTGTTGAAATTTGCGGATGATACAAAAGTGTTTAGAAGGATTAAAAGTGATGGAGATAGACAGCACTTACAAGATGATCTTGACAGGTTGATCAAATGGTCTGAAAAGTGGCAAATGATGTTCAATTTTTGGAAATGTAAATGCCTCCACATAGGACATGGGAACGAAGAAGTAGAATATACAATGGGGGGTACTGTCCTAAGTACTACTGTAAAAGAAAAGGACTTAGGGTTAACCGTTAGTGCTGATATGAAGATTTCAGAGCAGTGCGGAATTGCAGCTTCAAAGGGAAATCAAATCCTTGGATTAATTAGGCGAAACATAACGTATAAGGAAAAAGAGCTAATAATACCGCTGTACAAAACAATAGTTAGGCCTCATTTAGAATATTGTATTCAAGCGTGGAGGCCATATCGCAGGAAGGACATAGATATGCTAGAAAGAGTGCAGAGGAGAGCAACTAAAATGATACCAAATCTGAGGGATCTTAGTTACGAAATACGCCTAAAAAAATGCGGTTTAACAACACTAGAGACCAGGAGATTGAGAGGAGATCAGATAGAAGTGTTTAAAATATTGAAGGGTTATGAAAGTATTGATAGAAATATGTTTTTCTCAGTTAAGAAAGATAGAAGGACTAGAGGACATGATCTTGTATTAGCAAAGGAGCAGAGTAGATTGGATATAAGAAAGTTTTCATTTTCACAAAGGACTGTAAATGAATGGAACAGATTACCTGCTGATTGTGTGGGTGCTAGTAGCGTGAATATGTTTAAAAATAAAATCGACACATACCTCATACGGGCGGGATACACATAGATAAAAGGGTCGGACTCTCGATAAGCCAAGGGCTTCCTTGTCCACCTGCTACCTAGAGTTAATTCTCAGGGTGGCAATCTTGTTACGCAAAGGTTGCCATCTTGTAGTCACGTCAGATCCACACAGTATAAGACTGCACTCCTTAGCAAACAACTATATAGCAATTCAAAAGGTCTGTACTCTGGAAAATTTATGTAACCATAAACATTCCATAGATTATTCTATTTGCACATATTTGGCTATGAGAAACTAAGTCTGTGTAAAACTGGGCTGAAAAAATGATATGCAAATAGGTAATTTGACTGTTTGTGATGGTTATGTTTGGCTTATAGAGCAGTCTCGCCTCGTCATTAATAAGGAGCATTTTTATGAGCGAATCTATGACAAATGTTCTTAGTGAATGGCATTTTTAGATTTGATCGTTATTAAGGAGCAAAATTGATACTAAAGAGCAAAATAAGAATGAGAATTAATTACAAAATTTATATGGTATCATTGTCAGAACAAACCACTGCTAATATGCTATATTACAAAATTATCACAGTGTCTTTCTCCATGTCTTCAAACGACTGGACTGACAAGACTGAATTAACAGACCCTTCAGCAAGAAAGTAAGTTGTTGAAGACAATACCCACCACAGTGAGGAGCCACTTGAGCCCGCACTTTGCCTCGACCATCGTGTGGACATTGTCTCATTTAGACTACGCCTTCTCGTCTGTAACCACGAACACAAGACTGCCATCAGATGGCGCTACCAAGACCAGAGAGGACGACATTGAATAGACTGGATTACAAATGGTAGGCAGGTAGTTTCACAGAAGATGAACATTTTGAAATTGTCACAAAGCAAAGTATCGGTAAGTTCTTATATAGCACAGTATCCAGTCCTCAGGACTGCTTAAAGCACTTTACACTTTACTTCCTGGCAGACCTGTTCAATTGAACACCATCTCGACTTCTCTGGGAAGCATCCAGCCATGCAGCAATTAATACGCAAAGACTATTCGTACACAAATATCGACCACTGTCTATAACCAGGTGCTCATTCATACAGCGGAGTGAAAAGGGCCAATGTAGATTGAATTAATTTGCCCAAGGTTCGACACCGTAGCACAGGATTGGAATAAAGACAAGAACTCTGGGGATTAGAGGACGCGAGAGAGGAGTTGACTGACCTTCCTCTCGTACTCCTGTCTCAGAACGGTCATCTCATCGTTGTGAGTCAGTCTGAGCTGACCGATGGAGGTCTGGACTTCTTCCCCTTCTTCCACAGCCTCGGTGTAGTGGTGCAGGGCCTGGGTCAGCTCACTCAGCTTGTGGGCCAACTCTACCTTTGCCTCCACTGCCTGAAACAACACAAGGCATCTTGTAAACAATAATAATAATAATGTACAGCTCTTATATAGCACAAATCTTTTTAGGCAACAAACTCAGTGCGCTGGTACATACCATTTATACATACATATATACATAACATAGGTTTCTTTTGTCTGTCGGGCGCTTGTTGGCCAGAGCAGCCTGGGAACATAAGGGGGAAGAGAAAGTTGGCTGAGAATATAAACTAAAGTGAAAGTGACAGGCCGCCTGGAAATACAAGCCAAAGTGGAATTAGCCTCAGAAATAATATTAAAGTGAAAGTGATACAGCCACATTAGAATATAAATCATAGTGAAAGTGAGAATTGTCCGACAGTACAAACAAAAATGAAACAGCCATCTTAAACAACAAACCAAAGTGAAAATGATAGATCTTGCAGTCCTGTCAACTCAACTCTACTCCCAACGTGGGAGCCTTAAAACGACCTTTTCTGGTCCTCATTTATTAAAAGGGTGTAGTCTGTTCCTAGTTTTTCATTGATTAATTAATATTGTTATGTTAAGACTACACTAACTATGTTGAAGGTATACTGCCCACCAAAATGTTATTTAGTAAGCCCATAACAATGGTCACAATTTGAAGGTACGGCCACAGGTGCACGCTCAAATAGTGAACAACACATCCAGTTTCAAAACAAGCGTTATTGGCAATACTGCAGAATCAGGCAGAGTTAATTGCTATATCCTTTGATGTTCAACTTTCTCACAATCAACACAGCAGACTTCCTGTTACAAATTAGTATGTCTGCTAATTCCAGATAGACGAACAGAATATGTATATCCGGTTTAGGGAAAACAAAAGGCTAACCATTAGCAACTACAAGCAAGAATATTATGCCAGCAGTTTAATTACTAGAATAACTGTGCTTAAGACATTTTTTTTTATCCCAACTACGACTTTTAAAGTAGTTGCATCAACGTATGAAATTACCTGAAGAACACGTACACATATTCCTATAACATCACAACATGTGTGTGTACGTGTACTTAGTCGGGATTTCAATTGAAAGTTTGACGATGATTTTTTGCATATTAAGTTAATAAATACACCCCTAATTTTCATTCGCCATTGACGCCGTAGGTCCGATGATTGATGAGATGGATATGTGCATCATATCGCCCCAAACTGGTCACGATCTTACTCGGAATTATCGAAGCTCGCCATTGGAATGGCTCTCTGAAGCTGAGCATGCATACCAGGTTCCCACAATCAAGAACGACGAAGACAGAAAGTGGGACGAAGCACAAATGATTCATTATTTTTATTGTATTGTGGACCGTCTGTCACCAGAGAGGTGACAGACGGACAGGTGATTGAAGGACAGACAGGGACAAGTGACACATGGACAGACACCGAGAGGTGACAGACGACACGGAGAGGTGACAGATGGACAGACACGGAGACGTGACAGGTATTTGTTTTAATTTTTTTAAACATATTAAAAATACATTTTTATCAGAAGTATTATTCTTTTTTAGCCAAACTAATTCGTAGCACAAGTTAATATATTATTTGTTAGAATCGGTAAACAAATGGGAATATATGAATTCAATTTTCTATGGGACTTTCCACAAAACCATCCCATCAGAATTTCCAACAATTATCTGGTTACAATTATGCATATTAATATTTAGTATCTATGACATTTCACGAAGAACCTGTCTTAAAAAAGAAAACGTCTGCCAAGTATTCAGTGTAAAAAGGGTGCAGACAACCAACGTTAATACTGCATTGTAACGTGCACCACCATCAAAGAAAATCCTTGAATCAAGTCTGAAATAAAACATTGCATTCAAATCTTCACACATGAACAATTCAACTGCAATGAGGAAGTTGCCACTGAAATTGTGTCGACCATCAGGGCCACAACGGAAGCGGGACGAACCTGAATCTCAGTGTTTCCCTGCTCCACGATCTTCTCCAGGTCGGCGATCTGTCCCCCCAACTCCTGCACGCGCTTCCGTCTCTGCTCCCTCACTCTACAAAATAAATAAAAATGTAAGTTCTTATACAGCGCAGTATCCAGTCATCAGAAGGGCGTTATCTAGAAACCCATCCACCCGTCAATTGGACGGGGAATGTCAACTATAGGCGGGCAATAATTTGAGAGGACGGTGTATAGTCTTATTATAAGGCTTCGTCCTGTCAGTTTGTTGTAGGACGGGTGTCAGCACTGGAGTATATTGTGTTTTTTATCACGCAGAAACAAACCCTTCCCGTACTTTGAATTCCTAGCATTATATGAGCATTTTCCGGATACACAGCGCTCAATAATGGGGTATTAATGCCTACCACCACATAATTCACGCGTACCATCTGTAGGCATGGCGCAAGCTATTGGTTTGCCGACAGTAGTTTTTTACTTGCAGAACCCTGCCAATCAAATCTAATCTACACTCTTTTTATGCAAGCATATAGGGCAGCGAATCACTTTGAAGATCGTAGTTTGTGAATGAACCTTTTCAATATTTTTATATCAATAATAATGTGCCAGAATATAAATACTAATTACGCACACTTGTTATGTGTATTAAAGGGGCAATGAGTTACTGTAAGTAATGTACAACTACGTGAAAATAAATATGGTTGCTCACATAAATGTAACTATTATTTATGCCATGATGTTTTATCATGCATGTTACACCTATATATATATTGATACGGAACCTCAGCAAGAAAGGAAACAGACATGAGTTTGAATCGAAACATGGCCGTTTCTTAAGGAAATAACATTGATTTTGATTTGATCGAGTTAAAGGATGTACCCAACTACAAGATTATGAGTACATCACTATGTAACTCTTCTAGCCCTAGGTGGGGGCAACGAATACGCCAGTACCACATTGAAATTATGATAATACATCAGAACACTACAAACCAATGTGGGCCAGTTGAGTTCGTGATTGAAATTAAGTTAATACATCAGAAGTTCAGAATACATGTCAACTTGTAATAGCTCATCTGACCTACTAGAGTAGAGTGGTTTTAATCTGCTAATCAATATTAAATCCTACTTTAATTACCACCCTAAAAACCTTGCGTACACCCCATGATGAGGAGAAAAGCCTGAAAAGGCAAAACCTTAGGTACCAGTTTGAGCAGAGAAAAGCGTCACAAATTCTAAATCTACTTGCTTCACTATGAATAATGACAGTGCACACCATTTAGACATGCTATTCAAACTTGACATAGTGACAACACTGTGCTTCCACAATGACCCCTTACAAAACTACACGTGACATTCAAATATTACTTAGTGACTACACAAAGAAGGATGATCGCCTTGAAATGTGCTCTAATGACTCTAATGTTAGTGGAGCTAGGGTGGAGGCGGGAAACTTAAATTGTTGCGATGGTGATCGAACTGACCTAATTCCTTTGTCTTCGACAAATGTAAACAAAGATGGCGCCTAGCTAGGCACTGATATTACTACGCAGCCTAATCACTTCCGTAGTGCTGCTCATGAACTCTTTTGCTGATGCCCACATAAACCACTTAAAACGAGTTTTAATGTATATATAATATAACCATTTGCTGATTTGCTTCCGTTTTTGATGAGCCATATATATATATATATCATGCATTTTGCATGTATATATATTGATAAATATTTATTATGTATATATTATAGCCTCGTGGGGGGAGGCACAGTTGGACTTTTTGTGAGCCTCAAGGTGGGTGCAGTTGGAGGGTTTTTTTGTTGGAAATTTTTTTGAATGGTAAATTTTTTATCCTGCATAAAGCCCTGGTCATCAGGACTGCTGAAACCACTTTACACCTTACTTCCTAGCAGACCTGTTCAATCGAACACCATCTTGACTTCTCTGGGAAGCTACACATGCATGGGCAGACTTGCTGTATTTGCTTGGTCGAAATCCATATTTTTGACTTGCTATTAACATGCTATCAGGTGTTACCAGAGCAGACAGACTATGAGGCAGCCAGGTCAGAGCAGACAGACTATGAGACAGCCAGGTCAGAGAGGAGATATTCACCCCTGAATCCATCACAGATGTCATCAGACATAGAAGACTCCAATGGGTTGGATATGTTTGTCGTAGGCCAAACGAAAACCTCATCAAAATAGCTTTAAAGGAAGACTCCAAAGAACAAACAGCCACAGAAGAGGTGGAGTGACCAAGTTAGACAGGACACGTGACTCCCACTTTTAACAGCAGAACAGTGTGCTCTAGACAGGATGAAATGGAGGGGTGTGACCTCCAGGAGGACAGCGAGGGGTCAAATTGGCCTATGCATTTAAGTGAAGTCATTATGTATAGAGTAGTACCTGCCTTAAGCGACCCCTCGCTATGTAGGGACAGTTTTTAATGTTCCAATAATTGTTCAACGGAAATGTCCCTTAGATCAGCGACCACCTGCTCAACGCGGATGGGGCCAGCGATTTTTTGGTTGTATGTCCCTGCTAAAGTGGACAGCATTCATTTATTTGAAGATTTGTTGTCGAATTTCATAAAACGGCGGACAAACAGAGCAGTAACAATGAAAACACCAAGTAAAATACATGTGTACCCTTAACAACAATCTTGTTTTTCTCACTGTACTCCTTGTGTTTGTCCAAACCTCCTAGGATTCCTTTGATGATGCTCAATAAACTGCAGACAGAGTGAATATGGTGCATGGTATTGTTTATTTCTCACTGTACTCCTTGTGTTTGTCCAAACTACCTAGGATTCCTTTGATGATGCTCAGTAAACTGCAGACAGAGTGAATATGGTGCATGGTATTGTTTATTTCTCACTGTACTCCTTGTGTTTGTCAAAACCTCCTAGGATTCCTTTGATGATGCTCAGTAAACTGCAGACAGAGTGAATATGGTGCATGGTATTGTTTATTTCTCACTGTACTCCTTGTGTTTGTCCAAACCTCCTAGGATTCCTTTGATGATGCTCAGTAAACTGCAGACAGAGTGAATATGGTGCATGGTATTGTTTATTTCTCACTGTACTCCTTGTGTTTGTCAAAACCTCCTAGGATTCCTTTGATGATGCTCAGTAAACTGCAGACAGAGTGAATATGGTGCATGGTATTGTTTATTTCTCACTGTACTCCTTGTGTTTGTCCAAACCTCCTAGGATTCCTTTGATGATGCTCAATAAACTGCAGACAGAGTGAATATGGTGCATGGTATTGTTTATTTCTCACTGTACTCCTTGTGTTTGTCCAAACTACCTAGGATTCCTTTGATGATGCTCAATAAACTGCAGACAGAGTGAATATGGTGCATGGTATTGTTTATTTCTCACTGTACTCCTTGTGTTTGTCCAAACCTCCTAGGATTCCTTTGATGATGCTCAGTAAACTGCAGACAGAGTGAATATGGTGCATGGTATTGTTTATTTTGCGCTGGCATCAATCACGTTCGCAGATGCCAACATGGCTTCGGCCTTCTGCTTCATGCCTCGAGCCTCAGCCAGGCCCGAGGCTTCATCTTGGTGTTGCCTTTTGCCACATGTAAATGGCAATTAAGATTCACAGATACAATGTTTACAATATTCAGATCAATTGTTTTCAAGGGGATCTTTTATTTTCTGACCTAACAATGAAAACGACCACAAAAAGTATTCTCAGCTAAGTCAAATGGGATGATTGTGAAGCAGATCACCAGTGCGTGGAAAAGTTAAACTGAAACATTGGATTGCATTATCAAGCGATACACAACACGTGCATTCATGAATCTTTCGAGAATTAATGAAAAATAAAATGAGACAATTATCAATTGTACTTGTTCAAATGTTTAATAAACGTTTGCGCCGAGTGTATCAACTGATTTAAATATTCAGTTGCTCATCTCATCTCCACTGTATAGACAAGTGAATTCTTCATGACATAACAAATTTAGAGCCCTACATTTTATGACCATATCCCAGTGGCTTGTCACACTATCACAGATAACAAAACATGCCTTATGCGGTACTTATTTAGACAGGACGGGGTTGGATTTGGCGACACTGAGGGCATTCACAAGGTCGTCCCTCTCCCTGTGAAGTTGTTGAACTTCTTTCTCCAAATCCTTCATTGTCTTCTGTAAATGGAACGACTCTCATTCACACAGTCTGCCTGAAATATTTGTAGCCTGAGGTTTGAGCGGCAGTTATCGTATCAGTTGACCGCATGTGTAAATTCGCTTGCCACGAACGCATGTCATAAAGTCTAGTTATTCTGATACCAGTATGCTACTTCATGAAGATTATATAATTGCATCGCAACGTTAAATAAACTGTAATCTTCTTGTTTTGCAACCAAACACAGTTCTACACTCGACAATGCCGCCATTTATCAGTAACCCGTGGTTGATACATGACGAATCAGGTACCACCAAAAACACAGGCTAGCAGTTTATTTTTAATACAAATTAACGGAGACTTCTGTTTTTTAGATATCCCCGTGTTTTCCCGCCATCTAGGCACTGCAATCTGTATTTGTTATGACTAAATGTCGGAACGACCTCGTGTTTATGACTGGCCTACAGTATGTTGCATTCCAATCACCTCGTGTAAGTCGTGAATACGACTTGGCGAACTGGAAAGTTCACGGGCTCCTCGAGTTTACCACTTGTAAATTTATGCAACTGGGTCAAGTAGGGGTTACGAAGTCGTATTCACGACATACACGAGGTGATTGGAATGCAGCATACTGTAGGCCAGTCATAAACACGAGGTCGTTCTACATTTAGTACTTACAAATACAGATTGCAGGGCCTAGCTGGCAGGAAAACACGGGGATGTCTCAAAAACAGATGTCTCCGTAAATTTGTATTAAAAATAAACTGCTTGCCAATGAAAGTGTTTATCACTGTTCAAATAATGTAGCTGGTGTTTGACTGGAATTACAAAACAACGTGAGCAATCGCAACGCCACTAGTCATGTCGACAGTCGTACGTTCCTGTCATGTTGTGTATCTTTTGTTGAACGAGTGCTGGGTGGCTTGGTAGACGTGCTACTGGGAACTAAGTAAGATAACTGAGACATTGATGGCAGTTGACTTCAGGCTGGTTTGTCACTGTCCTGAACATTCTCGTACATAATATTGCTGATCAAACGTCATTCTGCTCTCTCATGATGACATGTCATGTCACTAACTCATGACACATCACCACTAGATGACAGACACCATGACGTGTCAGCACTAAATGACACTAACTCACGATATGTTACCACTAGACGATACTGACATCATGACATATCACTGCTAGATGTCACTAACTCATGATATGTTACCACTAGACGATACTGACATCATGACATATCACTGCTAGATGACACTAACTCATGACGTGTTACCACTAGTTGCTACTGACATCATGACATATCACTGCTAGATGACACTAACTCATGACGTGTTACCACTAGTTGATACTGACATCATGACATATCACTACTAGATGTCACTAACTCATGATATGTTACCACTAGATGACACTGACATCGTGACATATCACTACTAGATGGCACTAACTCATGATATGTTACCACTAGTTGATACTGACATCGTGACATATCACTACTAGATGTCACTAACTCATGATATGTTACCACTAGATGACACTGACATCATGACATATCACTACTAGATGACACTAACTCATGATATGTTACCACTAGATGACACTGACATCATGACATATCACTACTAGATGACACTAACTCATGATCTGTTACCACTAGATGACACTGACATCATGACATATCACTGCTAGATGACACTAACTCATGATCTGTTACCACTAGATGATACTTACATCATGACATATCACTACTAGATGACACTAACTCATGATGTGTTACCACTAGATGACACTTGCATCATGACATATCACTACTAGATGACATTCATGATCTGTTACCACTAGATGACACTGACATAATGACGTATCATTACTAGATGACACTAACTCATGATCTCTTATCACTAGATGACACTGACATCATGACGTGTCACCACTAGATGACACTAACTCATGACATGTCACCACTAGATAGAGTAAAGTTAAGATAAGTTCTTATATAGTGCAGTATCCAGTCCTCAGGACTGCTCAAAGCGCTTTACACTTTCCTCCCTGGCAGACCTGTTCAATTGAACACCATCTCGACTTCTCTGGGAAGCATTAAGTCACACTGCAATTAATGCACAAAGACTATTCATACACAAAATCCACCACTTACTATAGCCACGTACTCATCTATAAAACTGAGTCAACTGGAGCAATGTAGAGTGAAGGAATTTGCCCAAGGTTCGACACCAAAGCACAGGATACGAACTTGGGTTCTCTCGAATGAGAGTCAGGTGCCCTAGCCACTGAGCTCCACCATAATAATATCTTCATCTTAGGAAAATCTAAGCTCAGTGGCAGTACAAATCCTGAGGATTAAGCATTCTCATTGTCATGTACAGAGCAAAAGTCGTCAACAAATGGATGGAATTATTAAGAAGCTAAGGAGGATATACAGTATTTAATTTTGCCAAAAAATTTTGGACACGTTAAAGTTTGCCACCCATCTCTTACTGCAGCCGCATGGTGTTCATCTGGTCGTTGTTTTGTTGCACCTGACTGGCAAGTCTCACCTTCTTTTCCATCTCAATGAGTCCCTGTCATGCACCACCGAGTGAGGGGTGCCATCTGGGGAGTGCGACGCATTACTGCTGCTGCCCCCTGGTGTCATTGAAGCACTGTGCTGGAATCCTATAAGCAGTATTAAAGTTGTCAACAGATGAAGGGAAATGCCACGGAGCTAAGGTAGATATGCAAGTTTGTAAAGGTAAGTTTTCAAAAATGGCAGTATTGTGTATATTTTCACCCGATTGTACATTAAGAGAGAACATATTCCAAACATGCGGTAAACTTTAAAACGAAGCAGTCTACTCCTTGTGTTTTAATATCATATTCTTTATACTTAAATAAACACGTTGAAGGTATACCGCATATACAGTGGCCAAACCTTGGGTGAGAAATGTTTCTTTTGTCACACAATCTTCCCCATCTCTACTCACCCCAATATCCTCCATCTCCTCACACAATTCCTGCAGGAGACTGACATCTTCCTCCCGCTTCCCTCCTTCCTCCTCCTCTCCAGGCTCTGTCGTGAGACTGGCCTTCTCTCGCAGTCTCATATTGAGCTTCCTCATCTTGTTGAGTTGCCGCGACAGCCGCAAGTTCTCCTCCTGGCAATTCATAAAGACATCTTACAATAATCAAGAAAAGTACTTATGTTAACCTTTTCCTCCTTGACCGCCTGAACCTCGGGTGACAAAGTTTCAGGGATTAATCTACGACCCCACAAGTTTAACGTAACACCTTTGTTCTTGAAATACCCAATATGTCAGGTTCCTCACCTTCTGTAGGGTAAATCCATTGTTTGGAATGTATAATGTAAAGCACGTGTGCTGAAGTCTGAATGCAGCTAAAGTCTACATTGTTACAAACGTTCGCATGAATACAGAAGCAAATCATCTTCTGCATATGGCTATTGTACTGGTACCGTACCGCTGTTGTACTGGTACCGTACCGTTGTTGTACTGGTACCGTACCGTTGTTGTACTGGTACCGTACCGCTGCACAATGGAAATATCTACAGAGTATGGGGAGAGAGGACCACAAGTTTTTAGTTTTAGTTCAAGATACATTCCTTTCTCAACATGTGCTAGAACCAACCAGGGGTGAGAATGTGTTAGACATAGTTTTGTCCTCACAGAATGAATTAGTTGACAATGTCAAGATATGTGAGCCACTGGGGAGTAGCGATCACAACCAGATACATTTTACCATCAAAGTAAAATCAGAAAGGAGTAGTAAAAAGCAGTATAGGAGAAATTTCCACAAAGGAAGGTATAAGGACATGAGGAAATATTTAGCAAAGATAGACTGGAATAAGACACTGAAAAATAAGACGGCAACAGAATGCTGGAATATATTAAAGAGTGAAATTAAGTGCATAGTCGATACATTTGTACCCTTCAAAAAACAAGGAAAACGGTCCAAAAAGAAACACTTATCGAAAGAAGCCATTAGAAAAATTAAGTATAAACAAATGATGTGGAAGTCATATAGATGTACTGGAAATGATGAAGACTACAACAGTTATAAAGAAGCACTTAACCAAGCTACAGCTGAAATTAGAAATTCAAAGAGAAGCTATGAACAACAATTAGCTAGTAATATAAAACATGACACCAAGTTTTTTTATGCGTATGTTCGAAGCAAACAGAAAGTTCAAGATAAGGTCGGTCCTCTAGAAGATAGTGCTGGAAATATAATATCAGAGGGATTCATAATGGCAGAAGACCTGAATGAGTACTTTAGTTCAGTGTTTACCAGGGAAGATATTAGTTCACTGCCAATACCAGAGGCTAAGTTCAAGGGGGCAGATTCAGACTATTTAGGACAATTAATTGTAACCCCGGAAATGGTAGCTAAGAAAATAAGGGCTATGAAGGATAATAAATCGCCTGGAGTGGATGGTATTCCACCCAAACTACTATTGGAAATTGTAGAACAAATTAGCATACCACTTGCGACAGTTTTCAACTTGTCATTAGAAGAGGGAGTGGTTCCTTTAGAATGGAAAGAAGCAAACATTATACCGTTATTCAAAAAAGGTTCGAGAAACAAGTCAGAACTATAGACCAGTGAGTTTAACATCAGTGATTTGTAAATTATTAGAAAGACTAATTAAAGATCACATGGTGGATTTTCTTGTTAAGCAAAACTTGATAAACCCATCTCAACATGGTTTTTTTAAAGCGAGGTCATGCTTAACAAATATGTTATGTTTTTTGGAAGACATCACTAAGTGGGTAGATGAGGGATCACCAGTAGATATTGTCTACTTAGATTTTCAAAAAACTTTTCACAAAGTACCACATCAAAGATTACTGCTTAAACTAAAGGCCCATGGCATAGGAAATGGTATAATAAATTGGATAGAACAATGGCTGATTGACAGAAAACAACGTGTAGTAGTTGATGGGGAGGTTTCACACTGGAAATCGGTATTGAGTGGGGTACCACAGGGATCAGTATTAGGACCTATATTATTCTTAATATACATCAACGATTTGGATGATGAAATAACAAGCAAGGTGTTGAAATTTGCGGATGATACAAAAGTGTTTAGAAGGATTAAAAGTGATGGAGATAGACAGCATTTACAAGATGATCTTGACAGGTTGATCAAATGGTCTGAAAAGTGGCAAATGATGTTCAATTTTGGGAAATGTAAATGCCTCCACATACGACATGGGAACGAAGAAGTAGAATATACAATGGGGGGTACTGTACTAAGTACTACTGTAAAAGAAAAGGACTTAGGGTTAAACGTTAGTGCTGATATGAAGATTTCAGAGCAGTGCGGAATTGCAGCTTCAAAGGGAAATCAAATCCTTGGATTAATTAGGCGAAACATAACGTATAAGGAAAAAGAGCTAATAATACCGCTGTACAAAACAATAGTTAGGCCTCATTTAGAATATTGTATTCAAGCGTGGAGGCCATATCGCAGGAAGGACATAGATATGCTAGAAAGAGTGCAGAGGAGAGAAACTAAAATGATAACAAATCTGAGGGATCTTAGTTACGAAATACGCCTAAAAAAATGCGGTTTAACAACACTAGAGACCAGGAGATTGAGAGGAGATCAGATAGAAGTGTTTAAAATATTGAAGGGTTATGAAAATATTGATAGAAATATGTTTTTCTCAGTTAAGAAAGATAGACGGACTAGAGGACATGAACTTGCATTAGCAAAGGAGCAGAGTAGATTGGATATAAGAAAGTTTTCATTTTCACAAAGGACTGTAAATGAATGGAACAGATTACCTGCTGATTGTGTGGGTGCTAGTAGCCTGAATATGTTTAAAAGTAAAATCGACACATACCTCAGACGGGCGGGATACACATAGATAAAAGGGTCGGACTCTCGATAAGTCAAAGGGCTTCCTTGTCCACCTGCCACCTATAGTTAATTCTCTGGGTGGCAATCTTGTTAAATCTTGTACTGCTGTTGTACTGGTACCGTGGTGACGGAAATTTGTGACATGCCAAAATCGCGTCATGGAAGTCTCGTGTTGTAACGTTCTTTGCCTATTTTAATACACTGCCTGATTTTGCACCGATTCACATGACACGTTCTGCTGGTCATAGAGAATAGCAGGATACATGTTTTTTATGTAGGCGTCTTTTGTGAGATTTTTATTTTGTTACCATAAGTTACCACACTCTTCATCAGATATTGGGACAATTACATTCTTTTTAATTCCAGTTTAAATCAGCACAGATGTTCAATGCACATTTGTAAATGCATTTAAAGATCCAAAGTGTGAAGATCTGTCCAAACTGCTTCTTTTTTGCACACAAGTGTGTGTTAAAACCTTTTGAGGGTGAATTTCAATGCATGGATGAAACTGACCAAATTTCTGCTCTATACCATGTAACTATCCTAATTGATACATAAAGCACACTGGCCTAAACTAAGGTTTCTCTTAGATGTCTACTGCCACTGAGGTATTCTTACCTCGAGGGTTGCCACCTTCAGTTGCAGTGTGTCTAAGTCGCTGCAACAGAACATGATGGATGTGACAAGGAGATGGCAGGTTGGTTACTTGTGACATATCTTTCTCTCTCTATTGTCCAATTACTTGTCATAGCAGTTTCACTAATAATAACATGACCACAATAGATAATAACAACATACCTCACCTGTAGTTGACCATTCAACAAATTAAAAAATCTAAACATAGAAATTGCTATTGTTTAAATTGTGTGATAAATGTGTGTATATTGATATAGGACCATTGGGTTCAATGATACACTGCCTGCACTGCCTGCACTGCCTGCTCGCCATCTCTCACACACCCGATCCGACAGCAACTCCGGCTGCTGGGAGCAGTGAGGCAGCTTAGCAACATGATGCGGACATGCCAGACAAAAGCACCAATTTTTTTCCTGACAATCTGTGTGCCATGACTTTTAATAAATTTATGGGAACCAAGTCACATGACCTTGCTGGAGCCTGTTTCAGACACTTAGAAAAAATGGTAGATGAAAACATTAACAAATTCAGCTTTTTTTAGTTAAATGCTCTGCGTTTCATATAATTTGGCATATAGATATACTTTGGCAAGCTCAACACAAATCTGCTATCGGCTTTCAATTCTAAGCCATATTGGGGTCACCAGAGGTCAATGAAAGAGCTGGTGCCTCTGCTGACAACTGTGAAGATCTGCTTGTCTTCTTTGCATTCGGCAGACACAACCTTGCTGGAAAGAAAGGCAAGGAGTTCTTGCTTATTGATGCTGTCACATAGGAAATCTTAATTCAAGACTGACAATACAAACAGTGGAGATGATTAGTGATGTCCTATTGTTTTTACATGTGAAAAAAATACGCCTAAGGGCCAGAGTAGGAAAGTCCCCTGATAAGTACCTGTTTCTGGGCATCACTTGTCGGCCCAGTAGGGGACGCTGTGGTTTTTCTTGACAGCGTCTGACGATACAAACAGTGGAGATGATTAGTGATGTCCTATTGTTTTTACATGTGAAAAAAATACCCCTTGATATATAGATACATTAAATTTTTCCCAGTGCCAAAAGCAACCCAGATGTCTGCAAGTGGATATATGGCGACGATGGCGTGGAATTTGCCGATGAAGATTACGACTACACAGTGGGCACCAAGCAGATGTTAGAACCACTCTCCGTGGCATCTTGCAAGTGGATAAGTATTCTTGTATCCGCTTCCTCCTGGTCACACTTCGACATGCAGTGGCTGGTGTCTCTGCTGACAACTGTGCTGCCAGATGTAATGAAGATCTGCTTGTCTTCTTTGCATTCGGCAGACACAACCTTGCTGGAAAGAAAGGCAAGTAGTTCTTGCTTATTGATGGTGTCACATAGGAAATCTGCCCAGTTCCCTGGAACCTTATTTTGACCAGCAGCCTTCCTTCTGATTCCTTTGCCACGATCCTCCCTGATTGACTCTTTGATGCTGCTGGATACATACGTGTCCCAGACCACGTCAACTCTTGTAGAGGTCTCCAACTGCTGGATACATACGTGTCCCAGACCACGTCAACTCTTGTAGAGGTCTCCAACTGCTGGATACATACGTGTCCCAGACCACGTCAACTCTTGTAGAGGTCTCCAACTGCAGGATACATACGTGTCCCAGACCACGTCGACTCTTGTAGAGGTCTCCAACTGCTGGATACATACGTGTCCCAGACCACGTCAACTCTTGTAGAGGTCTCCAACTGCTGGATACATACGTGTCCCAGACCACGTCAACTCTTGTAGAGGTCTCCAACTGCTGGATACATACGTGTCCTAGACCACGTCAACACTTGTAGAGGTCTCCAACTGCTGGATACGTACGTGTCCCAGACCACGTCAACTCTTATAGAGGTCTCCAACTGCAGGATACATACGTGTCCTAGACCACGTCAACTCTTGTAGAGGTCTCCAACTGCTGGATACGTACGTGTCCTAGACCACGTCAACTCTTGTAGAGGTCTCCAACTGCTGGATACATACGTGTCCCAGACCACGTCAACTCTTGTAGAGGTCTCCAACTGCTGGATACATACGTGTCCCAGACCACGTCAACTCTTGTAGAGGTCTCCAACTGCAGGATACATACGTGTCCCAGACCACGTCAACTCTTGTAGAGGTCTCCAACTGCTGGATACATACGTGTCCCAGACCACGTCAACTCTTGTAGAGGTCTCCAACTGCTGGATACGTAGGTGTCCCAGACCACGTCATATCTTGTAGAGGTCTCCAACTGCAGGATACATACGTGTCCTAGACCACATCAACTCTTGTAGAGGTCTCCAACTGCTGGATACATACGTGTCCTAGACCACGTCAACACTTGTAGAGGTCTCCAACTGCTGGATACGTACGTGTCCCAGACCACGTCAACTCTTGTAGAGGTCTCCAACTGCTGGATACATACGTGTCCCAGACCACGTCAACTCTTGTAGAGGTCTCCAACTGCTGGATACGTACGTGTCCCAGACCACGTCAACTCTTGTAGAGGTCTCCAACTGCAGGATACATACGTGTCCTAGACCACGTCAACTCTTGTAGAGGTCTCCAACTGCTGGATACATACGTGTCCCAGACCACGTCAACTCTTGTAGAGGTCTCCAACTGCTGGATACATACGTGTCCCAGACCACGTCAACTCTTGTAGAGGTCTCCAACTGCTGGATACATACGTGTCCCAGACCACGTCAACTCTTGTAGAGGTCTCCAACTGCAGGATACATACGTGTCCCAGACCACGTCAACTCTTGTAGAGGTCTCCAACTGCTGGATACATACGTGTCCCAGACCACGTCAACTCTTGTAGAGGTCTCCAACTGCAGGATACATACGTGTCCTAGACCACGTCAACTCTTGTAGAGGTCTCCAACTGCTGGATACGTACGTGTCCTAGACCACATCAACTCTTGTAGAGGTCTCCAACTGCTGGATACATACGTGTCCTAGACCACGTCAACACTTGTAGAGGTCTCCAACTGCTGGATACGTACGTGTCCCAGACCACGTCAACTCTTGTAGAGGTCTCCAACTGCAGGATACATACGTGTCCTAGACCACGTCAACTCTTGTAGAGGTCTCCAACTGCTGGATACGTACGTGTCCTAGACCACGTCAACTCTTGTAGAGGTCTCCAACTGCTGGATACATACGTGTCCCAGACCACGTCAACTCTTGTAGAGGTCTCCAACTGCTGGATACATACGTGTCCTAGACCACGTCAACACTTGTAGAGGTCTCCAACTGCTGGATACGTACGTGTCCCAGACCACGTCAACTCTTGTAGAGGTCTCCAACTGCAGGATACATACGTGTCCTAGACCACGTCAACTCTTGTAGAGGTCTCCAACTGCTGGATACGTACGTGTCCTAGACCACGTCAACTCTTGTAGAGGTCTCCAACTGCTGGATACATACGTGTCCCAGACCACGTCAACTCTTGTAGAGGTCTCCAACTGCTGGATACATACGTGTCCCAGACCACGTCAACTCTTGTAGAGGTCTCCAACTGCAGGATACATACGTGTCCCAGACCACGTCAACTCTTGTAGAGGTCTCCAACTGCTGGATACATACGTGTCCCAGACCACGTCAACTCTTGTAGAGGTCTCCAACTGCTGGATACGTAGGTGTCCCAGACCACGTCATATCTTGTAGAGGTCTCCAACTGCAGGATACATACATGTCCTAGACCACATCAACTCTTGTAGAGGTCTCCAACTGCTGGATACATACGTGTCCTAGACCACGTCAACACTTGTAGAGGTCTCCAACTGCTGGATACGTACGTGTCCCAGACCACGTCAACTCTTGTAGAGGTCTCCAACTGCTGGATACATACGTGTCCCAGACCACGTCAACTCTTGTAGAGGTCTCCAACTGCTGGATACGTACGTGTCCCAGACCACGTCAACTCTTGTAGAGGTCTCCAACTGCAGGATACATACGTGTCCTAGACCACGTCAACTCTTGTAGAGGTCTCCAACTGCTGGATACATACGTGTCCTAGACCACGTCAACTCTTGTAGAGGTCTCCAACTGCTGGATACGTACGTGTCCCAGACCACGTCAACTCTTGTAGAGGTCTCCAACTGCAGGATACGTACGTGTCCTAGACCATGTCAACTCTTGTAGAGGTCTCCAACTGCTGGATACGTACGTGTCCTAGACCACGTCAACTCTTGTAGAGGTCTCCAACTGCTGGATACATACGTGTCCCAGACCACGTCAACTCTTGTAGAGGTCTCCAACTGCTGGATACATACGTGTCCCAGACAACGTCAACTCTTGTAGAGGTCTCCAACTGCAGGATACATACGTGTCCCAGACCACGTCAACTCTTGTAGAGGTCTCCAACTGCTGGATACATACGTGTCCCAGACCACGTCAACTCTTGTAGAGGTCTCCAACTGCTGGATACGTAGGTGTCCCAGACCACGTCATATCTTGTAGAGGTCTCCAACTGCAGGATACATACGTGTCCTAGACCACATCAACTCTTGTAGAGGTCTCCAACTGCTGGATACATACGTGTCCCAGACCACGTCAACTCTTGTAGAGGTCTCCAACTGCTGGATACGTACGTGTCCCAGACCACGTCAACTCTTGTAGAGGTCTCCAACTGCAGGATACATACGTGTCCTAGACCACGTCAACTCTTGTAGAGGTCTCCAACTGCTGGATACGTATGTGTCCCAGACCACGTCCACTCTTGTAGAGGTCTCCAACTGCTGGATACGTACGTGTCCCAGGACATAGATATGCTAGAAAGAGTGCAGAGGAGAGCAACTAAAATGATACAAAATCTGAGGGATCTTAGTTATGAAATACGCCTAAAAAAATGCGGTTTAACAACACTAGAGACCAGGAGATTGAGAGGAGATCAGATAGAAGTGTTTAAAATATTGAAGGGTTATGAAAATATTGATAGAAATATGTTTTTCTCAGTTAAGAAAGATAGAAGGACTAGAGGACATGATCTTGCATTAGCAAAGGAGCAGAGTAGATTGGATATAAGAAAGTTTTCATTTTCACAAAGAACTGTAAATGAATGGAACAGATTACCTGCTGATTGTGTGGGTGCTAGTAGCGTGAATATGTTTAAAAATAAAATCGACACATACCTCAGACGGGCGGGATACACATAGATAAAAAGGTCGGACTCTCGAAAAGCCAAGGGCTTCCTTGTCCACCTGCTACCTAGAGTTAATTCTCTGGGTGGCAATCTTGTTAAATCTTGTTAAATCTTGTGTCCCAGACCACGTCAACTCATATAGAGGTCTCCAACTGCTGGATACGTACGTGTCCTAGACCACGTCAACTCTTGTAGAGGTCTCCAACTGCTGGATACTTACGTGTCCCAGACCACGTCAACTCTTGTAGAGGTCTCCAACTGCTGGATACGTATGTGTCCCAGACCACGTCAACTCTTGTAGAGGTCTCCAACTGCTGGATACTTACGTGTCCCAGACCACGTCAACTCTTGTAGAGGTCTCCAACTGCTGGATACGTACGTGTCCCAGACCACGTCAACTCTTGTAGAGGTCTCCAACAGCTGGATACGTACGTGTCCCAGACCACGTCAACTCTTGTAGAGGTCTCCAACTGCTGGATACATACGTGTCCCAGACCACGTCAACTCTTGTAGAGGTCTCCAACTGCAGGATACATACGTGTCCCAGACCACGTCAACTCTTGTAGAGGTCTCCAACTGCTGGATACGTACGTGTCCTAGACCACGTCAACTCTTGTAGAGGTCTCCAACTGCTGGATACGTACGTGTCCCAGACCACGTCAACTCTTGTAGAGGTCTCCAACTGCTGGATACGTACGTGTCCCAGACCACGTCAACTCTTGTAAAGGTCTCCAACTGCAGGATACGTACGTGTCCTAGACCACGTCAACTCTTGTAGAGGTCTCCAACTGCTGGATACGTACGTGTCCCAGACCACGTCAACTCTTGTAGAGGTCTCCAACTGCAGGATACATACGTGTCCCAGACCACGTCAACTCTTGTAGAGGTCTCCAACTGCTGGATACGTACGTGTCCCAGACCACGTCAACTCTTGTAGAGGTCTCCAACTGCAGGATACATACGTGTCCCAGACCACGTCAACTCTTGTAGAGGTCTCCAACTGCTGGATACATACGTGTCCCAGACCACGTCAACTCTTGTAGAGGTCTCCAACTGCTGGATACGTACGTGTCCCAGACCACGTCAACTCTTGTAGGGGTCTCCAACTGCTGGATACGTACGTGTCCCAGACCACGTCAACTCTTGTAGAGGTCTCCAACTGCTGGATACGTACGTGTCCCAGACTGCGTCAACTCTTGTAGAGGTCTCCAACTGCTGGATACGTACGTGTCCCAGACCATGTCAACTCTTGTAGAGGTGTCCAACTGCTGGATACACACGTGTCCAAGACCACGTCAACTCTTGTAGAGGTCTCCAACTGCTGGATACGTACGTGTCCCAGACCACGTCAACTCTTGTAGAGGTCTCCAACTGCTGCCTGATGTGTGGAAGAAATACGCAACTGGTATATTCATAAAATGTGGTGATGTTAATGATTGGCAGGAGGTGCATAACAGCAGCACCATCAGGAATGTTCACATCAAATGATATAGGAGGTTCTGTCTGTGGCTCATCTGTCTCTTGGGTCAAAATGCTCAGCAAATCCGACCCCTTCCCTTGTCGTAGTTTACCTCTGTCAGAGAGAGATGGAGGATATGGGTGATTTTCATGCTTGAAAAAGGTCTCCATCCCTATTCTGTATGACTATATATAGTCTGGAGAAGAGCGACACATCTTTCAGCAGTGAGATCTGCCCTGCCTGCTTGGTCTTTGCCTTGGATGTTGGACAACTAAACAGAGGCAGTGAGGTTTTCTTGATAGGCTCATGGATAGAACGTTTGCGGTCAGTTAGCATTGGTTGACGGTAGGCATTGTTTTGCTCCCTGCCCACTGCTGCCACGGTACGGACTGTGTTCACAATAGACTCAGGATATTCCGAGTGTGTATTGTTAACAGTTCAGGGCTGGCAAACAAGTGTTTGCTCTTTGAATGTCTTGTGCATTGACAGTCCCTCCTTGTGGTGTTTTTTTGATTTTCTTTTTCTGAGGTAAACTTCTCCTCAAACTCTTGAAGAAGTCGTGCTTGCTCAGGTCCAGCTATCATTTATTTCTTGAAAGCTGAAGGATTCTCTGTCAGTCCCACTGCACCCCCGTACCCTTCACCATGTCATTATTTTCCTCGTGAGCCTGGTCACTGGTATGGATGAGAATTGCCTGGATGTCTTCGAAACAACCCAGTGGCCTGTCTTCGAATTTGTGTTGGATGGCTGGAGGTAGGCTCTCCATGACTCGTATGTGTACGGGAATCCACCTATCATAGTTCTGATGATCAAGGGAAAGGAACCAACCCACCAAAGCCTTAAGTCATTCCACATACAAGGGCATGTCTCGTTCATTCTCGGTTGGCCCGCACAAAAAGCAGACCAAGTATTTCTATCTTGAGGATGGTATCCTAATACTGAAATGTTGGGCTCTTGCTGATCATGTCTTGTTTCCAATTTTCTTTGGCCCTCACATCATGTGGTCCTTCGGCCATAGTGTGTGTGAAGGCATTGTGCTGGAGTGTTGACACAGTCAGAACACTCACTTGGTGGGCATGTTTAGTCCTGGTTAGGTGTGATGCCTTGAGTAAGGAGTCAGCTGCTCCACAGGAGGCGATTCCTGCTTGGGTCAGTGCAGTTGTCCATCCAGAGGCCTTCAAGTAGTCCCCGAATGTTTTCCACATTCCCATTTCAATATGGAGACCAACGAACATGAATACATAGTTGTCAGCAAAATGTGTCTGAGGCCAGTTCCACTGGACAAACTTGGCCAGTGCATACAGTGGTGCATCTAAAGTAATCACTGGAATCTCTATATAGATGATTATATTTCAGCAAGTTACCAAACACCGGCAATGTTATCTGGATTAGTTTTTTGCAAGTCAGCCAGTTCTAAATACTACATATCAGCTAAAACCTTTATTGACTTCTGGTGACCCAAATATGGCTCGGAATGGAAAGCCGATAGAAGATTTGACATTAACGTGTAAAAGTATGTATAGATTCCGAATTACATGACAATTAGAGCATTTAACTGAAAAACATAACTTTTCAATGTTTTCTTTAAAAACATTGTTTTAAATGGCTGAAACAGGCTCCTAAAAGGTCACATGACTTGGTTCCAATAAAATTATGAAAAGTTATGGCATAGATTGTCAGGAAAAATTTGTGCTTTTGTCCAGCATGTCCTGATAATATCAAAATGTGGCCCTAAACTGCCTCACTACAGCAAGATCCAGTGGGTTAGAGACAGAGACCACCACTCTGTGAGTCCACGACAGGTTACACATTTACCCCCTGTGTGCCGTGTGTGGGATCTTTTAATTTCTCTGGCATAGACACCAGATATAAGGGACCAATGGCTTTTAGTGTCTCTTCCGAAAGACACAGGCAATGTGAGGTGAATGAAATTGGAATTGAACCACCGTCCCCTTGATTGACAGACCACCTCTCCCCACTTGTGTTATAAACAACCATTACTCACCCATTGTTGTTGTTGTTGCTGCTGCTGATGGTGGCTCCCCCACTCTGCAATGTCTGAACCTAAAGAAACAAAATTACACCTAAAATAACCAGTTTTCAAACATATATATATACTTACAATCCTCCATGATTTATCGATCTATGGATGATTTGTGTCATCAAAAACATAGTGGGACCTTGTTTTCCCACAAACAGATTCTTTATTGTCACAATTTGTATTATTTCACACGTTTATTATTGACTAATACACAAATTACTGCACAGGGATAACTGAGCAGAATTTTGGAAAAGTTACAATATAAAGTCAAATATCCACATTTTTAAAACGAAGATAATTTCTTTGTAATTTTATGGCCAGTATAATTGTAATGTTTTTGATGAACAACCAATGGCAGAACTCTCAGTATCTATGTGTACGAAAGGTTTTGTCACCTCACAAAACATAGGCTGCAATTATTTGTCTACAGTTCTCTGCTCACTCAGACCTCAGTCCCTAAGTACCCCTGTTTTATTAGCAGTTCTCTGCTCACTCATACCTCAGTCCCTATGTACCCCTGTTTTACTAGCAGTTCTCTGCTCACTCAGACCTCAGTCCCTAAGTACCCTGTTTTATTAGCAGTTCTCTGCTCACTCAGACCGCAGTCCCTATGTACACTTGTTTTACTAGCAGTTGTCTGCTCACTCAGGCCTCAATCCCTAAGTACCCCTGTTTTATTAGCAGTTCTGTCTGCTCACTCAAACCTCAGTCCCTAAGTACCCCTGTTTTACTAGCAGTTCTCTGATCACTCAGACCTCAGTCCCTAAGTACCCCTGCATTATTAGCAGTTCTCTGCTCACTCAGACCTCAGTCCCTATGTACCCCTGTTTTACTAGCAGTTCTCTGCTCACTCAGACCTCAGTCCGAAAGTACCCCTGTTTTACGGGCAGCACAGAAAAAAAATAGTAACTGGCCAAAGCTATTTTTACATAAAAATGCAGACAACAACACCGTGCACCTATCAGGTGTTTCAGGCGTAGGATCTCCGCTGCTTGCGGTACACAAATGGTTTGTTTTTTATTTTGCGGGCGCGGTCCGTGTACCGCATTGTGCCCAGCGTCTCCTCCATGTTGTAGTCAGCGGGGCTGATGCACGCGATCATAACTGTCAGGCTGTTGCCTCCCAAGGAGTCTGAAACATCCAGCGGTAGCGATGCTTTCAAGTGTTTCACCACAGTGACGTTATGGTCCTTCCATGTCAAATCAATCACTCAAAATATCACCCGACTTCATTGTGATAACATTTAATACAGTTGTTGGCTTCCCAGAGAAGTTCGATTGAACAGGTCATTTTGATTTTGACCTGCCTCAATGAACCGGATATTATTATTAGGGCAGAGGACCAGATCGAAGGCATCACTGTGGTCAAAAAGGTGGTGCAGAGGCTGCAGGTAGAAAGAGAGCCCCCAGATCTTCTTAGGTGTGAGAGATATTTTTGATGACCCACTGAATACATCAGACACCACACTCCAGGCCATGAGACAACCCTTAAAAGACCCAGAGCTCTTTAAGACAGTGATGGAGGCTTATATCCTCGCTGTTCCCTATATTGTTGAGCGTCGTCGAGGTAATGGGGATGTTTAGCGCTGCGAAACAAAGGGGCCCTAATGCCACTCTGCTTTCCGTCATACAAAATGCGTGCCCAGATTCCTGAGAAGAACTATACACAAAGCCACAACAATTCACAATAACAGAAATGAAGCTCCAATTTCAGTACAATAAAACCATTACACAAGTAGCATCCTGTGGCAGACCGTCACTGCCAATGCCTGACTTCACAGTGGTCACCGATCTGGTGAAACAGACTGACCACAGGGATTTTACGATATACACTACTATTTATGACCCAAATATATACTCTTGTCACACCTGTTTGATTTTTAAGGACACCGACTGGAGGCAATTCAGGTCTCGGGCGAGTGAAGTAAATAGTACATGACTTATTGACATGGTATATGGCTTAATTCTGTTAGGGCTACAGAATTTTGTATACGTTGCTCGTCCTTCAGGTCCTCCAGTTCTTGCTATCAACTAGAAATGCGTACATTACAATAAAATAAGGACAGTTTGAACTTCTGTAGTGCGCCAAAATCCGTGAGAACTCTCGCTCAAGAGCGCGTCATACAAATGTCTTATTGAGCAGTTTCAACTGTAAAAAAAAAACAATTGTAAACGTACTCTGTGCTGCTACGCCGGTTTGCGAGGTTCTCACATTTAAGACAACTGATTGAGCTAAATTTATGTTAATAATGACCAGTGATGGTTGATTCCGGGCAACGATTGGACAACCTCATTTAATTATTACTGGCGATACATATGTCAGATGGCATGATATATCAGGTGTTGTTCTGGTGGGACATAGCTTTTTACGTCGGCTTAACGACAGTTTCACAGGCCCTTGGTTCACCTTTGAATTAATTCCATCTGAGCTGCATACTCCGTTTGTGGCCCATGGGGACGGCCACAATCCGGTTTTAATTCCAATGCTAAGTTACGGACAAGATAGCTCAGGTTCGTCTATCGGCCATTCTATTACACATTGGCGAAAATGACCTAGACTCTATCACTTTGGACCACACGATAATGACCTTAGTCAGGGATTTTTTTTATAGCCAAATGGCTGATTGAAGGATGCTCCGTCGGACAAGTGGGTATTATGCAACTTTTGCCTCGGCTGCATACACGTCTCATTCCACTTCCCGTGTATTGCCGCGGTATTGACCAGGTCAATGGTGAACTAAAGTTACTCTGTGGCGCCAGCACAAGCTCTTTCTTCTGGCGTCGTAAAGGCTTGAAAGATGGCATATTGGAGTGTATCATTGAACCCAATAGTCCTATATCAATATCAATACATTTATTACACAATTTAAACAATAGCAATTTCTATGTTTAGATTTTTTAATTTGTTGAATGGTCAACTCTACAGGTGAGGTATGTTGTTATTATCTATTGTGGTCATGTTATTATTAGTGAAACTGCTATGACAAGTAATTGGACAACAGAAAGAGAAAGATATGTCACAAGTAACTAACCTGCCATCTCCTTGTCACATCCATCATGTTCTGTTACAGTGACTTAGACACACTGCAACTGAAGATTGCAACCCTCGAGGTAAGAATACCTCAGTGGCAATAGACATCTAAGAGAAACCTTAGTTTAGGCCAGTGTGCTTTATGTATCAATTAGGATAGTTACATGGTACAGAACAAAAATATGGTCAGTTTCATTCATACTTTGAAATTCACCCTCAAAAGGTTTTAACACACACTTGTGTGCAAAAAAGAAGCAGTTTGGACAGATCTTCACACTTTGTGATGATTTAAACTGGAATTAAAAAGAATGTAATTGTCCCAATATCTGATGAAGAGTGTGGTAACTTATGGTAACAAAATAAAAATCTCACAAAAGACGCCTACATAAAAAACATGTATCCTGCTATTCTCTATGACCAGCAGAACGTGTCATGTGAATCGGTGCAAAATCAGGCAGTGTATTAAAATAGGCAAAGAACGTTACAACACGAGACTTCCATGACGCGATTTTGGCATGTCACAAATTTCCGTCACCACGGTACCAGTACAACAGCGATACGGTACCAGTACAACAGCGATACGGTACCAGTACAACAGCGATACGGTACCAGTACAACAGCGGTATGGTACCAATACAATAGCCATGTGCAGAAGATGATTTGCTTCTGTATTCATGCGAACGTTTGTAACAATGTAGACTTTAGCTGCATTCAGACTTCAGCGCACGTGCATTAAAAACAATGGATTTACCCTACAGAAGGTGAGAATATTGGGTATTTCAAAAGAACAAAGGTGTTACGTTAGACTTGTGGGGTCGTAGATTAATCCCTGAAACTTTGTCACCCGAGGTTCAGGCGGTCAAGGAGTAAAAGGTTAACATAAGTACTTTTCTTGATTATTGTAAGATGTCTTTATGAATTGCCAGGAGAACTTGCGGCTGTCGCGGGAGCTCAACAAGATGAGGAATCTCAATATGAGACTGCAAGAGAAGGCCAGTCTCACGACAGAGCCTGGAGAGGAGGAGGAAGGAGGGAAGCGGGAGGAAGATGTCAGTCTCCTGCAGGAATTGTGTGAGGAGGTGGAGGATATTGGGGTGAGTAGAGATGGGGAAGATTGTGTGACAAAAGAAACATATTTCTCACCCAAGGTTTGGCCACTGTATATGCGGTATACCTTCAACGTGTTTATTTAAGTATAAAGAACATTATATTAAAACACAAGGAGTAGACTGCTTTGTTTTAAAGTTTAACGCATGTTTGGAATATGTTCTCTCTTAATGTACAATCGGGTGAAAATATACACAATACTGCCATTTTTGAAAACTTACCTTTACAAACTTGCATATCTACCTTAGCTCCGTGGCATTTCCCTTCATCTGTTGACAACTTTAATACTGCTTATTGGTTTCCAGCACAGTGCTTCAATGACACCAGGGGGCAGCAGCAGTGATGCGTCGCACTCCCCAGATGGCACCCCTGACTCTGTGGTCCATGACCACACTCTGAGACAGGAAATCCAGGGACTCAGTGAGATCGTGAAAAAGAAGGTGAGACTTGCCAGTCAGGTGCAACAGAACGACGACCAGATGAACACCATGCGGCTGCAGTAAGAGATGGGTGGCAAACTTCAACGTGTCCAAAATTGTTTGGCAAAATTAAATACTGTATATCCTCCTTAGCTTCTTAATAATTCCATCCATTTGTTGACGACTTTTGCTCTGTTCATGACAATGAGAATGCTTAATCCTCACGATTTGTACCGCCACTGAGCTTAGATTTTGCGAAGAATTTACGGACACATCTGTTTTTGAGACATCCCCTTGTTTTCCCGCAAACTAGGCCCTGCAATCTGTATTTGTAATTACTAAATGTAGAACGACCTCGTGTTTATGACTGGCCTACAGTATGCTGCGTTCCAATCACCTCGTGTATGTCGTGAATACGACTTCGTAACTCCTACTTGACCCAGTTGCATTAATTTACAAGTGGTTAACTCGAGGAGCCCGTGAACTTTCCAGTTCGCCAAGTCGTATTCACGACTTACACGAGGTGATTAGAATGCAGCATACTGTAGGCCAGTCATAAACACGAGGTCGTTCTGACATTTGGAAACTTCCTCATTGCGTTTGGGTTGTTGGTGTGTGAAGATTTGAATGCAATGTTTTATTTCAGACTCGATGATGCAAGGATTTTCCTTGATGGTGGTTCACGTTATAATGCAGTATTAATGTTGGTTATCTGCACAATTAACAATTAGCATTTTCAAACTGAATACTTGGCAGACGTTTTCTTTTTTAAGACACTGGTTCTTCATGAAATGTCAGGCGTCGTGAAGGCTTGAAAGATGGCATAGCGGAGTCCCTGTGCCGTGACATCGTCAATTACTTCACATCCGCTACACTTGTTTAAGTGTGTTAAGCCTGATAGTTGTTTGTTTACGTCTGCAATTGAATGCATGATGACTTTGGGCGGGTCACTCCATTACTAGGACTACACCATCCCCTTTCACATTAATGTTGCTTGACACTGCATAAAGCATCATGTACTGTTGTTTAAATCCTATTATATAAATCAATTAACATGAAAAAACATGCTGTTCTTTACGATACATTTATGCTATGCCAGGCATAAGGAGATCATTATATAATCGTTTATGATATGGTATAATATAACTAGAACGGATAACATTAAAACATGCTAATTACATCGGGTATTTAAATGCATATCATCTGGCTGAGGAACAGCTTGATTCGATAAAATGGCAGTTGTACCGGGGAGAGGATCACCCGGCTAAGTAATCGTTTGATTCAAGGAATGAACATGCCACTTAATGTACCGGGGATAGGATCACCCGGCTGAGCAGTGGTTTGATTCAGGGAATGAACATGCCAATTAATGTACCGGGATGGGATCACCTGGCTGAGGAATCATTTGATTCAAGGAATGAATATGCCACTTAATATACCGGGATGGGATCACCCAGCTGAGTAATCGTTTGATTCAGGGAATGAACATGCCAGTAGGAAGAAGTATTCTAGAACTCATTAAGACCACTACTGTTTACAGCCAGCCAGTAGGAAGAAGTATTCTAGAACTCATTAAGACCACTACTGTTTACAGCCAGCCAGTAGGATGACGTTTTCTAGAACTCATTAAGACCACTACTGTTTACAGCCAGCCAGTAGGAAGAAGTATTCTAGAACTCATTAAGACCACTACTGTTTACAGCCAGCCAGTAGGATGACGTTTTCTAGAACTCATTAAGACCACTACTGTTTACAGCCAGCCAGTAGGAAGAAGTATTCTAGAACTCATTAAGACCACTACTGCTTACAGCCAGCCAGTAGGATGAAGTTTTCTAGAACTCATTAAGACCACTACTGTTTACAGCCAGTCAGTAGAAAGAAGTATTCTAGAACTCATTAAGACCACCACTGTTTACAGCCAGCCAGTAGGAAGAATTATTCTAGAACTCATTAAGACCACTACTGTTTACAGTCAGCCAGTAGGAAGAAGTATTCTAGAACTCATTAAGACCACTACTGTTTACAGTCAGCCAGTAGGAAGAAGTATTCTAGAACCCATTAAGACCACTACTGTTTACAGCCAGCCAGTAGGAAGAAGTATTCTAGAACTCATTAAGACCACCACTGTTTACAGCCAGCCAGTAGGAAGAAGTATTCTAGAACTCATTAAGACCACCACTGTTTACAGCCAGCCAGTAGGAAGAAGTGTTCCAGAACTCATTAAGACCACCACTGTTTACAGCCAGCCAGTAGGAAGAAGTATTCCAGAACTCATTAAGACCACTACTGCTTACAGTCAGCCAGTAGGAAGAAGTATTCCAGAACTCATTAAGACCACCACTGTTTACAGCCAGCCAGTAGGAAGAAGTATTCTAGAACTCATTATGACCACCACTGCTTACAGTCAGCCAGTAGGAAGAAGTATTCTAGAACTCATTAAAACCACTACTGTTTACAGCCAGCCAGTAGGAAGAAGTATTCTAGAACTCATTAAGACCACTACTGTTTACAGCCAGCCAGTAGGAAGAAGTATTCTAGAACTCATTAAGACCACCACTGTTTACAGCCAGCCAGTAGGAAGAAGTATTCTAGAACTCATTAAGACCACTACTGTTTACAGCCAGCCAGTAGGAACAAGCGAATAAAATCGGCCGCAGAAAAAGAAAAAGATCGCTGTCAGTCACAGCTGTACCGTAAAAAACACAGTAAAGAACTAGAATACCGAGCCAAGCGGGCTGAAAAAGCCCGGCAGGATAGGGCAGCGGCGGGTCCGGTTGTATATTCACCAACAACCAAGGCCCACAAAGCTGCCTACCTAAAGGCATGGCGGGAACATCAAAAGGGTGAGTTTTTTCAATGTTTATCTTGTTATAGTATTCTAATATATATTCATTACACTAATTTTTATTTCTGCCGCTTTATGTACATGGCAACAACAATGGACGCTGCCAGCAGGCGACAGTCCAAACGTGATTTCCAAACTTACCAACCAGACAGTTAATGGGTCATTGCCCGGATGCTAGAAAGTTAGAGTCGAGCATGAATTATGACCTCTTTATGACAAGGTCATGACACGGTCTTGGGTGAGCACGTTTGGACTGTCACGTAACTGTGAGTCAATATATCTATGTCCACAAAGCCACAAGAGTCTACAATAACAAAATCCGCTAAAAATGCATTATTTTTCGACCCTGGTCTTCCCATAAAATCTCTTTATCACATCCATCATGTTCCGTTGCAGTGACTTAGAAGACAACCACACTATGCAAGACAAGATCACAAGCCTCGAGGTAAGAATACCTCAGTGGTTGTAGACATCTAAGAGAAACCAGTGTGCTTTATGTATCAATTAGGATTGATTACATGGTATAGACCAGAACTATGGTCAGTTTCATTCATGCATTGAAATTCACCCTCGAAAGGTTTTAACACTCTTTTTGTGCAAAAAGAAGCAGTTTGGACAAATCTTCACACTTTGGATCTATAAATTTTTATTTACAAATGTGCATTGAACATCTGTGTTGATTTAAACAGGAATTAAAAAGAATGGAATTGTCCCAATATCTGATGAAGAGTGTAGTAACTATGGTAACAAAATTCAAATATCACAAGACGCCTACATAAAAAACATGTATCTGTCCCCAAATCCACAAGAATCCACAATATCAGAATTGAAGCCCCAATTACACAAGTAGCATCCTGTGGCAGACCGTCACTGCCAACGCCTGACCTCACAGTGGTCACTGATCTGGTGAAACAGACTGACCACGGGGATTTTACGATATACACTACTACTTAATACCCCCATATATATTCTTGTCACACCTATTTGATTTTGATTTTGTTACTTGTCAACTTCTCCTAAAGTACTCTTAGGTACTCGTCATGTTCTCCATCTGTCAGAGTACAGCAACGTCTGTTTGTGTTTGGACATCTAAAAGTAATTTAATTCTCAGCTGTCCGTTAACATGCAGTACAACAAAAGTTTGTGACGTCCGAAAACATAGTCAGTATATATATAGTAAAACGTTTTTGGTATAGGTCCTGAATTTTGGCTAGCATTTTTATGTTGGGGAATTTTTTTGAAACCGTGAGTGATAATGTAGCAGTTTCAGTATGTTTTTCCTATTTAAACTGGCTTAGGCAAAATGCATATTACAACGTAACCAGTGGATATGTGTAGGTGTCCAAAAAAACCCGCGTCAAATCTGCTGCCGAAAAAGACAGACTACGATCACAGCTGTACCGACAACAACACAGCGAAGATCCGGAGTACCGTGCCAAGCGGGCTGAGAGAGCACGGCAGGATAGAGCAGCAGCGGGTCCTGCTCAGTACTCGCCAGCCACCAAGGCCCGCAAAGCCGCAAATCTAAAGGCATGGCGAAAACATCAAAGGGGTGAGTGTTTCCAATTTTCATCTCGTTATAGTATTCTAATAAAAATCCATTACACTGATTTTTATTTCTACCGCTTTATGTACATGGCAACGACAATGGACGCTGCCAGCGGGCGACAGTCCAAACGTGATTTCCAGACTTACCAACCAGACAGTTTATGGGGCATTGCCCTGACGCTAGAAATTATGACCTCTTTACGACAAGGTCATGACACGGTCTTGGGTGAGCATGTGTGGACTGTCACCAACTATCCAATATCTGATGAAGAGTGTAGTAACTATGGTAACAAAATTCAAATCTCACAAGACGCCTACATAAAAAACATGTATCTGTCCACAAAGCCACAAGAATCCACAATAACAGAATTGAAGCTCCAATTACACAAGTAGCATCCTGTGGCAGACCGTCACTGCCAACGCCTGACCTCACAGTGGTCACCGATCTGGTGAAACAGACTGACCACGGGGATTTTACGATATACCCTACTATTTATTACCCCAATATATACTCTTGTCACACCTGTTTGATTTTTAAGGACACCGACTGGAGGCAATTCGGGTCTCGGGCGAGTGAAGTAAATAGTACATCACTTATTGAAATGGAATATGGCTTAATTCTGTTAGGGCTACAGAATTTTGTATACGTTGCTCGTCCTTCAGGTCCTCCAGTTCTTGCTATCAACTAGAAATGCGTACATTACAATAAAATAAAGACAGTTTTAACTTCTGTAGCGCGCCAAAATCCGTGAGAACTCTCCCTCAAGAGCGCGTCATACAAATGTCTTATTGAGCAGTTTCAAACTGGTTTAAAGAAATGTTAAAACTGTAAACAGAACAATTGTAAACATACTCTGTGCTGCTACGCCAGTTTGCGAGGTTCCCACATTTAAGACAACTGATGCAGCTAAATTTATGTTAATAATGACCACTGATGGCTGATTCCGGGTAACGATTGGACAACCTCATCAAATTATTACTGGTGATAGATATGTCATATGTGAGATGTTGTTCTGGTCGGACATAGCTTTTTACGACGGCTTCACAACAGTTTCACAGGCCCTTGGTTCAACTTTGAACTAATTCCGTCTGAGCTGCAGACTGAATTCGTGGCCCATGGGGGGGCCACAATCCGCTTTTTTATTCCAATGCCAAGTTACGGACAAGATAGCTCAGGTTCGTCCATCGGCCATTCTAATACACATTGGCGAAAATGACCTAAACTCTATCACTTTGGACCACACGATAATGACCTTAGCCAGGGATATTTTTTCTATAGCCCAATGGCTGACTGAAGGATGCTCCGTCGGACAAGTGGGTATTATGCAACTTTTCCCTTGGCTGCATACACGTCTCATTCCACTTCCCGTGTATTGCCGCGGTATTGACCAGGTCAATGGTGAACTAAAATTACTCTGTGGCGCCAGCACAAGCCGTTTCTTCTGGCGTCGAGAAGGCTTGAAAGATGGCATATCGGAGTCCCTGTGGCGCGACGGCGTGAATTACTTGACATCGGCTACTCTTGTTTAAGTGTGTTAAGCCTGATAGTTGTTTGTTTACGTCTGGAATTGAATGCATGATGACTTTGGGTGGGTCACTCCATTCACGCTGGATAAAGCTTCATGTACTGTTGTATAAATCCTATTATATAAATCAATTAACATGAAAAAACACGCTGTTCTTTAGGATATGTTTCTGCTATGTCAGGCATAAGGAGATCATTGTATAATATTTTATGATCTGGTCTAATATAATTAGAACGGATAACATTAAAACATGCCAATTACATTGGGTATTTAAATGCATATCATCTGGCTGAGGAACAGCTTGATTCGATCAAAATGGCAGTTCTACCGGGGATAGGATCACCCGGCTGAGTAATCATTTGATTCAAGGAATGAACATGCCACTTAAATGTACCGGGGGTAGTATCACCCGGCTGAGCAACAGCTTGGTTCCGAAAGAAAACAGCAGTTGTACTGGGGATCGGATCACCCGGCTGAGCAGTGGTTTGATTCAGGGAATGAACATGCCATTTGTAACGGGGATATAATCACCCGGTTGAGCAACAGCTTGCTTCAGGAAACAAGGGCAGTTGCACCGGGAATTTTGTTCTCTCGGCTGACCAACGGCTAGATGCAAGGACAATGCAAGCATTATGTCATTATTACAGGGTGGGCTGCATGATGGACACATAGGCTATGCTAGTCGTACTGGGGAAACAATTTGTGGTGAACAACAGCAGGAGGTCATCATATGGTATATTATGCAATTTGTAGCATGGAAACTGTTCATGCACTCGTTCAATGGAGTTTATATGTTTCCCTCGTAATTCTGGGAAAGTTCAGTGCAACTGCACTTCTTCACAGATGCCAGTGGGCTTGGGTTTTATGCCTATTTTGGAAACAACTAGTTTTCTCATGGGTGGTCCACTCGACAATGCATAATGTGGCATATTAACGTAATAGCATAGATTAAGCATCATAATATAAAACACACTACCTGATTAAACATGACTAAAACTGTATACTTTGCAAGTTATATACCACCAGCAGGATGCAAGTATTCTAAAAGTCCTTAAGACCACTACTGTTTATAGCCAGCCAGTAGGAAGAAGTATTCTAGAACTCATTAAGACTACTACTGTTTACAGCCAGCCAGTAGGAAGAAGTCAGTAAAATCGGCCGCCGAAAAACAACAAGATCATTGTCTGTCTCGGTTGTACCGTCAGATACATGGCTAAGACCCAGAATACCGGACCAAGCGGGCCGAAAAAGCCTGGCAGGATAGGGCAGCGGCGGGTCCGGTTAAATTGTCTCCAGTAACCAAGGCCCGCAAAGCTGCCCACCTGAAGGCTGCCAACCTGAAGGCTGCCCACCTGAAAGCTGCCCACCTGAAAGCTGCCCACCTGAAGGCTGCCCACCTGAAGGCTGCCCACCTGAAGGCTGCCCACCTGAAGGCTGCCCACCTGAAGGCTGCCCACCTGAAGGCTGCCAACCTGAAGGCTGCCAACCTGAAGGCTGCCAACCTGAAGGCTGCCCACCTGAAGGCTGCCAACCTGAAGGCTGCCCACCTGAAGGCTGCCCACCTGAAGGCTGGCGAAAGCATCAAAAGGGTGAGTTTTTTCAATTTTTATCTTATAGTATTCTAATATAAATCCATTACACGGATTTTTATTTCTACCGCTTTATGTACATGGCAACGACAATGGACGCTGCCAGCGGGCGACAATCCAAACGTGATTTCCAAACTTACCAACCAGACAGTTTATGGGTCATTACCGGGACGCTAGAAAATTAAGAGTCAAGCAAAATAATGACCTCTTTACGACAAGGTCATGACACGGTCTTGGGTGAGCACGTGTGGACTGTCACGTAACTATGAGTCAATATATCTATGTCCACAAAGCCACAAGAGTCTACAATAACAAAATCCGCTAAAAATGCATTACTTTTCGACCCTGGTCTTCCCATAAAATCTCCTTGTCACATCAATCATGTTCTGTTGCAGTCACTTAGAATAAACCACTCTGCAAGACAAGATCACAAGCCTCGAGGTAAGAATACCTCAGTGGTTGTAGACATCTAAGAGAAACCAGTGTGCTTTATGTATCAATTAGGATTGATTACATGGTATAGACCAGAACTATGGTCAGTTTCATTCATGCATTGAAATTCACCCTCGAAAGGTTTTAACATTCTTTTTGTGCGAAAAGAAGCAGTTTGGACAAATCTTCACACTTTAGATCTATAAATACATTTACAAATGTGCATTGAACATCTGTGTTGATTTAAACAGGAATCAAAAAGAATGGAATTGTCCCAATATCTGATGAAGAGTGTAGTTAACTATGGTAACAAAATTCAAATCTCACAAGACGCCTACATAAAAAACATGTATCTATGTCCCCAAATCCACAAGAATCCACAATATCAGAATTGAAGTTCCAATTTCAGTACAATAAAACCATTACACAAGTAGCATTGTGTGGCAGACCGTCACTGCCAACGCCTGACCTCACAGTGGTCACAGATCTGGTGAAACAGACTGACAACGGGGATTTTACGATATACACTACTATTTATGACCCCAATATATACTCTTGTCACACCTGTTTGATTTTTAAGCACACCGACTGTAGGCAGTTCGGGTCTCGAGCGAGTGAAGTAAATAGTACATGGCTTATTGAAATGGTAGATGGCTTAATTATGTTAGGGCTACAGAATGTTGTACACATTGCTCGTGCTTCAGGTCCTTCAGTTCTTGCTATAAACTAGAAATGTGTACATTACAATAAAATAAAGACAGTTTTAACTTCTATAGTGCGCCGAAATACTTGAGAACTCTCGCTCACTAATCATCTCCATTGTTTGTATCGTTTGAAGGTGACAAGCCCTGCAGCACCCCCTACTGAGCCGACTGATTCGGTCGGCTGTCATTGCCAGTATTGTACACGGCGGTGTCCATGTAAAAAGTCTGATCAGCACTGTGGCGCCACCTGCAAACGTGCAGTTACGCAGTGTGCGAATCGGCAATGCCAGGAGACAACAAAGGACGCCCAGGAACAGTTCCTTATCAGAACATTCATACTCAGGCCCTAAGTCAGAAATAATTCTTTGTCAGTCTTGAATTAATCCAAAACTTTTAGCATGCGAATGGCTTGCATTTGTTTAATTAATACTGATCCTGCCCCACCACTGTGAACTGGATATTATTGTTATTAAGTTAGTGTCAACATACAGTGATTCTGTGTGACTTGCCACAGTGAACCGGATATTATTATTAGGGCAGAGGACCAGATCGAAGGCATCACTTTGGTCAAAAAGGTGGTGCAGAGGCTGCAGGTAGAAAGAGTTCCCTCATATATCTTCTTAGGTGTGAGAGATGTTTTTGATGACCCACTGAATACATCAGACACCACAACCCAGGCCCTGAGACAACCCACAAAAGACCCAGAGCTTTTCAAGTCAGTGATGGAGGCTTATGTCCTTGCTGTTCCCTATATTGTTGAGCGTCGTCGAGGTAATGGGGATGTTTAGTGCTGCAAAACAAAGGGGCCCTAATGCCACTCTGCTTTCCGTCATGCAAAATGCGAGCCCAGATTCCTCAGAAGAACTATACGGTTGAATATCTTGATGAAATGGACAAGGAGACGAGGGATGCCATCCTAAAGAAAGCAGTGAAGCTTGGACTACAGCAGGTGACAATGGAAGGTGAAACAACACGAGTTGAGGATCGATTTAAATCGGAGACAAGCTAACAAGCAGCAAGCCAGAGAGACCACTGAAAGGAATAAAGTGGAAAAGAACTTGAAGAACATCAAGTGCATCAACTTCATGAAATATTTTCGTCGTCCTTCAGTTCTTGCTATAAACTAGAAATGCGGATATTACAATAAAATAAAGACAGAAAATGACATCATGCCCCCAGGAAGCAACAAAACAAGGACAGCAATGATTACTATTATGTTTTAATTAAAATAAAAAAATGTGTTGTCATGACCATTTAGTTTCACCAATTACAGCATTGCGTGCAACAGATAATAATGTTCTGATAAACTGATCGTAGCTCTGCAACTGAACAGTCAACACAATGAAACAAACTGTGGTGGACTCTGTTCCTTTACTAATTGTCTAATTACCATATTTTCATCATCGTTAAATGTTATTCCAAGAAAAAGGCCATGTAATTGAGAAAGGCCAACAAGTTGAGGTAGTTTGATAGCTCATAAAGATGGGGAACCACATAGGATTATTATGTATACCCGGATGTCAACACCCATAATAACAAGGACCCAGTGAGTACATGATTATTTGACTTGATTTGTAAACATGTACAATAAAGTACAACTACGTATTACGTCACAAAATTGTGAGATGGAATTTTTTTACTTTTTTGGGTCCCTTAAGTAATGAGCTTTAAAATGTTAACTAATTTGTTGAAATTTCTTTGGTAGTTTTTGATTTATTGCTATAATTCAAGCAAACTTTAAAAACCTACGTTTTGAGAAACAAGATCATTTTGTTTCATGAATAATGTCTACTGGTTTTTAATATATGGTATTTTATTAGTTTTAGATTATTTGTTGATGAAAATAAACTGGACATTGAAAGATGATATACGGTAGGCATTTCTTCCAAAATCACAACGTTGATGGGACGTGACCCAGACAGCTATTTTTGTCTCGTGTGCAGACTGGGCCTGTGTGCCTTAAAACCTAGTTTACTGTGGCAGGTCACATGGCCTAGACAGCTATTTTTGTCTCGTGTGCAGACTGGGCCTGTGTAACTTAACACCTGGTTTACTGTGGCAGGGCACATTTGAATGCCTGCACTCTCTGATTGAGTTCCTTTGTTGTAGGAGTCAACATCAATCTGGGGTTGCTAGTCATAGGAAATGTAATCAGCGCCCTCGGCAATAAATCCAACAAAAAAAATTACATTCCTTACCGCAGCTCTAAGCTTACTCGTTTGCTGCAAGGTAAATTGACCTCTCATTTTAAAACGAAGTCGGGTGATGTTTTGAGTGATTGATTTGACATGGAATGACCATAACGTCACTTTGGTGTAACACTTGAAAGCATCGCTACCGCTGGATGTTTCAGACTCCCTGGGAGGCAACAGCCTGACTGTCATGGTCGTGTGCGTCAGTCCCGCTGACTCCAACAAGGATGAGACCTTGAACACCATGCGGTACGTAGACCGCGCCAGAAGAATAAAAAATAAACCAAAGATCCTGTGCCTAAAACAGCTGGTAGGTGCACGGTGTTGTCATCTGCATTTTTATGTAAAAATAGCTTTGGTCGGTTAGTAATTTTGTTCTGTACTGCCCGGATAACAGGGGTACATGTGGACTGAGGTCTGAGTGAGCAGAGAACTGCTAGACAAATAATTGCAGCCTATGTTTTGTGAGGTAACAAAACCTTTAGTACACGTAGATACTGAGAGCTGGTGAGCTGCCACGGGTTGTTTTCTTTTGGTCTTTGACCAAAAAGACACATCAAAAACATTACAATTATACTGGCCGTAAAATTACAAAGAAATTATTTTCATTTTACAAATGTGGATATTTGACTTCATATTATAACTTTTCCATAATTCTGCCCAGTTATCCCTGTGCAGTAATTTGTGTATTAGTCAATAATAAACGTGTGAAATAATACAAATTGTAACAATAAAGCATCTGTTTGTGGGAAAACAAGGTCCCACTATGTTTTTGATGACACAAATCATCCAAAGATCGGCAAACCATGGAGGATTGTAAGTAAATACATATGTTTGAAAACTGGCTATCTTAGATGTCATGTTGTTTCTTTAGGTGTAGGAGTTTGCATGTGGAGTGCATGAGGAGATTGGCAGATGTTAATCCACCCTTCTCAGTTAGTTAAGTGTGACAGTGATATTGTGTAAGCTGCCACAGTGAACCAGGTAGTATTATTAATATTAAGTAAGTGTCAACATACAGTGATAATGTGTTACCTGCCACAGCGACCTGGGTGTAATTGTTATTAAGAGTCAACATACAGTGATAATGTGTTACCTCCCACAGCGACCTGGGTGTAATTGTTATTAAGTAAGTGTCAACATACACTGATAATGTGTTACCTGCCACAGCGACCTGGGTGTAATTGTTATTAAGAGTCAACATACAGTGATAATGTGTTACCTCCCACAGCGACCTGGGTGTAATTGTTATTAAGTAAGTGTCAACATACACTGATAATGTGTTACCTGCCACAGCGACCTGGGTGTAATTGTTATTAAGTAAGTGTCCACATACACTGGTAATGTGTGACCTACCACAGTTAAGCGGATATTATTATTAGTAAGTAAGTGTCAACAGTGATTCCATGTGACCTGCCTCAATGAACCGGATATTATTATTAGGGCAGGACCAGATCGAAGGCATCACTGTGGACAAAAAGGTGGTGCAGAGGCTGCAGGTAGAAAGAGATCCCCCAGACCTTCTTAGGTGGGAGAAATGTTTTTGATGACCCACTGAATACATCAGACACCACACTCCAGGCCATGAGACAACCCTTAAAAGACCCAGAGCTTTTCAAGACAGTGATGGAGGCTTATGTCCTTGCTGTTCCCTATATTGTTGAGCGTCGTCGAGGCAATGGGGATGTTTAGTGCTGCAAAACAAACGGCCCTAATGCCACTCTGCTTTCCGTCATGCAAAATGCGAGCCCAGATTCCTGAGAAGAACTATACGGTTGAATATCTTGATGAAATGGACAAGGAGATGAGGGATGCTATCCTAAAGATAGCAGTGAAGCTTGGACTACAGCAGAGGTGACAATGGAAGGTGAAACAACACGAGTTGAGGATCGATTGAAATCGGAGACAAGCTGACAAGCAGCAAGCCAGAGAGACCACTGAAAGGAATAAAGTGGAAAAGAAGTTGAAGAACATCAAGTGCATCAACTTCATGAAATATTTTCAGAACTCTCGAGTAACAAACTTCAACAGACTGTATTATGCAACTTTTCCTTCGGCTGCATACACGTCTCATTCCACTTCCCGTACATTGCCGCGGTATTGACCAGGTCAATGGTGAACTAAAGTTGCTCTGTGGCGCACAAGCTGTTTCTTCTGGCGTTGTAAAAGCTTGAAAGAGATCCCCCAGACCTTCTGCAAAGCAGAGTCCCTGTGCCGCGATGGCGTCAATTACTTGACATCCGCTACACTTGTTTAAGTCTGTTAAGCCTGATAGTTGTTTGTTTACGTCTCAAATGGAATGCATGATGACTTTGGGCGGGTCACTCCATTACTAGGACTACACCGTCCCCTTTTGCATTAATGTTGCTTCACGCTGGATGAAGCATCATGTACTGTTGTATAAATCCTATTATATAAATCAATTAACATGAAAAAACATGCTGTTCTTTAAGATACGTTTCTGCTACGCAAGGCATAAGGAGATCATTGTATAATATTTTATATGGTCTAATATAACTAGAACAGATAACATTAAAACATGCCAATTACATTGGACATTTAAATGCATATCATCTGGCTGAGGAACAGCTTGATTCGATAAAAATGCCAGTTGTACAGGGGATAGGATCACCCGGCTAAGTAATCGTTTGATTCAAGGAATGAAGACGTAGACGTGTCTACACAGTCACAGATATACACACCCGGTACATTCAGTCCTCTCGGCTTCGGCTTTGCATTAGGAATCAAGATACACGACCTGGTGAGTTACTTTTTTACATTTATATGTAACAGACTTGATGGACACATAGGCTATGCTAGTCGAACCGGGGACACACAATTTCTGGCTGAGCGACAGCAGGATGTCATCATTTGGTATATTATACAATTTGCAGCATGGAAACTGTTCATGGACTCGTTCAATGGAGTTTATATGTTTCCCTCGCAATTCTGGGAAACTTCAGTGCAATTGCACTTCTTCACAGATGCCAGTGGGCTTGGGTTTTATGCCTATTTTGGAAACAATGCATAATATGGCATAATAAACTAATAGCGTAGATTAAGCATCATAATACAAAACACACTACCTGATTAAACATGACTAAAACTGTATACTGTGCAAGTTAAATCACCAACAACTAGGATGCAAGTATTCTAAAACTTATAAAGACCGCTACTGTTTACAGCCAGCCAGTAGGAAGAAGTATTCTAGAACTCATTAAGACCACTACTGCTTACAGCCAGCCAGTAGGAAGAAGTATTCTAGAACTCATTAAGACCACTACTGTTTACAGTCAGCCAGTAGAAAGAAGTATTCTAGAACTCATTAAGACCACTACTGTTTACAGTCAGCCAGTAGAAAGAAGTATTCTAGAACTCATTAAGACCACTACTGTTTACAGTCAGCCAGTAGAAAGAAGTATTCTAGAACTCATTAAGACCACTACTGTTTACAGTCAGCCAGTAGAAAGAAGTATTCTATAACTCATTAAGACCACTACTGCTTACAGCCAGCCAGTAGGAAGAAGTATTCTAGAACTCATTAAGACCACTACTGTTTACAGCCAGCCAGTAGGAAGAAGTATTCTAGAACTCATTAAGACCACTACTGCTTACAGCCAGCCAGTAGGAAGAAGTATTCTAGAACTCATTAAGACCACTACTGTTTACAGCCAGCCAGTAGGAAGAAGTATTCTAGAACTCATTAAGACCACTACTGTTTACAGCCAGCCAGTAGGAAGAAGTATTCTAGAACTCATTAAGACCACTACTGTTTACAGTCAGCCAGTAGAAAGAAGTATTCTAGAACTCATTAAGACCACTACTGTTTACAGTCAGCCAGTAGAAAGAAGTATTCTAGAACTCATTAAGACCACTACTGTTTACAGCCAGCCAGTAGGAAGAAGTATTCTAGAACTCATTAAGACCACTACTGTTTACAGTCAGCCAGTAGAAAGAAGTATTCTAGAACTCATTAAGACCACTACTGCTTACAGTCAGCCAGTAGGAAGAAGTATTCTAGAACTCATTAAGACCACTACTGTTTACAGTCAGCCAGTAGGTAGAAGTATTCTAGAACTCATTAAGACCACTACTGTTTACAGTCAGCCAGTAGGAAGAAGTATTCTAGAACTCATTAAGACCACTACTGCTTACAGTCAGCCAGTAGGAAGAAGTATTCTAGAACTCATTAAGACCACTACTGCTTACAGCCAGCCAGTAGGAAGAAGTATTATAGAACTCATTAAGACCACTACTGCTTACAGCCAGCCAGTAGGAAGAAGTATTCTAGAACTCATTAAGACCACTACTGCTTACAGTCAGCCAGTAGGAAGAAGTATTCTAGAACTCATTAAGACCACTACTGTTTACAGCCAGCCAGTAGAAAGAAGTATTCTAGAACTCATTAAGACCACTACTGCTTACAGCCAGCCAGTAGGAAGAAGTATTCTAGAACTCATTAAGACCACTACTGCTTACAGCCAGCCAGTAGGAAGAAGTATTCTAGAACTCATTAAGACCACTACTGCTTACAGCCAGCCAGTAGGAAGAAGTATTCTAGAACTCATTAAGACCACTACTGCTTACAGTCAGCCAGTAGAAAGAAGTATTCTAGAACTCATTAAGACCACTACTGTTTACAGTCAGCCAGTAGGAAGAAGTATTCTAGAACTCATTAAGACCACTACTGCTTACAGCCAGCCAGTAGGAAGAAGTATTCTAGAACTCATTAAGACCACTACTGCTTACAGCCAGCCAGTAGAAAGAAGTATTCTAGAACTCATTAAGACCACTACTGTTTACAGTCAGCCAGTAGGAAGAAGTATTCTAGAACTCATTAAGACCACTACTGCTTACAGCCAGCCAGTAGGAAGAAGTATTCTAGAACTCATTAAGACCACTACTGTTTACAGTCAGCCAGTAGGAAGAAGTATTCTAGAACTCATTAAGACCACTACTGCTTACAGCCAGCCAGTAGAAAGAAGTATTCTAGAACTCATTAAGACCACTACTGTTTACAGCCAGCCAGTAGGAAGAAGTATTCTAGAACTCATTAAGACCACTACTGTTTACAGTCAGCCAGTAGAAAGAAGTATTCTAGAACTCATTAAGACCACTACTGTTTACAGTCAGCCAGTAGAAAGAAGTATTCTAGAACTCATTAAGACCACTACTGTTTACAGCCAGCCAGTAGGAAGAAGTATTCTAGAACTCATTAAGACCACTACTGTTTACAGTCAGCCAGTAGAAAGAAGTATTCTAGAACTCATTAAGACCACTACTGCTTACAGCCAGCCAGTAGGAAGAAGTATTCTAGAACTCATTAAGACCACTACTGCTTACAGCCAGCCAGTAGGAAGAAGTATTCTAGAACTCATTAAGACCACTACTGTTTACAGCCAGCCAGTAGGAAGAAGTATTCTAGAACTCATTAAGACCACTACTGTTTACAGCCAGCCAGTAGGAAGAAGTATTCTAGAACTCATTAAGACCACTACTGTTTACAGTCAGCCAGTAGAAAGAAGTATTCTAGAACTCTTTAAGACCACTACTGTTCACAGTCAGACAGTAGAAAGAAGTATTCTAGAACTCATTAAGACCACTACTGTTTACAGCCAGCCAGTAGGAAGAAGTATTCTAGAACTCATTAAGACCACTACTGTTTACAGTCAGCCAGTAGAAAGAAGTATTCTAGAACTCGTTAAGACCACTACTGCTTACAGTCAGCCAGTAGGAAGAAGTATTCTAGAACTCATTAAGACCACTACTGTTTACAGTCAGCCAGTAGGTAGAAGTATTCTAGAACTCATTAAGACCACTACTGTTTACAGTCAGCCAGTAGGAAGAAGTATTCTAGAACTCATTAAGACCACTACTGCTTACAGTCAGCCAGTAGGAAGAAGTATTCTAGAATTCATTAAGACCACTACTGCTTACAGCCAGCCAGTAGGAAGAAGTATTATAGAACTCATTAAGACCACTACTGCTTACAGCCAGCCAGTAGGAAGAAGTATTCTAGAACTCATTAAGACCACTACTGCTTACAGCCAGCCAGTAGGAAGAAGTATTGTAGAACTCATTAAGACCACTACTGCTTACAGTCAGCCAGTAGGAAGAAGTATTCTAGAACTCATTAAGACCACTACTGTTTACAGCCAGCCAGTAGAAAGAAGTATTCTAGAACTCATTAAGACCACTACTGCTTACAGCCAGCCAGTAGGAAGAAGTATTATAGAACTCATTAAGACCACTACTGCTTACAGTCAGCCAGTAGGAAGAAGTATTCTAGAACTCATTAAGACCACTACTGTTTACAGCCAGCCAGTAGAAAGAAGTATTCTAGAACTCATTAAGACCACTACTGCTTACAGCCAGCCAGTAGGAAGAAGTATTCTAGAACTCATTAAGACCACTACTGCTTACAGCCAGCCAGTAGGAAGAAGTATTCTAGAACTCATTAAGACCACTACTGCTTACAGTCAGCCAGTAGAAAGAAGTATTCTAGAACTCATTAAGACCACTACTGTTTACAGTCAGCCAGTAGGAAGAAGTATTCTAGAACTCATTAAGACCACTACTGCTTACAGCCAGCCAGTAGGAAGAAGTATTCTAGAACTCATTAAGACCACTACTGCTTACAGCCAGCCAGTAGAAAGAAGTATTCTAGAACTCATTAAGACCACTACTGTTTACAGTCAGCCAGTAGGAAGAAGTATTCTAGAACTCATTAAGACCACTACTGCTTACAGCCAGCCAGTAGGAAGAAGTATTCTAGAACTCATTAAGACCACTACTGTTTACAGTCAGCCAGTAGGAAGACGTATTCTAGAACTCATTAAGACCACTACTGCTTACAGCCAGCCAGTAGAAAGAAGTATTCTAGAACTCATTAAGACCACTACTGTTTACAGCCAGCCAGTAGGAAGAAGTATTCTAGAACTCATTAAGACCACTACTGTTTACAGTCAGCCAGTAGAAAGAAGTATTCTAGAACTCATTAAGACCACTACTGTTTACAGTCAGCCAGTAGGAAGAAGTATTCTAGAACTCATTAAGACCACTACTGCTTACAGCCAGCCAGTAGGAAGAAGTATTCTAGAACTCATTAAGACCACTACTGTTTACAGTCAGCCAGTAGGAAGAAGTATTCTAGAACTCATTAAGACCACTACTGTTTACAGTCAGCCAGTAGAAAGAAGTATTCTAGAACTCATTAAGACCACTACTGTTTACAGTCAGCCAGTAGAAAGAAGTATTCTAGAACTCATTAAGACCACTACTGCTTACAGTCAGCCAGTAGGAAGAAGTATTCTAGAACTCATTAAGACCACTACTGTTTACAGTCAGCCAGTAGGTAGAAGTATTCTAGAACTCATTAAGACCACTACTGTTTACAGTCAGCCAGTAGGAAGAAGTATTCTAGAACTCATTAAGACCACTACTGCTTACAGTCAGCCAGTAGGAAGAAGTATTCTAGAACTCATTAAGACCACTACTGCTTACAGTCAGCCAGTAGAAAGAAGTATTCTAGAACTCATTAAGACCACTACTGCTTACAGTCAGCCAGTAGGAAGAAGTATTCTAGAACTCATTAAGACCACTACTGTTTACAGTCAGCCAGTAGGTAGAAGTATTCTAGAACTCATTAAGACCACTACTGTTTACAGTCAGCCAGTAGGAAGAAGTATTCTAGAACTCATTAAGACCACTACTGCTTACAGCCAGCCAGTAGGAAGAAGTATTCTAGAACTCATTAAGACCACTACTGCTTACAGTCAGCCAGTAGAAAGAAGTATTCTAGAACTCATTAAGACCACTACTGTTTACAGTCAGCCAGTAGGAAGAAGTATTCTAGAACTCATTAAGACCACTACTGCTTACAGCCAGCCAGTAGGAAGAAGTATTCTAGAACTCATTAAGACCACTACTGCTTACAGCCAGCCAGTAGAAAGAAGTATTCTAGAACTCATTAAGACCACTACTGTTTACAGTCAGCCAGTAGGAAGAAGTATTCTAGAACTCATTAAGACCACTACTGCTTACAGCCAGCCAGTAGGAAGAAGTATTCTAGAACTCATTAAGACCACTACTGTTTACAGTCAGCCAGTAGGAAGAAGTATTCTAGAACTCATTAAGACCACTACTGCTTACAGCCAGCCAGTAGAAAGAAGTATTCTAGAACTCATTAAGACCACTACTGCTTACAGCCAGCCAGTAGGAAGAAGTATTCTAGAACTCATTAAGACCACTACTGCTTACAGCCAGCCAGTAGGAAGAAGTATTCTAGAACTCATTAAGACCACTACTGCTTACAGTCAGCCAGTAGGAAGAAGTATTCTAGAACTCATTAAGACCACTACTGCTTACAGCCAGCCAGTAGAAAGAAGTATTCTAGAACTCATTAAGACCACTACTGTTTACAGTCAGCCAGTAGGAAGAAGTATTCTAGACCTCATTAAGACCACTACTGCTTACAGCCAGCCAGTAGGAAGAAGTATTCTAGAACTCATTAAGACCACTACTGCTTACAGCCAGCCAGTAGGAAGAAGTATTCTAGAACTCATTAAGACCACTACTGCTTACAGTCAGCCAGTAGGAAGAAGTATTCTAGAACTCATTAAGACCACTACTGTTTACAGCCAGCCAGTAGAAAGAAGTATTCTAGAACTCATTAAGACCACTACTGCTTACAGCCAGCCAGTAGGAAGAAGTATTCTAGAACTCATTAAGACCACTACTGCTTACAGCCAGCCAGTAGGAAGAAGTATTCTAGAACTCATTAAGACCACTACTGCTTACAGCCACTGTAACAAAATTCAAATCTCACAAGACGCCTACATAAAAAACATGTATCTGTCCACAAAGCCACAAGAATCCACAATAACAGAATTGAAGCCCCAATTACACAAGTAGCATCCTGTGGCAGACCGTCACTGCCAACGCCTGACCTCACAGTGGTCACTGATCTGGTGAAACAGACTGACCACGGGGATTTTACGATATACACTACTACTTAATACCCCCATATATATTCTTGTCACACCTATTTGATTTTTATTTTGTTACTTGTCAACTTCTCCTAAAGTACTCTTAGGTACTCGTCATGTTCTCCATCTGTCAGAGTACAGCAACGTCTGTTTGTGTTTGGACATCTAAAAGTAATTTAATTCTCAGCTGTCCGTTAACATGCAGTACAACAAAAGTTTGTGACGTCCGAAAACATAGTCAGTATATATATAGTAAAACGTTTTTGGTATAGGTCCTGAATTTTGGCTAGCATTTTTATGTTGGGGAATTTTTTTGAAACCGTGAGTGATAATGTAGCAGTTTCAGTATGTTTTTCCTATTTAAACTGGCTTAGGCAAAATGCATATTACAACGTAACCAGTGGATATGTGTAGGTGTCCAAAAAAACCCGCGTCAAATCTGCTGCCGAAAAAGACAGACTACGATCACAGCTGTACCGACAACAACACAGCGAAGATCCGGAGTACCGTGCCAAGCGGGCTGAGAGAGCACGGCAGGATAGAGCAGCAGCGAGTCCTGCTCAGTACTCGCCAGCCACCAAGGCCCGCAAAGCCGCAAATCTAAAGGCATGGCGAAAACATCAAAGGGGTGAGTGTTTCCAATTTTCATCTCGTTATAGTATTCTAATAAAAATCCATTACACTGATTTTTATTTCTACCGCTTTATGTACATGGCAACGACAATGGACGCTGCCAGCGGGCGACAGTCCAAACGTGATTTCCAGACTTACCAACCAGACAGTTTATGGGGCATTGCCCTGACGCTAGAAATTATGACCTCTTTACGACAACGTCATGACACGGTCTTGGGTGAGCATGTGTGGACTGTCACCAACTATCCAATATCTGATGAAGAGTGTAGTAACTATGGTAACAAAATTCAAATCTCACAAGACGCCTACATAAAAAACATGTATCTGTCCACAAAGCCACAAGAATCCACAATAACAGAATTGAAGCCCCAATTACACAAGTAGCATCCTGTGGCAGACTGTCACTGCCAACGCCTGACCTCACAGTGGTCACTGATCTGGTGAAACAGACTGACCACGGGGATTTTACGATATACACTACTACTTAATACCCCCATATATATTCTTGTCACACCTATTTGATTTTGATTTTGTTACTTGTCAACTTCTCCTAAAGTACTCTTAGGTACTCGTCATGTTCTCCATCTGTCAGAGTACAGCAACGTCTGTTTGTGTTTGGACATCTAAAAGTAATTTAATTCTCAGCTGTCCGTTAACATGCAGTACAACAAAAGTTTGTGACGTCCGAAAACATAGTCAGTATATATATAGTAAAACGTTTTTGGTATAGGTCCTGAATTTTGGCTAGCATTTTTATGTTGGGGAATTTTTTTGAAACCGTGAGTGATAATGTAGCAGTTTCAGTATGTTTTTCCTATTTAAACTGGCTTAGGCAAAATGCATATTACAACGTAACCAGTGGATATGTGTAGGTGTCCAAAAAAACCCGCGTCAAATCTGCTGCCGAAAAAGACAGACTACGATCACAGCTGTACCGACAACAACACAGCGAAGATCCGGAGTACCGTGCCAAGCGGGCTGAGAGAGCACGGCAGGATAGAGCAGCAGCGAGTCCTGCTCAGTACTCGCCAGCCACCAAGGCCCGCAAAGCCGCAAATCTAAAGGCATGGCGAAAACATCAAAGGGGTGAGTGTTTCCAATTTTCATCTCGTTATAGTATTCTAATAAAAATCCATTACACTGATTTTTATTTCTACCGCTTTATGTACATGGCAACGACAATGGACGCTGCCAGCGGGCGACAGTCCAAACGTGATTTCCAGACTTACCAACCAGACAGTTTATGGGGCATTGCCCTGACGCTAGAAATTATGACCTCTTTACGACAAGGTCATGACACGGTCTTGGGTGAGCATGTGTGGACTGTCACCAACTATCCAATATCTGATGAAGAGTGTAGTAACTATGGTAACAAAATTCAAATATCACAAGACGCCTACATAAAAAACATGTATCTATGTCCACAAAGCCACAAGAATCCACAATAACAGAATTGAAGCCCCAATTACACAAGTAGCATCCTGTGGCAGACCGTCACTGCCAACGCCTGACCTCACAGTGGTCACTGATCTGGTGAAACAGACTGACCACGGGGATTTTACGATATACACTACTACTTAATACCCCCATATATATTCTTGTCACACCTATTTGATTTTGATTTTGTTACTTGTCAACTTCTCCTAAAGTACTCTTAGGTACTCGTCATGTTCTCCATCTGTCAGAGTACAGCAACGTCTGTTTGTGTTTGGACATCTAAAAGTAATTTAATTCTCAGCTGTCCGTTAACATGCAGTACAATAAAAGTTTGTGACGTCCGAAAACATAGTCAGTATATATATAGTAAAACGTTTTTGGTATAGGTCCTGAATTTTGGCTAGCATTTTTATGTTGGGGAATTTTTTTGAAACCGTGAGTGATAATGTAGCAGTTTCAGTATGTTTTTCCTATTTAAACTGGCTTAGGCAAAATGCATATTACAACGTAACCAGTGGATATGTGTAGGTGTCCAAAAAAACCCGCGTCAAATCTGCTGCCGAAAAAGACAGACTACGATCACAGCTGTACCGACAACAACACAGCGAAGATCCGGAGTACCGTGCCAAGCGGGCTGAGAGAGCACGGCAGGATAGAGCAGCAGCGAGTCCTGCTCAGTACTCGCCAGCCACCAAGGCCCGCAAAGCCGCAAATCTAAAGGCATGGCGAAAACATCAAAGGGGTGAGTGTTTCCAATTTTCATCTCGTTATAGTATTCTAATAAAAATCCATTACACTGATTTTTATTTCTACCGCTTTATGTACATGGCAACGACAATGGACGCTGCCAGCGGGCGACAGTCCAAACGTGATTTCCAGACTTACCAACCAGACAGTTTATGGGGCATTGCCCTGACGCTAGAAATTATGACCTCTTTACGACAAGGTCATGACACGGTCTTGGGTGAGCATGTGTGGACTGTCACCAACTATCCAATATCTGATGAAGAGTGTAGTAACTATGGTAACAAAATTCAAATATCACAAGACGCCTACATAAAAAACATGTATCTATGTCCACAAAGCCACAAGAATCCACAATAACAGAATTGAAGCCCCAATTACACAAGTAGCATCCTGTGGCAGACCGTCACTGCCAACGCCTGACCTCACAGTGGTCACTGATCTGGTGAAACAGACTGACCACGGGGATTTTACGATATACACTACTACTTAATACCCCCATATATATTCTTGTCACACCTATTTGATTTTTAAGGACACCGATTGGAGGCAATTCGGGTCTCGAGCGAGTGAAGTAAATACTACATGACTTATTGAAATGGTATATGGAAACATCCAGCGGTAGCGATGCTTTCAAGTGTTTCACCACAGTGACGTTATGGTCCTTCCATGTCAAATCAATCACTCAAAACATCACCCGACATCATTTCGATGAAATTTAGTACAGTTGTTCGAACTTCCCACTATGTTTTTGATGACACAAATCATCCAAACATCGGCAAACCTTGGAGGATTGTAAGTAAATATATATGTTTGAAAACTGGCGATCTCAGGTGTCATTTTGTTTCTTTAGGTGTAGGAGTTTGCATGTGGTGTGCAAGAGGAGATTAACCCTTCTCAGTTAGTAAGTGTTAAAACACAGTGATAATGTGTGACCTGCCACAGTGATCCAGGTATTATTATTATTAAGTAAGTGTCAACATACACTGATAATGTGTGACATGCCACAGTTAAGCGGGTATTATTATTATTATTAAGTGTCAACATACAGTGATAATGTGTTACCTGCCACAGCAACCTGGGTATAATTGTTATTAAGTAAGTGTCAACATACACTGGTAATGTGTGACCTGCCACAGTTAAGCGGGTATTATTATTATTAAGTAAGTGTCAACATACAGTGATTCTGTGTGACTTGCCACAGTGAACCGGATATTATTATTAGGGCAGAGGACCAGATCGAAGGCATCACTTTGGTCAAAAAGGTGGTGCAGAGGCTGCAGGTAGAAAGAGTTCCCTCATATATCTTCTTAGGTGTGAGAGATGTTTTTGATGACCCACTGAATACATCAGACACCACAACCCAGGCCCTGAGACAACCCACAAAAGACCCAGAGCTTTTCAAGTCAGTGATGGAGGCTTATGTCCTTGCTGTTCCCTATATTGTTGAGCGTCGTCGAGGTAATGGGGATGTTTAGTGCTGCAAAACAAAGGGGCCCTAATGCCACTCTGCTTTCCGTCATGCAAAATGCGAGCCCAGATTCCTCAGAAGAACTATACGGTTGAATATCTTGATGAAATGGACAAGGAGACGAGGGATGCCATCCTAAAGAAAGCAGTGAAGCTTGGACTACAGCAGAGGTGACAATGGAAGGTGAAACAACACGAGTTGAGGATCGATTTAAATCGGAGACAAGCTAACAAGCAGCAAGCCAGAGAGACCACTGAAAGGAATAAAGTGGAAAAGAACTTGAAGAACATCAAGTGCATCAACTTCATGAAATATTTTCGTCGTCCTTCAGTTCTTGCTATAAACTAGAAATGCGGATATTAAAATAAAATAAAGACAGAAAATGACATCATGCCCCCAGGAAGCAACAAAACAAGCACAGCAATGATTACTATTATGTTTTAATTAAAATAAAAAAATGTGTTGTCATGACCATTTAGTTTCACCAATTACAGCATTGCGTGCAACAGATAATAATGTTCTGATAAACTGATCGTAGCTCTGCAACTGAACAGTCAACACAATGAAACAAACTGTGGTGGACTCTGTTCCTTTACTAATTGTCTAATTACCATATTTTCATCATCGTTAAATGTTATTCCAAGAAAAAGGCCATGTAATTGAGAAAGGCCAACAAGTTGAGGTAGTTTGATAGCTCATAAAGATGGGGAACCACATAGGATTATTATGTATACCCGGATGTCAATACCCATAATAACAAGGACCCAGTGAGTACATGATTATTTGACTTGATTTGTAAACATGTACAATAAAGTACAACTACGTATTACGTCACAAAATTGTGAGATGGAATTTTTGTACTTTTTTGGGTCCCTTAAGTAATGAGCTTTAAAATGTTAACTAATTTGTTGAAATTACTTTGGTAGTTTTTGATTTATTGCTATAATTCAAGCAAACTTTAAAAACCTACGTTTTGAGAAACAAGATCATTTTGTTTCATGAATAATGTCTACTGGTTTTTAATATATGGTATTTTATTAGTTTTAGATTATTTGTTGATGAAAATAAACTGGACATTGAAAGATGATATACGGTAGGCATTTCTTCCAAAATCACAACGTTGATGGGACGTGACCCAGACAGCTATTTTTGTCTCGTGTGCAGACTGGGCCTGTGTGCCTTAAAACCTAGTTTACTGTGGCAGGTCACATGGCCTAGACAGCTATTTTTGTCTTGTGTGCAGACTGGGCCTGTGTAACTTAACACCTGGTTTACTGTGGCAGGGCACATTTGAATGCCTGCACTCTCTGATTGTGTTCCTTTGTTGTAGGAGTCAACATCAATCTGGGGTTGCTAGTCATAGGAAATGTAATCAGCGCCCTCGGCAATAAATCACACAAAAAAAATTACATTCCTTACCGCAGCTCTAAGCTTACTCGTTTGCTGCAAGGTAAATTGACCTCTCATTTTAAAACGAAGTCGGGTGATGTTTTGAGTGATTGATTTGACATGGAATGACCATAACGTCACTTTGGTGTAACACTTGAAAGCATCGCTACCGCTGGATGTTTCAGACTCCCTGGGAGGCAACAGCCTGACTGTCATGGTCGTGTGCGTCAGTCCCGCTGACTACAACAAGGAGGAGACCTTGAACACCATGCAGTACGCAGACCGCGCCAGAAGGATAAAAAATAAACCAAAGATCCTGCGCCTAAAACAGCTGGTAGGTGCACGGTGTTGTCATCTGCATTTTTATGTAAAAATAGCTTTGGTCGGTTAGTAATTTTGTTCTGTACTGCCCGGATAACAGGGGTACATGTGGACTGAGGTCTGAGTGAGCAGAGAACTGCTAGACAAATAATTGCAGCCTATGTTTTGTGAGGTAACAAAACCTTTAGTACACGTAGATACTGAGAGCTGGTGAGCTGCCACGGGTTGTTTTCTTTTGGTCTTTGACCAAAAAGACACATCAAAAACATTACAATTATACTGGCCATAAAATTACAAAGAAATTATTTTCATTTTACAAATGTGGATATTTGACTTCATATTATAACTTTTCCATAATTCTGCCCAGTTATCCCTGTGCAGTAATTTGCGTATTAGTCAATAATAAACGTGTGAAATAATACAAATTGTAACAATAAAGCATCTGTTTGTGGGAAAACAAGGTCCCACTATGTTTTTGATGACACAAATCATCCAAAGATCGGCAAACCATGGAGGATTGTAAGTAAATACATATGTTTGAAAACTGACTATCTTAGATGTCATGTTGTTTCTTTAGGTGTAGGAGTTTGCATGTGGAGTGCATGAGGAGATTGGCAGATGTTAATCCACCCTTCTCAGTTAGTTAAGTGTGACAGTGATAATGTGTAAGCTGCCTCAGTGAACCAGGTAGTATTATTAATATTAAGTAAGTGTCAACATACAGTGATAATGTGTTACCTCCCACAGCGACCAGGGTATAATTGTTATTAAGAGTCAACATACAGTGATAATGTGTTACCTGCCACAGCGACCAGGGTATAATTGTTATTAAGAGTCAACATACAGTGATAATGTGTTACCTGCCACAGCGACCAGGGTATAATTGTTATTAAGAGTCAACATACAGTGATAATGTGTAACCTCCCACAGCGACCTGGGTGTAATTGTTATTAAGTAAGTGTCAACATACAGTGATAATGTGTTACCTGCCACAGCGACCAGGGTATAATTGTTATTAAGAGTCAACATACAGTGATAATGTGTTACCTGCCACAGCGACCAGGGTATAATTGTTATTAAGTGTCAACATACAGTGATAATGTGTTACCTCCCACAGCGACCTGGGTATAATTGTTATTAAGTAAGTGTCAACATACAGTGATAATGTGTTACCTCCCACAGCGACCAGGGTATAATTGTTATTAAGTAAGTGTCAACATACAGTGATAATGTGTTACCTGCCACAGCGACCAGGGTATAATTGTTATTAAGTAAGTGTCAACATACAGTGATAATGTGTTACCTGCCACAGCGACCAGGGTATACTTGTTATTAAGTGTCAACATACAGTGATAATGTGTTACCTGCCACAGCGACCTGGGTGTAACTGTTATTAAGTGTCAACATACAGTGATAATGTGTTACCTGCCACAGCGACCAGGGTATAACTGTTATTAAGTGTCAACATACAGTGATAATGTGTTACCTGCCACAGCGACCAGGGTATAATTGTTATTAAGTGTCAACATACAGTGATAATGTGTTACCTGCCACAGCGACCTGGGTGTAATTGTTATTAAGTAAGTGTCAACATACACTGATAATGTGTTACCTGCCACAGCGACCTGGGTGTAATTGTTATTAAGTAAGTGTCCACATACACTGGTAATGTGTGACCTACCACAGTTAAGCGGGTATTATTATTAGTAAGTAAGTGTCAACAGTGATTCCATGTGACCTGCCTCAATGAACCAGATATTATTATTAGGGCAGGACCAGATCGAAGGCATCACTGTGGACAAAAAGGTGGTGCAGAGGCTGCAGGTAGAAAGAGATCCCCCAGACCTTTGTAGGTGGGAGAAATGTTTTTGATGACCCACTGAATACATCAGACACCACACTCCAGGCCATGAGACAACCCTTAAAAGACCCAGAGCTTTTCAAGACAGTGATGGAGGCTTATGTCCTTGCTGTTCCCTATATTGTTGAGCGTCGTCGAGGCAATGGGGATGTTTAGTGCTGCAAAACAAACGGCCCTAATGCCACTCTGCTTTCCGTCATGCAAAATGCGAGCCCAGATTCCTGAGAAGAACTATACGGTTGAATATCTTGATGAAATGGACAAGGAGATGAGGGATGCTATCCTAAAGAAAGCAGTGAAGCTTGGACTACAGCAGAGGTGACAATGGAAGGTGAAACAACACGAGTTGAGGATCGATTGAAATCGGAGACAAGCTGACAAGCAGCAAGCCAGAGAGACCACTGAAAGGAATAAAGTGGAAAAGAAGTTGAAGAACATCAAGTGCATCAACTTCATGAAATATTTTCAGAACTCTCGAGTAACAAACTTGAACAGATTGTATTATGCAACTTTTCCTTCGGCTGCATACACGTCTCATTCCACTTCCCGTACATTGCCGCGGTATTGACCAGGTCAATGGTGAACTAAAGTTGCTCTGTGGCGCACAAGCTGTTTCTTCTGGCGTTGTAAAAGCTTGAAAGAGATCCCCCAGACCTTCTGCAAAGCAGAGTCCCTGTGCCGCGATGGCGTCAATTACTTGACATCCGCTACACTTGTTTAAGTCTGTTAAGCCTGATAGTTGTTTGTTTACATCTCAAATGGAATGCATGATGACTTTGGGCGGGTCACTCCATTACTAGGACTACACCGTCCCCTTTTGCATTAATGTTGCTTCACGCTGGATGAAGCATCATGTACTGTTGTATAAATCCTATTATATAAATCAATTAACATGAAAAAACATGCTGTTCTTTAAGATACGTTTCTGCTACGCAAGGCATAAGGAGATCATTGTATAATATTTTATATGGTCTAATATAACTAGAACAGATAACATTAAAACATGCCAATTACATTGGGCATTTAAATGCATATCATCTGGCTGAGGAACAGCTTGATTCGATAAAAATGCCAGTTGTACAGGGGATAGGATCACCCGGCTAAGTAATCGTTTGATTCAAGGAATGAAGACGTAGACGTGTCTACACAGTCACAGATATACACACCCGGTACATTCAGTCCTCTCGGCTTCGGCTTTGCATTAGGAATCAAGATACACGACCTGGTGAGTTACTTTTTTACATTTATATGTAACAGACTTGATGGACACATAGGCTATGCTAGTCGAACCGGGGACACACAATTTCTGGCTGAGCGACAGCAGGATGTCATCATTTGGTATATTATACAATTTGCAGCATGGAAACTGTTCATGGACTCGTTCAATGGAGTTTATATGTTTCCCTCGCAATTCTGGGAAACTTCAGTGCAATTGCACTTCTTCACAGATGCCAGTGGGCTTGGGTTTTATACCTATTTTGGAAACAATGCATAATATGGCATAATAAACTAATAGCGTAGATTAAGCATCATAATACAAAACACACTACCTGATTAAACATGACTAAAACTGTATACTGTGCAAGTTAAATCACCAACAACTAGGATGCAAGTATTCTAAAACTTATAAAGACCGCTACTGTTTACAGCCAGCCAGTAGGAAGAAGTATTCTAGAACTCATTAAGACCACTACTGCTTACAGCCAGCCAGTAGGAAGAAGTATTCTAGAACTCATTAAGACCACTACTGTTTACAGTCAGCCAGTAGAAAGAAGTATTCTAGAACTCATTAAGACCACTACTGTTTACAGTCAGCCAGTAGAAAGAAGTATTCTAGAACTCATTAAGACCACTACTGTTTACAGTCAGCCAGTAGAAAGAAGTATTCTAGAACTCATTAAGACCACTACTGTTTACAGTCAGCCAGTAGAAAGAAGTATTCTATAACTCATTAAGACCACTACTGCTTACAGCCAGCCAGTAGGAAGAAGTATTCTAGAACTCATTAAGACCACTACTGTTTACAGCCAGCCAGTAGGAAGAAGTATTCTAGAACTCATTAAGACCACTACTGCTTACAGCCAGCCAGTAGGAAGAAGTATTCTAGAACTCATTAAGACCACTACTGTTTACAGCCAGCCAGTAGGAAGAAGTATTCTAGAACTCATTAAGACCACTACTGTTTACAGCCAGCCAGTAGGAAGAAGTATTCTAGAACTCATTAAGACAACTACTGCTTACAGCCAGCCAGTAGGAAGAAGTATTCTAGAACTCATTAAGACCACTACTGCTTACAGCCAGCCAGTATAGGAAGAAGTATTCTAGAACTCATTAAGACCACTACTGCTTACAGCCAGCCAGTATAGGAAGAAGTATTCTAGAACTCATTAAGACCACTACTGTTTACAGCCAGCCAGTAGGAAGAAGTATTCTAGAACTCATTAAGACCACTACTGCTTACAGCCAGCCAGTAGGAAGAAGTATTCTAGAACTCATTAAGACCACTACTGCTTACAGCCAGCCAGTAGGAAGAAGTATTCTAGAACTCATTAAGACCACTACTGCTTACAGCCAGCCAGTAGGAAGAAGTATTCTAGAACTCATTAAGACCACTACTGTTTACAGTCAGCCAGTAGGAAGACGTATTCTAGAACTCATTAAGACCACTACTGCTTACAGCCAGCCAGTAGAAAGAAGTATTCTAGAACTCATTAAGACCACTACTGTTTACAGCCAGCCAGTAGGAAGAAGTATTCTAGAACTCATTAAGACCACTACTGTTTACAGCCAGCCAGTAGGAAGAAGTATTCTAGAACTCATTAAGACCACTACTGTTTACAGTCAGCCAGTAGAAAGAAGTATTCTAGAACTCATTAAGACCACTACTGTTTACAGTCAGCCAGTAGAAAGAAGTATTCTAGAACTCATTAAGACCACTACTGTTTACAGCCAGCCAGTAGGAAGAAGTATTCTAGAACTCATTAAGACCACTACTGTTTACAGTCAGCCAGTAGAAAGAAGTATTCTAGAACTCATTAAGACCACTACTGCTTACAGCCAGCCAGTAGGAAGAAGTATTCTAGAACTCATTAAGACCACTACTGCTTACAGCCAGCCAGTAGGAAGAAGTATTCTAGAACTCATTAAGACCACTACTGTTTACAGCCAGCCAGTAGGAAGAAGTATTCTAGAACTCATTAAGACCACTACTGTTTACAGCCAGCCAGTAGGAAGAAGTATTCTAGAACTCATTAAGACCACTACTGTTTACAGTCAGCCAGTAGAAAGAAGTATTCTAGAACTCTTTAAGACCACTACTGTTCACAGTCAGACAGTAGAAAGAAGTATTCTAGAACTCATTAAGACCACTACTGTTTACAGCCAGCCAGTAGGAAGAAGTATTCTAGAACTCATTAAGACCACTACTGTTTACAGTCAGCCAGTAGAAAGAAGTATTCTAGAACTCGTTAAGACCACTACTGCTTACAGTCAGCCAGTAGGAAGAAGTATTCTAGAACTCATTAAGACCACTACTGTTTACAGTCAGCCAGTAGGTAGAAGTATTCTAGAACTCATTAAGACCACTACTGTTTACAGTCAGCCAGTAGGAAGAAGTATTCTAGAACTCATTAAGACCACTACTGCTTACAGTCAGCCAGTAGGAAGAAGTATTCTAGAACTCATTAAGACCACTACTGCTTACAGCCAGCCAGTAGGAAGAAGTATTATAGAACTCATTAAGACCACTACTGCTTACAGCCAGCCAGTAGGAAGAAGTATTCTAGAACTCATTAAGACCACTACTGCTTACAGCCAGCCAGTAGGAAGAAGTATTGTAGAACTCATTAAGACCACTACTGCTTACAGTCAGCCAGTAGGAAGAAGTATTCTAGAACTCATTAAGACCACTACTGTTTACAGCCAGCCAGTAGAAAGAAGTATTCTAGAACTCATTAAGACCACTACTGCTTACAGCCAGCCAGTAGGAAGAAGTATTATAGAACTCATTAAGACCACTACTGCTTACAGTCAGCCAGTAGGAAGAAGTATTCTAGAACTCATTAAGACCACTACTGTTTACAGCCAGCCAGTAGAAAGAAGTATTCTAGAACTCATTAAGACCACTACTGCTTACAGCCAGCCAGTAGGAAGAAGTATTCTAGAACTCATTAAGACCACTACTGCTTACAGCCAGCCAGTAGGAAGAAGTATTCTAGAACTCATTAAGACCACTACTGCTTACAGTCAGCCAGTAGAAAGAAGTATTCTAGAACTCATTAAGACCACTACTGTTTACAGTCAGCCAGTAGGAAGAAGTATTCTAGAACTCATTAAGACCACTACTGCTTACAGCCAGCCAGTAGGAAGAAGTATTCTAGAACTCATTAAGACCACTACTGCTTACAGCCAGCCAGTAGAAAGAAGTATTCTAGAACTCATTAAGACCACTACTGTTTACAGTCAGCCAGTAGGAAGAAGTATTCTAGAACTCATTAAGACCACTACTGCTTACAGCCAGCCAGTAGGAAGAAGTATTCTAGAACTCATTAAGACCACTACTGTTTACAGTCAGCCAGTAGGAAGACGTATTCTAGAACTCATTAAGACCACTACTGCTTACAGCCAGCCAGTAGAAAGAAGTATTCTAGAACTCATTAAGACCACTACTGTTTACAGCCAGCCAGTAGGAAGAAGTATTCTAGAACTCATTAAGACCACTACTGTTTACAGTCAGCCAGTAGAAAGAAGTATTCTAGAACTCATTAAGACCACTACTGTTTACAGTCAGCCAGTAGAAAGAAGTATTCTAGAACTCATTAAGACCACTACTGCTTACAGTCAGCCAGTAGGAAGAAGTATTCTAGAACTCATTAAGACCACTACTGCTTACAGCCAGCCAGTAGGAAGAAGTATTCTAGAACTCATTAAGACCACTACTGTTTACAGTCAGCCAGTAGGAAGAAGTATTCTAGAACTCATTAAGACCACTACTGTTTACAGTCAGCCAGTAGAAAGAAGTATTCTAGAACTCATTAAGACCACTACTGTTTACAGTCAGCCAGTAGAAAGAAGTATTCTAGAACTCATTAAGACCACTACTGCTTACAGTCAGCCAGTAGGAAGAAGTATTCTAGAACTCATTAAGACCACTACTGTTTACAGTCAGCCAGTAGGTAGAAGTATTCTAGAACTCATTAAGACCACTACTGTTTACAGTCAGCCAGTAGGAAGAAGTATTCTAGAACTCATTAAGACCACTACTGCTTACAGTCAGCCAGTAGGAAGAAGTATTCTAGAACTCATTAAGACCACTACTGCTTACAGTCAGCCAGTAGAAAGAAGTATTCTAGAACTCATTAAGACCACTACTGCTTACAGTCAGCCAGTAGGAAGAAGTATTCTAGAACTCATTAAGACCACTACTGTTTACAGTCAGCCAGTAGGTAGAAGTATTCTAGAACTCATTAAGACCACTACTGTTTACAGTCAGCCAGTAGGAAGAAGTATTCTAGAACTCATTAAGACCACTACTGCTTACAGCCAGCCAGTAGGAAGAAGTATTCTAGAACTCATTAAGACCACTACTGCTTACAGTCAGCCAGTAGAAAGAAGTATTCTAGAACTCATTAAGACCACTACTGTTTACAGTCAGCCAGTAGGAAGAAGTATTCTAGAACTCATTAAGACCACTACTGCTTACAGCCAGCCAGTAGGAAGAAGTATTCTAGAACTCATTAAGACCACTACTGCTTACAGCCAGCCAGTAGAAAGAAGTATTCTAGAACTCATTAAGACCACTACTGTTTACAGTCAGCCAGTAGGAAGAAGTATTCTAGAACTCATTAAGACCACTACTGCTTACAGCCAGCCAGTAGGAAGAAGTATTCTAGAACTCATTAAGACCACTACTGTTTACAGTCAGCCAGTAGGAAGAAGTATTCTAGAACTCATTAAGACCACTACTGCTTACAGCCAGCCAGTAGAAAGAAGTATTCTAGAACTCATTAAGACCACTACTGCTTACAGCCAGCCAGTAGGAAGAAGTATTCTAGAACTCATTAAGACCACTACTGCTTACAGCCAGCCAGTAGGAAGAAGTATTCTAGAACTCATTAAGACCACTACTGCTTACAGTCAGCCAGTAGGAAGAAGTATTCTAGAACTCATTAAGACCACTACTGCTTACAGCCAGCCAGTAGAAAGAAGTATTCTAGAACTCATTAAGACCACTACTGTTTACAGTCAGCCAGTAGGAAGAAGTATTCTAGACCTCATTAAGACCACTACTGCTTACAGCCAGCCAGTAGGAAGAAGTATTCTAGAACTCATTAAGACCACTACTGCTTACAGCCAGCCAGTAGGAAGAAGTATTCTAGAACTCATTAAGACCACTACTGCTTACAGTCAGCCAGTAGGAAGAAGTATTCTAGAACTCATTAAGACCACTACTGTTTACAGCCAGCCAGTAGAAAGAAGTATTCTAGAACTCATTAAGACCACTACTGCTTACAGCCAGCCAGTAGGAAGAAGTATTCTAGAACTCATTAAGACCACTACTGCTTACAGCCAGCCAGTAGGAAGAAGTATTCTAGAACTCATTAAGACCACTACTGCTTACAGCCACTGTAACAAAATTCAAATCTCACAAGACGCCTACATAAAAAACATGTATCTGTCCACAAAGCCACAAGAATCCACAATAACAGAATTGAAGCCCCAATTACACAAGTAGCATCCTGTGGCAGACCGTCACTGCCAACGCCTGACCTCACAGTGGTCACTGATCTGGTGAAACAGACTGACCACGGGGATTTTACGATATACACTACTACTTAATACCCCCATATATATTCTTGTCACACCTATTTGATTTTTATTTTGTTACTTGTCAACTTCTCCTAAAGTACTCTTAGGTACTCGTCATGTTCTCCATCTGTCAGAGTACAGCAACGTCTGTTTGTGTTTGGACATCTAAAAGTAATTTAATTCTCAGCTGTCCGTTAACATGCAGTACAACAAAAGTTTGTGACGTCCGAAAACATAGTCAGTATATATATAGTAAAACGTTTTTGGTATAGGTCCTGAATTTTGGCTAGCATTTTTATGTTGGGGAATTTTTTTGAAACCGTGAGTGATAATGTAGCAGTTTCAGTATGTTTTTCCTATTTAAACTGGCTTAGGCAAAATGCATATTACAACGTAACCAGTGGATATGTGTAGGTGTCCAAAAAAACCCGCGTCAAATCTGCTGCCGAAAAAGACAGACTACGATCACAGCTGTACCGACAACAACACAGCGAAGATCCGGAGTACCGTGCCAAGCGGGCTGAGAGAGCACGGCAGGATAGAGCAGCAGCGAGTCCTGCTCAGTACTCGCCAGCCACCAAGGCCCGCAAAGCCGCAAATCTAAAGGCATGGCGAAAACATCAAAGGGGTGAGTGTTTCCAATTTTCATCTCGTTATAGTATTCTAATAAAAATCCATTACACTGATTTTTATTTCTACCGCTTTATGTACATGGCAACGACAATGGACGCTGCCAGCGGGCGACAGTCCAAACGTGATTTCCAGACTTACCAACCAGACAGTTTATGGGGCATTGCCCTGACGCTAGAAATTATGACCTCTTTACGACAACGTCATGACACGGTCTTGGGTGAGCATGTGTGGACTGTCACCAACTATCCAATATCTGATGAAGAGTGTAGTAACTATGGTAACAAAATTCAAATCTCACAAGACGCCTACATAAAAAACATGTATCTGTCCACAAAGCCACAAGAATCCACAATAACAGAATTGAAGCCCCAATTACACAAGTAGCATCCTGTGGCAGACCGTCACTGCCAACGCCTGACCTCACAGTGGTCACTGATCTGGTGAAACAGACTGACCACGGGGATTTTACGATATACACTACTACTTAATACCCCCATATATATTCTTGTCACACCTATTTGATTTTGATTTTGTTACTTGTCAACTTCTCCTAAAGTACTCTTAGGTACTCGTCATGTTCTCCATCTGTCAGAGTACAGCAACGTCTGTTTGTGTTTGGACATCTAAAAGTAATTTAATTCTCAGCTGTCCGTTAACATGCAGTACAACAAAAGTTTGTGACGTCCGAAAACATAGTCAGTATATATATAGTAAAACGTTTTTGGTATAGGTCCTGAATTTTGGCTAGCATTTTTATGTTGGGGAATTTTTTTGAAACCGTGAGTGATAATGTAGCAGTTTCAGTATGTTTTTCCTATTTAAACTGGCTTAGGCAAAATGCATATTACAACGTAACCAGTGGATATGTGTAGGTGTCCAAAAAAACCCGCGTCAAATCTGCTGCCGAAAAAGACAGACTACGATCACAGCTGTACCGACAACAACACAGCGAAGATCCGGAGTACCGTGCCAAGCGGGCTGAGAGAGCACGGCAGGATAGAGCAGCAGCGAGTCCTGCTCAGTACTCGCCAGCCACCAAGGCCCGCAAAGCCGCAAATCTAAAGGCATGGCGAAAACATCAAAGGGGTGAGTGTTTCCAATTTTCATCTCGTTATAGTATTCTAATAAAAATCCATTACACTGATTTTTATTTCTACCGCTTTATGTACATGGCAACGACAATGGACGCTGCCAGCGGGCGACAGTCCAAACGTGATTTCCAGACTTACCAACCAGACAGTTTATGGGGCATTGCCCTGACGCTAGAAATTATGACCTCTTTACGACAAGGTCATGACACGGTCTTGGGTGAGCATGTGTGGACTGTCACCAACTATCCAATATCTGATGAAGAGTGTAGTAACTATGGTAACAAAATTCAAATATCACAAGACGCCTACATAAAAAACATGTATCTATGTCCACAAAGCCACAAGAATCCACAATAACAGAATTGAAGCCCCAATTACACAAGTAGCATCCTGTGGCAGACCGTCACTGCCAACGCCTGACCTCACAGTGGTCACTGATCTGGTGAAACAGACTGACCACGGGGATTTTACGATATACACTACTACTTAATACCCCCATATATATTCTTGTCACACCTATTTGATTTTGATTTTGTTACTTGTCAACTTCTCCTAAAGTACTCTTAGGTACTCGTCATGTTCTCCATCTGTCAGAGTACAGCAACGTCTGTTTGTGTTTGGACATCTAAAAGTAATTTAATTCTCAGCTGTCCGTTAACATGCAGTACAATAAAAGTTTGTGACGTCCGAAAACATAGTCAGTATATATATAGTAAAACGTTTTTGGTATAGGTCCTGAATTTTGGCTAGCATTTTTATGTTGGGGAATTTTTTTGAAACCGTGAGTGATAATGTAGCAGTTTCAGTATGTTTTTCCTATTTAAACTGGCTTAGGCAAAATGCATATTACAACGTAACCAGTGGATATGTGTAGGTGTCCAAAAAAACCCGCGTCAAATCTGCTGCCGAAAAAGACAGACTACGATCACAGCTGTACCGACAACAACACAGCGAAGATCCGGAGTACCGTGCCAAGCGGGCTGAGAGAGCACGGCAGGATAGAGCAGCAGCGAGTCCTGCTCAGTACTCGCCAGCCACCAAGGCCCGCAAAGCCGCAAATCTAAAGGCATGGCGAAAACATCAAAGGGGTGAGTGTTTCCAATTTTCATCTCGTTATAGTATTCTAATAAAAATCCATTACACTGATTTTTATTTCTACCGCTTTATGTACATGGCAACGACAATGGACGCTGCCAGCGGGCGACAGTCCAAACGTGATTTCCAGACTTACCAACCAGACAGTTTATGGGGCATTGCCCTGACGCTAGAAATTATGACCTCTTTACGACAAGGTCATGACACGGTCTTGGGTGAGCATGTGTGGACTGTCACCAACTATCCAATATCTGATGAAGAGTGTAGTAACTATGGTAACAAAATTCAAATATCACAAGACGCCTACATAAAAAACATGTATCTATGTCCACAAAGCCACAAGAATCCACAATAACAGAATTGAAGCCCCAATTACACAAGTAGCATCCTGTGGCAGACCGTCACTGCCAACGCCTGACCTCACAGTGGTCACTGATCTGGTGAAACAGACTGACCACGGGGATTTTACGATATACACTACTACTTAATACCCCCATATATATTCTTGTCACACCTATTTGATTTTTAAGGACACCGATTGGAGGCAATTCGGGTCTCGAGCGAGTGAAGTAAATACTACATGACTTATTGAAATGGTATATGGAAACATCCAGCGGTAGCGATGCTTTCAAGTGTTTCACCACAGTGACGTTATGGTCCTTCCATGTCAAATCAATCACTCAAAACATCACCCGACATCATTTCGATGAAATTTAGTACAGTTGTTCGAACTTCCCACTATGTTTTTGATGACACAAATCATCCAAACATCGGCAAACCTTGGAGGATTGTAAGTAAATATATATGTTTGAAAACTGGCGATCTCAGGTGTCATTTTGTTTCTTTAGGTGTAGGAGTTTGCATGTGGTGTGCAAGAGGAGATTAACCCTTCTCAGTTAGTAAGTGTTAAAACACAGTGATAATGTGTGACCTGCCACAGTGATCCAGGTATTATTATTATTAAGTAAGTGTCAACATACACTGATAATGTGTGACATGCCACAGTTAAGCGGGTATTATTATTATTATTAAGTGTCAACATACAGTGATAATGTGTTACCTGCCACAGCAACCTGGGTATAATTGTTATTAAGTAAGTGTCAACATACACTGGTAATGTGTGACCTGCCACAGTTAAGCGGGTATTATTATTATTAAGTAAGTGTCAACATACAGTGATTCTGTGTGACTTGCCACAGTGAACCGGATATTATTATTAGGGCAGAGGACCAGATCGAAGGCATCACTTTGGTCAAAAAGGTGGTGCAGAGGCTGCAGGTAGAAAGAGTTCCCTCATATATCTTCTTAGGTGTGAGAGATGTTTTTGATGACCCACTGAATACATCAGACACCACAACCCAGGCCCTGAGACAACCCACAAAAGACCCAGAGCTTTTCAAGTCAGTGATGGAGGCTTATGTCCTTGCTGTTCCCTATATTGTTGAGCGTCGTCGAGGTAATGGGGATGTTTAGTGCTGCAAAACAAAGGGGCCCTAATGCCACTCTGCTTTCCGTCATGCAAAATGCGAGCCCAGATTCGTCAGAAGAACTATACGGTTGAATATCTTGATGAAATGGACAAGGAGACGAGGGATGCCATCCTAAAGAAAGCAGTGAAGCTTGGACTACAGCAGAGGTGACAATGGAAGGTGAAACAACACGAGTTGAGGATCGATTTAAATCGGAGACAAGCTAACAAGCAGCAAGCCAGAGAGACCACTGAAAGGAATAAAGTGGAAAAGAACTTGAAGAACATCAAGTGCATCAACTTCATGAAATATTTTCGTCGTCCTTCAGTTCTTGCTATAAACTAGAAATGCGGATATTAAAATAAAATAAAGACAGAAAATGACATCATGCCCCCAGGAAGCAACAAAACAAGCACAGCAATGATTACTATTATGTTTTAATTAAAATAAAAAAATGTGTTGTCATGACCATTTAGTTTCACCAATTACAGCATTGCGTGCAACAGATAATAATGTTCTGATAAACTGATCGTAGCTCTGCAACTGAACAGTCAACACAATGAAACAAACTGTGGTGGACTCTGTTCCTTTACTAATTGTCTAATTACCATATTTTCATCATCGTTAAATGTTATTCCAAGAAAAAGGCCATGTAATTGAGAAAGGCCAACAAGTTGAGGTAGTTTGATAGCTCATAAAGATGGGGAACCACATAGGATTATTATGTATACCCGGATGTCAATACCCATAATAACAAGGACCCAGTGAGTACATGATTATTTGACTTGATTTGTAAACATGTACAATAAAGTACAACTACGTATTACGTCACAAAATTGTGAGATGGAATTTTTGTACTTTTTTGGGTCCCTTAAGTAATGAGCTTTAAAATGTTAACTAATTTGTTGAAATTACTTTGGTAGTTTTTGATTTATTGCTATAATTCAAGCAAACTTTAAAAACCTACGTTTTGAGAAACAAGATCATTTTGTTTCATGAATAATGTCTACTGGTTTTTAATATATGGTATTTTATTAGTTTTAGATTATTTGTTGATGAAAATAAACTGGACATTGAAAGATGATATACGGTAGGCATTTCTTCCAAAATCACAACGTTGATGGGACGTGACCCAGACAGCTATTTTTGTCTCGTGTGCAGACTGGGCCTGTGTGCCTTAAAACCTAGTTTACTGTGGCAGGTCACATGGCCTAGACAGCTATTTTTGTCTTGTGTGCAGACTGGGCCTGTGTAACTTAACACCTGGTTTACTGTGGCAGGGCACATTTGAATGCCTGCACTCTCTGATTGTGTTCCTTTGTTGTAGGAGTCAACATCAATCTGGGGTTGCTAGTCATAGGAAATGTAATCAGCGCCCTCGGCAATAAATCACACACAAAAAATTACATTCCTTACCGCAGCTCTAAGCTTACTCGTTTGCTGCAAGGTAAATTGACCTCTCATTTTAAAACGAAGTCGGGTGATGTTTTGAGTGATTGATTTGACATGGAATGACCATAACGTCACTTTGGTGTAACACTTGAAAGCATCGCTACCGCTGGATGTTTCAGACTCCCTGGGAGGCAACAGCCTGACTGTCATGGTCGTGTGCGTCAGTCCCGCTGACTACAACAAGGAGGAGACCTTGAACACCATGCAGTACGCAGACCGCGCCAGAAGGATAAAAAATAAACCAAAGATCCTGCGCCTAAAACAGCTGGTAGGTGCACGGTGTTGTCATCTGCATTTTTATGTAAAAATAGCTTTGGTCGGTTAGTAATTTTGTTCTGTACTGCCCGGATAACAGGGGTACATGTGGACTGAGGTCTGAGTGAGCAGAGAACTGCTAGACAAATAATTGCAGCCTATGTTTTGTGAGGTAACAAAACCTTTAGTACACGTAGATACTGAGAGCTGGTGAGCTGCCACGGGTTGTTTTCTTTTGGTCTTTGACCAAAAAGACACATCAAAAACATTACAATTATACTGGCCATAAAATTACAAAGAAATTATTTTCATTTTACAAATGTGGATATTTGACTTCATATTATAACTTTTCCATAATTCTGCCCAGTTATCCCTGTGCAGTAATTTGCGTATTAGTCAATAATAAACGTGTGAAATAATACAAATTGTAACAATAAAGCATCTGTTTGTGGGAAAACAAGGTCCCACTATGTTTTTGATGACACAAATCATCCAAAGATCGGCAAACCATGGAGGATTGTAAGTAAATACATATGTTTGAAAACTGACTATCTTAGATGTCATGTTGTTTCTTTAGGTGTAGGAGTTTGCATGTGGAGTGCATGAGGAGATTGGCAGATGTTAATCCACCCTTCTCAGTTAGTTAAGTGTGACAGTGATAATGTGTAAGCTGCCTCAGTGAACCAGGTAGTATTATTAATATTAAGTAAGTGTCAACATACAGTGATAATGTGTTACCTCCCACAGCGACCAGGGTATAATTGTTATTAAGAGTCAACATACAGTGATAATGTGTTACCTGCCACAGCGACCAGGGTATAATTGTTATTAAGAGTCAACATACAGTGATAATGTGTTACCTGCCACAGCGACCAGGGTATAATTGTTATTAAGAGTCAACATACAGTGATAATGTGTAACCTCCCACAGCGACCTGGGTGTAATTGTTATTAAGTAAGTGTCAACATACAGTGATAATGTGTTACCTGCCACAGCGACCAGGGTATAATTGTTATTAAGAGTCAACATACAGTGATAATGTGTTACCTGCCACAGCGACCAGGGTATAATTGTTATTAAGTGTCAACATACAGTGATAATGTGTTACCTCCCACAGCGACCTGGGTATAATTGTTATTAAGTAAGTGTCAACATACAGTGATAATGTGTTACCTCCCACAGCGACCAGGGTATAATTGTTATTAAGTAAGTGTCAACATACAGTGATAATGTGTTACCTGCCACAGCGACCAGGGTATAATTGTTATTAAGTAAGTGTCAACATACAGTGATAATGTGTTACCTGCCACAGCGACCAGGGTATACTTGTTATTAAGTGTCAACATACAGTGATAATGTGTTACCTGCCACAGCGACCTGGGTGTAACTGTTATTAAGTGTCAACATACAGTGATAATGTGTTACCTGCCACAGCGACCAGGGTATAACTGTTATTAAGTGTCAACATACAGTGATAATGTGTTACCTGCCACAGCGACCAGGGTATAATTGTTATTAAGTGTCAACATACAGTGATAATGTGTTACCTGCCACAGCGACCTGGGTGTAATTGTTATTAAGTAAGTGTCAACATACACTGATAATGTGTTACCTGCCACAGCGACCTGGGTGTAATTGTTATTAAGTAAGTGTCCACATACACTGGTAATGTGTGACCTACCACAGTTAAGCGGGTATTATTATTAGTAAGTAAGTGTCAACAGTGATTCCATGTGACCTGCCTCAATGAACCAGATATTATTATTAGGGCAGGACCAGATCGAAGGCATCACTGTGGACAAAAAGGTGGTGCAGAGGCTGCAGGTAGAAAGAGATCCCCCAGACCTTTGTAGGTGGGAGAAATGTTTTTGATGACCCACTGAATACATCAGACACCACACTCCAGGCCATGAGACAACCCTTAAAAGACCCAGAGCTTTTCAAGACAGTGATGGAGGCTTATGTCCTTGCTGTTCCCTATATTGTTGAGCGTCGTCGAGGCAATGGGGATGTTTAGTGCTGCAAAACAAACGGCCCTAATGCCACTCTGCTTTCCGTCATGCAAAATGCGAGCCCAGATTCCTGAGAAGAACTATACGGTTGAATATCTTGATGAAATGGACAAGGAGATGAGGGATGCTATCCTAAAGAAAGCAGTGAAGCTTGGACTACAGCAGAGGTGACAATGGAAGGTGAAACAACACGAGTTGAGGATCGATTGAAATCGGAGACAAGCTGACAAGCAGCAAGCCAGAGAGACCACTGAAAGGAATAAAGTGGAAAAGAAGTTGAAGAACATCAAGTGCATCAACTTCATGAAATATTTTCAGAACTCTCGAGTAACAAACTTGAACAGATTGTATTATGCAACTTTTCCTTCGGCTGCATACACGTCTCATTCCACTTCCCGTACATTGCCGCGGTATTGACCAGGTCAATGGTGAACTAAAGTTGCTCTGTGGCGCACAAGCTGTTTCTTCTGGCGTTGTAAAAGCTTGAAAGAGATCCCCCAGACCTTCTGCAAAGCAGAGTCCCTGTGCCGCGATGGCGTCAATTACTTGACATCCGCTACACTTGTTTAAGTCTGTTAAGCCTGATAGTTGTTTGTTTACGTCTCAAATGGAATGCATGATGACTTTGGGCGGGTCACTCCATTACTAGGACTACACCGTCCCCTTTTGCATTAATGTTGCTTCACGCTGGATGAAGCATCATGTACTGTTGTATAAATCCTATTATATAAATCAATTAACATGAAAAAACATGCTGTTCTTTAAGATACGTTTCTGCTACGCAAGGCATAAGGAGATCATTGTATAATATTTTATATGGTCTAATATAACTAGAACAGATAACATTAAAACATGCCAATTACATTGGGCATTTAAATGCATATCATCTGGCTGAGGAACAGCTTGATTCGATAAAAATGCCAGTTGTACAGGGGATAGGATCACCCGGCTAAGTAATCGTTTGATTCAAGGAATGAAGACGTAGACGTGTCTACACAGTCACAGATATACACACCCGGTACATTCAGTCCTCTCGGCTTCGGCTTTGCATTAGGAATCAAGATACACGACCTGGTGAGTTACTTTTTTACATTTATATGTAACAGACTTGATGGACACATAGGCTATGCTAGTCGAACCGGGGACACACAATTTCTGGCTGAGCGACAGCAGGATGTCATCATTTGGTATATTATACAATTTGCAGCATGGAAACTGTTCATGGACTCGTTCAATGGAGTTTATATGTTTCCCTCGCAATTCTGGGAAACTTCAGTGCAATTGCACTTCTTCACAGATGCCAGTGGGCTTGGGTTTTATACCTATTTTGGAAACAATGCATAATATGGCATAATAAACTAATAGCGTAGATTAAGCATCATAATACAAAACACACTACCTGATTAAACATGACTAAAACTGTATACTGTGCAAGTTAAATCACCAACAACTAGGATGCAAGTATTCTAAAACTTATAAAGACCGCTACTGTTTACAGCCAGCCAGTAGGAAGAAGTATTCTAGAACTCATTAAGACCACTACTGCTTACAGCCAGCCAGTAGGAAGAAGTATTCTAGAACTCATTAAGACCACTACTGTTTACAGTCAGCCAGTAGAAAGAAGTATTCTAGAACTCATTAAGACCACTACTGTTTACAGTCAGCCAGTAGAAAGAAGTATTCTAGAACTCATTAAGACCACTACTGTTTACAGTCAGCCAGTAGAAAGAAGTATTCTAGAACTCATTAAGACCACTACTGTTTACAGTCAGCCAGTAGAAAGAAGTATTCTATAACTCATTAAGACCACTACTGCTTACAGCCAGCCAGTAGGAAGAAGTATTCTAGAACTCATTAAGACCACTACTGTTTACAGCCAGCCAGTAGGAAGAAGTATTCTAGAACTCATTAAGACCACTACTGCTTACAGCCAGCCAGTAGGAAGAAGTATTCTAGAACTCATTAAGACCACTACTGTTTACAGCCAGCCAGTAGGAAGAAGTATTCTAGAACTCATTAAGACCACTACTGTTTACAGCCAGCCAGTAGGAAGAAGTATTCTAGAACTCATTAAGACAACTACTGCTTACAGCCAGCCAGTAGGAAGAAGTATTCTAGAACTCATTAAGACCACTACTGCTTACAGCCAGCCAGTATAGGAAGAAGTATTCTAGAACTCATTAAGACCACTACTGCTTACAGCCAGCCAGTATAGGAAGAAGTATTCTAGAACTCATTAAGACCACTACTGTTTACAGCCAGCCAGTAGGAAGAAGTATTCTAGAACTCATTAAGACCACTACTGCTTACAGCCAGCCAGTAGGAAGAAGTATTCTAGAACTCATTAAGACCACTACTGCTTACAGCCAGCCAGTAGGAAGAAGTATTCTAGAACTCATTAAGACCACTACTGCTTACAGCCAGCCAGTAGGAAGAAGTATTCTAGAACTCATTAAGACCACTACTGTTTACAGCCAGCCAGTAGGAAGAAGTATTCTAGAACTCATTAAGACCACTGCTGCTTACAGCCAGCCAGTAGGAAGAAGTATTCTAGAACTCATTAAGACCACTACTGCTTACAGTCAGCCAGTAGAAAGAAGTATTCTAGAACTCATTAAGACCACTACTGCTTACAGCCAGCCAGTAGGAAGAAGTATTCTAGAACTCATTAAGACCACTACTGCTTACAGTCAGCCAGTAGGAAGAAGTATTCTAGAACTCATTAAGACCACTACTGTTTACAGCCAGCCAGTAGGAAGAAGTATTCTAGAACTCATTAAGACCACTACTGTTTACAGCCAGCCAGTAGGAAGAAGTATTCTAGAACTCATTAAGACAACTACTGCTTACAGCCAGCCAGTAGGAAGAAGTATTCTAGAACTCATTAAGACCACTACTGCTTACAGCCAGCCAGTATAGGAAGAAGTATTCTAGAACTCATTAAGACCACTACTGCTTACAGCCAGCCAGTATAGGAAGAAGTATTCTAGAACTCATTAAGACCACTACTGTTTACAGCCAGCCAGTAGGAAGAAGTATTCTAGAACTCATTAAGACCACTACTGCTTACAGCCAGCCAGTAGGAAGAAGTATTCTAGAACTCATTAAGACCACTACTGCTTACAGCCAGCCAGTAGGAAGAAGTATTCTAGAACTCATTAAGACCACTACTGCTTACAGCCAGCCAGTAGGAAGAAGTATTCTAGAACTCATTAAGACCACTACTGTTTACAGCCAGCCAGTAGGAAGAAGTATTCTAGAACTCATTAAGACCACTGCTGCTTACAGCCAGCCAGTAGGAAGAAGTATTCTAGAACTCATTAAGACCACTACTGCTTACAGTCAGCCAGTAGAAAGAAGTATTCTAGAACTCATTAAGACCACTACTGCTTACAGCCAGCCAGTAGGAAGAAGTATTCTAGAACTCATTAAGACCACTACTGCTTACAGTCAGCCAGTAGGAAGAAGTATTCTAGAACTCATTAAGACCACTACTGCTTACAGCCAGCCAGTAGGAAGAAGTATTCTAGAACTCATTAAGACCACTACTGCTTACACCCAGCCAGTAGAAAGAAGTATTCTAGAACTCATTAAGACCACTACTGCTTACAGCCAGCCAGTAGGAAGAAGTATTCTAGAACTCATTAAGACCACTACTGCTTACAGTCAGCCAGTAGGAAGAAGTATTCTAGAACTCATTAAGACCACTACTGCTTACACCCAGCCAGTAGGAAGAAGTATTCTAGAACTCATTAAGACCACTACTGCTTACAGCCAGCCAGTAGGAAGAAGTATTCTAGAACTCATTAAGACCACTACTGCTTACAGTCAGCCAGTAGGAAGAAGTATTCTAGAACTCATTAAGACCACTACTGCTTACACCCAGCCAGTAGGAAGAAGTATTCTAGAACTCATTAAGACCACTACTGCTTACACCCAGCCAGTAGGAAGAAGTATTCTAGAACTCATTAAGACCACTACTGCTTACACCCAGCCAGTAGGAAGAAGTATTCTAGAATTCATTAAGACCACTACTGCTTACAGTCAGCCAGTAGGAAGAAGTATTCTAGAACTCATTAAGACCACTACTGCTTACACCCAGCCAGTAGGAAGAAGTATTCTAGAACTCATTAAGACCACTACTGCTTACAGCCAGCCAGTAGGAAGAAGTATTCTAGAACTCATTAAGACCACTACTGCTTACAGCCAGCCAGTAGGAAGAAGTATTCTAGAACTCATTAAGACCACTACTGCTTACAGTCAGCCAGTAGGAAGAAGTATTCTAGAACTCATTAAGACCACTACTGCTTACACCCAGCCAGTAGGAAGAAGTATTCTAGAACTCATTAAGACCACTACTGCTTACACCCAGCCAGTAGGAAGAAGTATTCTAGAATTCATTAAGACCACTACTGCTTACAGTCAGCCAGTAGGAAGAAGTATTCTAGAACTCATTAAGACCACTACTGCTTACAGCCAGCCAGTAGAAAGAAGTATTCTAGAACTCATTAAGACCACTACTGTTTACAGCCAGCCAATAGGAAGAAGTATTCTAGAACTCATTAAGACCACTACTGTTTACAGTCAGCCAGTAGGAAGAAGTATTCTAGAACTCATTAAGACCACTACTGCTTACAGCCAGCCAGTAGAAAGAAGTATTCTAGAACTCATTAAGACCACTACTGTTTACAGTCAGCCAGTAGGAAGAAGTATTCTAGAACTCATTAAGACCACTACTGCTTACACCCAGCCAGTAGAAAGAAGTATTCTAGAACTCATTAAGACCACTACTGCTTACAGCCAGCCAGTAGGAAGAAGTATTCTAGAACTCATTAAGACCACTACTGTTTACAGTCAGCCAGTAGGAAGAAGTATTCTAGAACTCATTAAGACCACTACTGCTTACAGCCAGCCAGTAGGAAGAAGTATTCTAGAACTCATTAAGACCACTGCTGTTTACAGCCAGCCAGTAGGAAGAAGTATTCTAGAACTCATTAAGACCACTACTGCTTACAGCCAGCCAGTAGGAAGAAGTATTCTAGAACTCATTAAGACCACTACTGCTTACAGCCAGCCAGTAGGAAGAAGTATTCTAGAACTCATTAAGACCACTACTGTTTACAGTCAGCCAGTAGAAAGAAGTATTCTAGAACTCATTAAGACCACTACTGTTTACAGCCAGCCAGTAGAAAGAAGTATTCTAGAACTCATTAAGACCACTACTGTTTACAGCCAGCCAGTAGGAAGAAGTATTCTAGAACTCATTAAGACCACTACTGTTTACAGTCAGCCAGTAGGTAGAAGTATTCTAGAACTCATTAAGACCACTGCTGCTTACAGTCAGCCAGTAGGAAGAAGTATTCTAGAACTCATTAAGACCACTGCTGTTTACAGTCAGCCAGTAGGTAGAAGTATTCTAGAACTCATTAAGACCACTACTGCTTACAGTCAGCCAGTAGGAAGAAGTATTCTAGAACTCATTAAGACCACTGCTGTTTACAGTCAGCCAGTAGAAAGAAGTATTCTAGAACTCATTAAGACCACTACTGCTTACAGCCAGCCAGTAAGAAGAAGTATTCTGGAATTCATTAAGACCACTACTGTTTACAGTCAGCCAGTAGAAAGAAGTATTCTAGAACTCATTAAGACTACTACTGTTTACAGTCGGCCAGTAGAAAGAAGTATTCTAGAACTCATTAAGACCACTACTGCTTACAGCCAGCCAGTAGGAAGAAGTATTCTGGAACTCATTAAGACCACTACTGTTTACAGCCAGCCAGTAGGAAGAAGTATTCTAGAACTCATTAAGACCACTACTGCTTACACCCAGCCAGTAGAAAGAAGTATTCTAGAACTCATTAAGACCACTACTGCTTACAGCCAGCCAGTAGGAAGAAGTATTCTAGAACTCATTAAGACCACTACTGTTTACAGTCAGCCAGTAGGAATAAGTATTCTAGAACTCATTAAGACCACTACTGCTTACAGCCAGCCAGTAGGAAGAAGTATTCTAGAACTCATTAAGACCACTACTGCTTACAGCCAGCCAGTAGGAAGAAGTATTCTAGAACTCATTAAGACCACTACTGCTTACAGCCAGCCAGTAGGAAGAAGTATTCTAGAACTCATTAAGACCACTACTGTTTACAGTCAGCCAGTAGAAAGAAGTATTCTAGAACTCATTAAGACCACTACTGTTTACAGCCAGCCAGTAGAAAGAAGTATTCTAGAACTCATTAAGACCACTACTGTTTACAGCCAGCCAGTAGGAAGAAGTATTCTAGAACTCATTAAGACCACTACTGTTTACAGTCAGCCAGTAGGTAGAAGTATTCTAGAACTCATTAAGACCACTGCTGCTTACAGTCAGCCAGTAGGAAGAAGTATTCTAGAACTCATTAAGACCACTGCTGTTTACAGTCAGCCAGTAGGTAGAAGTATTCTAGAACTCATTAAGACCACTACTGCTTACAGTCAGCCAGTAGGAAGAAGTATTCTAGAACTCATTAAGACCACTACTGCTTACAGTCAGCCAGTAGAAAGAAGTATTCTAGAACTCATTAAGACTACTACTGTTTACAGTCGGCCAGTAGAAAGAAGTATTCTAGAACTCATTAAGACCACTACTGCTTACAGCCAGCCAGTAGGAAGAAGTATTCTGGAACTCATTAAGACCACTACTGTTTACAGCCAGCCAGTAGGAAGAAGTATTCTAGAACTCATTAAGAACACTGCTGTTTACAGCCAGCCAGTAGGAAGAAGTATTCTAGAACTCATTAAGACCACTACTGCTTACAGCCAGCCAGTAGAAAGAAGTATTCTAGAACTCATTAAGACCACTACTGTTTACAGTCAGCCAGTAGGAAGAAGTATTCTAGAACTCATTAAGACCACTACTGCTTACACCCAGCCAGTAGAAAGAAGTATTCTAGAACTCATTAAGACCACTACTGCTTACAGCCAGCCAGTAGGAAGAAGTATTCTAGAACTCATTAAGACCACTACTGTTTACAGTCAGCCAGTAGGAATAAGTATTCTAGAACTCATTAAGACCACTACTGCTTACAGCCAGCCAGTAGGAAGAAGTATTCTAGAACTCATTAAGACCACTACTGCTTACAGCCAGCCAGTAGGAAGAAGTATTCTAGAACTCATTAAGACCACTACTGCTTACAGCCAGCCAGTAGGAAGAAGTATTCTAGAACTCATTAAGACCACTACTGTTTACAGTCAGCCAGTAGAAAGAAGTATTCTAGAACTCATTAAGACCACTACTGTTTACAGCCAGCCAGTAGAAAGAAGTATTCTAGAACTCATTAAGACCACTACTGTTTACAGCCAGCCAGTAGGAAGAAGTATTCTAGAACTCATTAAGACCACTACTGTTTACAGTCAGCCAGTAGGTAGAAGTATTCTAGAACTCATTAAGACCACTGCTGCTTACAGTCAGCCAGTAGGAAGAAGTATTCTAGAACTCATTAAGACCACTGCTGTTTACAGTCAGCCAGTAGGTAGAAGTATTCTAGAACTCATTAAGACCACTACTGCTTACAGTCAGCCAGTAGGAAGAAGTATTCTAGAACTCATTAAGACCACTACTGCTTACAGTCAGCCAGTAGAAAGAAGTATTCTAGAACTCATTAAGACTACTACTGTTTACAGTCGGCCAGTAGAAAGAAGTATTCTAGAACTCATTAAGACCACTACTGCTTACAGCCAGCCAGTAGGAAGAAGTATTCTGGAACTCATTAAGACCACTACTGTTTACAGCCAGCCAGTAGGAAGAAGTATTCTAGAACTCATTAAGAACACTGCTGTTTACAGCCAGCCAGTAGGAAGAAGTATTCTAGAACTCGTTAAGACCACTACTGTTTACAGCCAGCCAGTAGGAAGAAGTATTCCAGAACTCATTAAGACCACTGCTGTTTACAGTCAGCCAGTAGGAAGAAGTATTCTAGAACTCATTAAGACCACTACTGTTTACACCCAGCCAGTAGGAAGAAGTATTCTAGAACTCATTATGACCACTACTGTTTACAGTCAGCCAGTAGGAAGAAGTATTCTAGAACTCATTAAGACCACTGCTGTTTACAGTCAGCCAGTAGAAAGAAGTATTCTGGAACTCATTAAGACCACTACTTTTTACAGCCAGCCAGTAGGAAGAAGTATTCTAGAACTCATTAAGAACACTGCTGTTTACAGCCAGCCAGTAGGAAGAAGTATTCTAGAACTCGTTAAGACCACTACTGTTTACAGCCAGCCAGTAGGAAGAAGTATTCCAGAACTCATTAAGACCACTGCTGTTTACAGTCAGCCAGTAGGAAGAAGTATTCTAGAACTCATTAAGACCACTACTGTTTACACCCAGCCAGTAGGAAGAAGTATTCTAGAACTCATTATGACCACTACTGTTTACAGTCAGCCAGTAGGAAGAAGTATTCTAGAACTCATTAAGACCACTGCTGTTTACAGTCAGCCAGTAGAAAGAAGTATTCTAGAACTCATTAAGACAACAACTGTTTACAGTCAGCCAGTAGAAAGAAGTATTCTAGAACTCATTAAGACCACTGCTGTTTACAGTCAGCCAGTAGGTAGAAGTATTCTAGAACTCATTAAGACCACTACTGTTTACAGTCAGCCAGTAGGAAGAAGTATTCTAGAACTCATTAAGACCACTGTTGTTTACAGCCAGCCAGTAGGAAGAAGTATTCTAGAACTCATTAAGACCACTACTGCTTACAGCCAGCCAGTAGGAAGAAGTATTCTAGAACTCATTAAGACCACTACTGCTTGCAGCCAGCCAGTAGGAAGAAGTATTCTAGAACTCATTAAGACCACTACTGCTTACAGTCAGCCAGTAGGAAGAAGTATTCTAGAACTCATTAAGACCACTACTGCTTACAGCCAGCCAGTAGAAAGAAGTATTCTAGAACTCATTAAGACCACTACTGTTTACAGTCAGCCAGTAGGAAGAAGTATTCTAGAACTCATTAAGACCACTACTGCTTACACCCAGCCAGTAGAAAGAAGTATTCTAGAACTCATTAAGACCACTACTGCTTACAGCCAGCCAGTAGGAAGAAGTATTCTAGAACTCATTAAGACCACTACTGTTTACAGTCAGCCAGTAGGAATAAGTATTCTAGAACTCATTAAGACCACTACTGCTTACAGCCAGCCAGTAGGAAGAAGTATTCTAGAACTCATTAAGACCACTACTGCTTACAGCCAGCCAGTAGGAAGAAGTATTCTAGAACTCATTAAGACCACTACTGCTTACAGCCAGCCAGTAGGAAGAAGTATTCTAGAACTCATTAAGACCACTACTGTTTACAGTCAGCCAGTAGAAAGAAGTATTCTAGAACTCATTAAGACCACTACTGTTTACAGCCAGCCAGTAGAAAGAAGTATTCTAGAACTCATTAAGACCACTACTGTTTACAGCCAGCCAGTAGGAAGAAGTATTCTAGAACTCATTAAGACCACTACTGTTTACAGTCAGCCAGTAGGTAGAAGTATTCTAGAACTCATTAAGACCACTGCTGCTTACAGTCAGCCAGTAGGAAGAAGTATTCTAGAACTCATTAAGACCACTGCTGTTTACAGTCAGCCAGTAGGTAGAAGTATTCTAGAACTCATTAAGACCACTACTGCTTACAGTCAGCCAGTAGGAAGAAGTATTCTAGAACTCATTAAGACCACTACTGCTTACAGTCAGCCAGTAGAAAGAAGTATTCTAGAACTCATTAAGACTACTACTGTTTACAGTCGGCCAGTAGAAAGAAGTATTCTAGAACTCATTAAGACCACTACTGCTTACAGCCAGCCAGTAGGAAGAAGTATTCTGGAACTCATTAAGACCACTACTGTTTACAGCCAGCCAGTAGGAAGAAGTATTCTAGAACTCATTAAGAACACTGCTGTTTACAGCCAGCCAGTAGGAAGAAGTATTCTAGAACTCGTTAAGACCACTACTGTTTACAGCCAGCCAGTAGGAAGAAGTATTCCAGAACTCATTAAGACCACTGCTGTTTACAGTCAGCCAGTAGGAAGAAGTATTCTAGAACTCATTAAGACCACTACTGTTTACACCCAGCCAGTAGGAAGAAGTATTCTAGAACTCATTATGACCACTACTGTTTACAGTCAGCCAGTAGGAAGAAGTATTCTAGAACTCATTAAGACCACTGCTGTTTACAGTCAGCCAGTAGAAAGAAGTATTCTGGAACTCATTAAGACCACTACTTTTTACAGCCAGCCAGTAGGAAGAAGTATTCTAGAACTCATTAAGAACACTGCTGTTTACAGCCAGCCAGTAGGAAGAAGTATTCTAGAACTCGTTAAGACCACTACTGTTTACAGCCAGCCAGTAGGAAGAAGTATTCCAGAACTCATTAAGACCACTGCTGTTTACAGTCAGCCAGTAGGAAGAAGTATTCTAGAACTCATTAAGACCACTACTGTTTACACCCAGCCAGTAGGAAGAAGTATTCTAGAACTCATTATGACCACTACTGTTTACAGTCAGCCAGTAGGAAGAAGTATTCTAGAACTCATTAAGACCACTGCTGTTTACAGTCAGCCAGTAGAAAGAAGTATTCTAGAACTCATTAAGACCACTACTGTTTACAGCCAGCCAGTAGGAAGAAGTATTCTAGAACTCATTAAGACCACTGCTGCTTACCGCCAGCCAGTAGGAAGAAGTATTCTAGAACTCATTAAGACCACTGTTGTTTACAGCCAGCCAGTAGGAAGAAGTATTCTAGAACTCATTAAGACCACTACTGCTTACAGCCAGCCAGTAGGAAGAAGTATTCTAGAACTCATTAAGACCACTACTGCTTACAGCCAGCCAGTAGGAAGAAGTATTCTAGAACTCATTAAGACCACTACTGCTTACAGCCAGCCAGTAGGAAGAAGTATTCTAGAACTCATTAAGACCACTACTGCTTAAAGCCAGCCAGTAGGAAGAAGTGGATAAAATCGTCCGCGTAAAAAGAAAAAGATCGCTGTCGGTCACGGCTGTACCGTGAATAATACAGTCAAGACCCAGAATACTGGGCTAAGCAGGCAGAAACAGCCCGGCAGGATAGGGCAGCGGCGGGTCCCATTAAATATTCTCATTCAACAAAGGCCCGCGAAGCTGCCTACCTAAAGGCATGGCGGGAACATCAAAAGGGTGAGTTTTTTCAATGTTTATCTTGTTATAGTATTCTAATATATATTCATTACACTAATTTTTATTTCTGCCGCTTTATGTACATGGCAACAACAATGGACGCTGCCAGCAGGCGACAGTCCAAACGTGATTTCCAAACTTACCAACCAGACAGTTAATGGGTCATTGCCCGGATGCTAGAAAGTTAGAGTCGAGCATGAATTATGACCTCTTTATGACAAGGTCATGACACGGTCTTGGGTGAGCACGTTTGGACTGTCACGTAACTGTGAGTCAATATATCTATGTCCACAAAGCCACAAGAGTCTACAATAACAAAATCCGCTAAAAATGCATTATTTTTCGACCCTGGTCTTCCCATAAAATCTCTTTATCACATCCATCATGTTCCGTTGCAGTGACTTAGAAGACAACCACACTATGCAAGACAAGATCACAAGCCTCGAGGTAAGAATACCTCAGTGGTTGTAGACATCTAAGAGAAACCAGTGTGCTTTATGTATCAATTAGGATTGATTACATGGTATAGACCAGAACTATGGTCAGTTTCATTCATGCATTGAAATTCACCCTCGAAAGGTTTTAACACTCTTTTTGTGCAAAAAGAAGCAGTTTGGACAAATCTTCACACTTTGGATCTATAAATTTTTATTTACAAATGTGCATTGAACATCTGTGTTGATTTAAACAGGAATTAAAAAGAATGGAATTGTCCCAATATCTGATGAAGAGTGTAGTAACTATGGTAACAAAATTCAAATATCACAAGACGCCTACATAAAAAACATGTATCTGTCCCCAAATCCACAAGAATCCACAATATCAGAATTGAAGCCCCAATTACACAAGTAGCATCCTGTGGCAGACCGTCACTGCCAACGCCTGACCTCACAGTGGTCACTGATCTGGTGAAACAGACTAACCACGGGGATTTTACGATATACACTACTACTTAATACCCCCATATATATTCTTGTCACACCTATTTGATTTTGATTTTGTTACTTGTCAACTTCTCCTAAAGTACTCTTAGGTACTCGTCATGTTCTCCATCTGTCAGAGTACAGCAACGTCTGTTTGTGTTTGGACATCTAAAAGTAATTTAATTCTCAGCTGTCCGTTAACATGCAGTACAACAAAAGTTTGTGACGTCCGAAAACATAGTCAGTATATATATAGTAAAACGTTTTTGGTATAGGTCCTGAATTTTGGCTAGCATTTTTATGTTGGGGAATTTTTTTGAAACCGTGAGTGATAATGTAGCAGTTTCAGTATGTTTTTCCTATTTAAACTGGCTTAGGCAAAATGCATATTACAACGTAACCAGTGGATATGTGTAGGTGTCCAAAAAAACCCGCGTCAAATCTGCTGCCGAAAAAGACAGACTACGATCACAGCTGTACCGACAACAACACAGCGAAGATCCGGAGTACCGTGCCAAGCGGGCTGAGAGAGCACGGCAGGATAGAGCAGCAGCGGGTCCTGCTCAGTACTCGCCAGCCACCAAGGCCCGCAAAGCCGCAAATCTAAAGGCATGGCGAAAACATCAAAGGGGTGAGTGTTTCCAATTTTCATCTCGTTATAGTATTCTAATAAAAATCCATTACACTGATTTTTATTTCTACCGCTTTATGTACATGGCAACGACAATGGACGCTGCCAGCGGGCGACAGTCCAAACGTGATTTCCAGACTTACCAACCAGACAGTTTATGGGGCATTGCCCTGACGCTAGAAATTATGACCTCTTTACGACAAGGTCATGACACGGTCTTGGGTGAGCATGTGTGGACTGTCACCAACTATCCAATATCTGATGAAGAGTGTAGTAACTATGGTAACAAAATTCAAATCTCACAAGACGCCTACATAAAAAACATGTATCTGTCCACAAAGCCACAAGAATCCACAATAACAGAATTGAAGCCCCAATTACACAAGTAGCATCCTGTGGCAGACCGTCACTGCCAACGCCTGACCTCACAGTGGTCACTGATCTGGTGAAACAGACTGACCACGGGGATTTTACGATATACACTACTACTTAATACCCCCATATATATTCTTGTCACACCTATTTGATTTTGATTTTGTTACTTGTCAACTTCTCCTAAAGTACTCTTAGGTACTCGTCATGTTCTCCATCTGTCAGAGTACAGCAACGTCTGTTTGTGTTTGGACATCTAAAAGTAATTTAATTCTCAGCTGTCCGTTAACATGCAGTACAACAAAAGTTTGTGACGTCCGAAAACATAGTCAGTATATATATAGTAAAACGTTTTTGGTATAGGTCCTGAATTTTGGCTAGCATTTTTGTTGGGGAATTTTTTTGAAACCGTGAGTGATAATGTAGCAGTTTCAGTATGTTTTTCCTATTTAAACTGGCTTAGGCAAAATGCATATTACAACGTAACCAGTGGATATGTGTAGGTGTCCAAAAAAACCCGCGTCAAATCTGCTGCCGAAAAAGACAGACTACGATCACAGCTGTACCGACAACAACACAGCGAAGATCCGGAGTACCGTGCCAAGCGGGCTGAGAGAGCACGGCAGGATAGAGCAGCAGCGGGTCCTGCTCAGTACTCGCCAGCCACCAAGGCCCGCAAAGCCGCAAATCTAAAGGCATGGCGAAAACATCAAAGGGGTGAGTGTTTCCAATTTTCATCTCGTTATAGTATTCTAATAAAAATCCATTACACTGATTTTTATTTCTACCGCTTTATGTACATGGCAACGACAATGGACGGTGCCAGCGGGCGACAGTCCAAACGTGATTTCCAGACTTACCAACCAGACAGTTTATGGGGCATTGCCCTGACGCTAGAAATTATGACCTCTTTACGACAAGGTCATGACACGGTCTTGGGTGAGCATGTGTGGACTGTCACCAACTATCCAATATCTGATGAAGAGTGTAGTAACTATGGTAACAAAATTCAAATCTCACAAGACGCCTACATAAAAAACATGTATCTGTCCACAAAGCCACAAGAATCCACAATAACAGAATTGAAGCCCCAATTACACAAGTAGCATCCTGTGGCAGACCGTCACTGCCAACGCCTGACCTCACAGTGGTCACTGATCTGGTGAAACAGACTGACCACGGGGATTTTACGATATACACTACTACTTAATACCCCCATATATATTCTTGTCACACCTATTTGATTTTGATTTTGTTACTTGTCAACTTCTCCTAAAGTACTCTTAGGTACTCGTCATGTTCTCCATCTGTCAGAGTACAGCAACGTCTGTTTGTGTTTGGACATCTAAAAGTAATTTAATTCTCAGCTGTCCGTTAACATGCAGTACAATAAAAGTTTGTGACGTCCGAAAACATAGTCAGTATATATATAGTAAAACGTTTTTGGTATAGGTCCTGAATTTTGGCTAGCATTTTTATGTTGGGGAATTTTTTTGAAACCGTGAGTGATAATGTAGCAGTTTCAGTATGTTTTTCCCATTTAAACTGGCTTAGGCAAAATGCATATTACAACGTAACCAGTGGATATGTGTAGGTGTCCAAAAAAACCCGCGTCAAATCTGCTGCCGAAAAAGACAGACTACGATCACAGCTGTACCGACAACAACACAGCGAAGATCCGGAGTACCGTGCCAAGCGGGCTGAGAGAGCACGGCAGGATAGAGCAGCAGCGGGTCCTGCTCAGTACTCGCCAGCCACCAAGGCCCGCAAAGCCGCAAATCTAAAGGCATGGCGAAAACATCAAAGGGGTGAGTGTTTCCAATTTTCATCTCGTTATAGTATTCTAATAAAAATCCATTACACTGATTTTTATTTCTACCGCTTTATGTACATGGCAACGACAATGGACGCTGCCAGCGGGCGACAGTCCAAACGTGATTTCCAGACTTACCAACCAGACAGTTTATGGGGCATTGCCCTGACGCTAGAAATTATGACCTCTTTACGACAAGGTCATGACACGGTCTTGGGTGAGCATGTGTGGACTGTCACCAACTATCCAATATCTGATGAAGAGTGTAGTAACTATGGTAACAAAATTCAAATCTCACAAGACGCCTACATAAAAAACATGTATCTGTCCACAAAGCCACAAGAATCCACAATAACAGAATTGAAGCCCCAATTACACAAGTAGCATCCTGTGGCAGACCGTCACTGCCAACGCCTGACCTCACAGTGGTCACTGATCTGGTGAAACAGACTAACCACGGGGATTTTACGATATACACTACTACTTAATACCCCCATATATATTCTTGTCACACCTATTTGATTTTGATTTTGTTACTTGTCAACTTCTCCTAAAGTACTCTTAGGTACTCGTCATGTTCTCCATCTGTCAGAGTACAGCAACGTCTGTTTGTGTTTGGACATCTAAAAGTAATTTAATTCTCAGCTGTCCGTTAACATGCAGTACAACAAAAGTTTGTGACGTCCGAAAACATAGTCAGTATATATATAGTAAAACGTTTTTGGTATAGGTCCTGAATTTTGGCTAGCATTTTTATGTTGGGGAATTTTTTTGAAACCGTGAGTGATAATGTAGCAGTTTCAGTATGTTTTTCCTATTTAAACTGGCTTAGGCAAAATGCATATTACAACGTAACCAGTGGATATGTGTAGGTGTCCAAAAAAACCCGCGTCAAATCTGCTGCCGAAAAAGACAGACTACGATCACAGCTGTACCGACAACAACACAGCGAAGATCCGGAGTACCGTGCCAAGCGGGCTGAGAGAGCACGGCAGGATAGAGCAGCAGCGGGTCCTGCTCAGTACTCGCCAGCCACCAAGGCCCGCAAAGCCGCAAATCTAAAGGCATGGCGAAAACATCAAAGGGGTGAGTGTTTCCAATTTTCATCTCGTTATAGTATTCTAATAAAAATCCATTACACTGATTTTTATTTCTACCGCTTTATGTACATGGCAACGACAATGGACGCTGCCAGCGGGCGACAGTCCAAACGTGATTTCCAGACTTACCAACCAGACAGTTTATGGGGCATTGCCCTGACGCTAGAAATTATGACCTCTTTACGACAAGGTCATGACACGGTCTTGGGTGAGCATGTGTGGACTGTCACCAACTATCCAATATCTGATGAAGAGTGTAGTAACTATGGTAACAAAATTCAAATCTCACAAGACGCCTACATAAAAAACATGTATCTGTCCACAAAGCCACAAGAATCCACAATAACAGAATTGAAGCCCCAATTACACAAGTAGCATCCTGTGGCAGACCGTCACTGCCAACGCCTGACCTCACAGTGGTCACCGATCTGGTGAAACAGACTGACCACGGGGATTTTACGATATACACTACTATTTATGACCCCAATATATACTCTTGTCACACCTATTTGATTTTAAGGACACCGACTGGAGGCAATTCGGGTCTCGAGCGAGTGAAGTAAATACTACATGACTTATTGAAATGGTATATGGAAACATCCAGCGGTAGCGATGCTTTCAAGTGTTTCACCACAGTGACGTTATGGTCCTTCCATGTCAAATCAATCACTCAAAAAATCACCCGACATCATTTCGATGAAATTTAGTACAGTTGTTCGAACTTCCCACTTTGTTTTTGATGACACAAATCATCCAAACATCGGCAAACCTTGGAGGATTGTAAGTAAATATATATGTTTGAAAACTGGCGATCTCAGGTGTCATTTTGTTTCTTTAGGTGTAGGAGTTTGCATGTGGTGTGCAAGAGGAGATTAACCCTTCTCAGTTAGTAAGTGTTAAAACACAGTGATAATGTGTGACCTGCCACAGTGATCCAGGTATTATTATTATTAAGTAAGTGTCAACATACACTGATAATGTGTGACATGCCACAGTTAAGCGGGTATTATTATTATTATTAAGTGTCAACATACAGTGATAATGTGTTACCTGCCACAGCAACCTGGGTATAATTGTTATTAAGTAAGTGTCAACATACACTGGTAATGTGTGACCTGCCACAGTTAAGCGGGTATTATTATTATTAAGTAAGTGTCAACATACAGTGATTCTGTGTGACTTGCCACAGTGAACCGGATATTATTATTAGGGCAGAGGACCAGATCGAAGGCATCACTTTGGTCAAAAAGGTGGTGCAGAGGCTGCAGGTAGAAAGAGTTCCCTCATATATCTTCTTAGGTGTGAGAGATGTTTTTGATGACCCACTGAATACATCAGACACCACAACCCAGGCCCTGAGACAACCCACAAAAGACCCAGAGCTTTTCAAGTCAGTGATGGAGGCTTATGTCCTTGCTGTTCCCTATATTGTTGAGCGTCGTCGAGGTAATGGGGATGTTTAGTGCTGCAAAACAAAGGGGCCCTAATGCCACTCTGCTTTCCGTCATGCAAAATGCGAGCCCAGATTCCTCAGAAGAACTATACGGTTGAATATCTTGATGAAATGGACAAGGAGACGAGGGATGCCATCCTAAAGAAAGCAGTGAAGCTTGGACTACAGCAGAGGTGACAATGGAAGGTGAAACAACACGAGTTGAGGATCGATTTAAATCGGAGACAAGCTAACAAGCAGCAAGCCAGAGAGACCACTGAAAGGAATAAAGTGGAAAAGAACTTGAAGAACATCAAGTGCATCAACTTCATGAAATATTTTCGTCGTCCTTCAGTTCTTGCTATAAACTAGAAATGCGGATATTACAATAAAATAAAGACAGAAAATGACATCATGCCCCCAGGAAGCAACAAAACAAGGACAGCAATGATTACTATTATGTTTTAATTAAAATAAAAAAATGTGTTGTCATGACCATTTAGTTTCACCAATTACAGCATTGCGTGCAACAGATAATAATGTTCTGATAAACTGATCGTAGCTCTGCAACTGAACAGTCAACACAATGAAACAAACTGTGGTGGACTCTGTTCCTTTACTAATTGTCTAATTACCATATTTTCATCATCGTTAAATGTTATTCCAAGAAAAAGGCCATGTAATTGAGAAAGGCCAACAAGTTGAGGTAGTTTGATAGCTCATAAAGATGGGGAACCACATAGGATTATTATGTATACCCGGATGTCAACACCCATAATAACAAGGACCCAGTGAGTACATGATTATTTGACTTGATTTGTAAACATGTACAATAAAGTACAACTACGTATTACGTCACAAAATTGTGAGATGGAATTTTTGTACTTTTTTGGGTCCCTTAAGTAATGAGCTTTAAAATGTTAACTAATTTGTTGAAATTACTTTGGTAGTTTTTGATTTATTGCTATAATTCAAGCAAACTTTAAAAACCTACGTTTTGAGAAACAAGATCATTTTGTTTCATGAATAATGTCTACTGGTTTTTAATATATGGTATTTTATTAGTTTTAGATTATTTGTTGATGAAAATAAACTGGACATTGAAAGATGATATACGGTAGGCATTTCTTCCAAAATCACAACGTTGATGGGACGTGACCCAGACAGCTATTTTTGTCTCGTGTGCAGACTGGGCCTGTGTGCCTTAAAACCTAGTTTACTGTGGCAGGTCACATGGCCTAGACAGCTATTTTTGTCTCGTGTGCAGACTGGGCCTGTGTAACTTAACACCTGGTTTACTGTGGCAGGGCACATTTGAATGCCTGCACTCTCTGATTGTGTTCCTTTGTTGTAGGAGTCAACATCAATCTGGGGTTGCTAGTCATAGGAAATGTAATCAGCGCCCTCGGCAATAAATCCAAAAAAAAAAATTACATTCCTTACCGCAGCTCTAAGCTTACTCGTTTGCTGCAAGGTAAATTGACCTCTCATTTTAAAACGAAGTCGGGTGATGTTTTGAGTGATTGATTTGACATGGAATGACCATAACGTCACTTTGGTGTAACACTTGAAAGCATCGCTACCGCTGGATGTTTCAGACTCCCTGGGAGGCAACAGCCTGACTGTCATGGTCGTGTGCGTCAGTCCCGCTGACTCCAACAAGGATGAGACCTTGAACACCATGCGGTACGCAGACCGCGCCAGAAGGATCAAAAATAAACCAAAGATCCTGCGCCTAAAACAGCTGGTAGGTGCACGGTGTTGTCATCTGCATTTTTATGTAAAAATAGCTTTGGTCGGTTAGTAATTTTGTTCTGTACTGCCCGGATAACAGGGGTACATGTGGACTGAGGTCTGAGTGAGCAGAGAACTGCTAGACAAATAATTGCAGCCTATGTTTTGTGAGGTAACAAAACCTTTAGTACACGTAGATACTGAGAGCTGGTGAGCTGCCACGGGTTGTTTTCTTTTGGTCTTTGACCAAAAAGACACATCAAAAACATTACAATTATACTGGCCATAAAATTACAAAGAAATTATTTTCATTTTACAAATGTGGATATTTGACTTCATATTATAACTTTTCCATAATTCTGCCCAGTTATCCCTGTGCAGTAATTTGCGTATTAGTCAATAATAAACGTGTGAAATAATACAAATTGTAACAATAAAGCATCTGTTTGTGGGAAAACAAGGTCCCACTATGTTTTTGATGACACAAATCATCCAAAGATCGGCAAACCATGGAGGATTGTAAGTAAATACATATGTTTGAAAACTGACTATCTTAGATGTCATGTTGTTTCTTTAGGTGTAGGAGTTAGCATGTGGAGTGCATGAGGAGATTGGCAGATGTTAATCCACCCTTCTCAGTTAGTTAAGTGTGACAGTGATAATGTGTAAGCTGCCTCAGTGAACCAGGTAGTATTATTAATATTAAGTAAGTGTCAACATACAGTGATAATGTGTTACCTGCCACAGCGACCAGGGTATAATTGTTATTAAGTGTCAACATACAGTGATAATGTGTTACCTGCCACAGCGACCTGGGTGTAATTGTTATTATTAAGTGTCAACATACAGTGATAATGTGTTACCTGCCACAGCGACCAGGGTATAATTGTTATTATTAAGTGTCAACATACAGTGATAATGTGTTACCTTCCACAGCGACCTGGGTGTAATTGTTATTATTAAGTGTCAACATACAGTGATAATGTGTTACCTGCCACAGCGACCAGGGTATAATTGTTATTAAGAGTCAACATACAGTGATAATGTGTTACCTGCCACAGCGACCAGGGTATAATTGTTATTATTAAGTGTCAACATACAGTGATAATGTGTTACCTGCCACAGCGACCTGGGTGTAATTGTTATTAAGTAAGTGTCAACATACACTGATAATGTGTTACCTGCCACAGCGACCTGGGTGTAATTGTTATTAAGTAAGTGTCAACATACACTGGTAATGTGTGACCTACCACAGTTAAGCGGATATTATTATTAGTAAGTGTCAACAGTGATTCCATGTGACCTGCCTCAATGAACCGGATATTATTATTAGGGCAGGACCAGATCGAAGGCATCACTGTGGACAAAAAGGTGGTGCAGAGGCTGCAGGTAGAAAGAGATCCCCCAGACCTTCTTAGGTGGGAGAAATGTTTTTGATGACCCACTGAATACATCAGACACCACACTCCAGGCCATGAGACAACCCTTAAAAGACCCAGAGCTTTTCAAGACAGTGATGGAGGCTTATGTCCTTGCTGTTCCCTATATTGTTGAGCGTCGTCGAGGCAATGGGGATGTTTAGTGCTGCAAAACAAACGGCCCTAATGCCACTCTGCTTTCCGTCATGCAAAATGCGAGCCCAGATTCCTGAGAAGAACTATACGGTTGAATATCTTGATGAAATGGACAAGGAGATGAGGGATGCTATCCTAAAGAAAGCAGTGAAGCTTGGACTACAGCAGAGGTGACAATGGAAGGTGAAACAACACGAGTTGAGGATCGATTGAAATCGGAGACAAGCTGACAAGCAGCAAGCCAGAGAGACCACTGAAAGGAATAAAGTGGAAAAGAAGTTGAAGAACATCAAGTGCATCAACTTCATGAAATATTTTCAGAACTCTCGAGTAACAAACTTGAACAGATTGTATTATGCAACTTTTCCTTCGGCTGCATACACGTCTCATTCCACTTCCCGTACATTGCCGCGGTATTGACCAGGTCAATGGTGAACTAAAGTTGCTCTGTGGCGCCAGCACAAGCTGTTTCTTCTGGCGTTGTAAAAGCTTGAAAGAGATCCCCCAGACCTTCTAGTGCTTTGCCGCGACGGCGTCAATTACTTGACATCCGCTACACTTGTTTAAGTCTGTTAAGCCTGATAGTTGTTTGTTTACATCTCAAATGGAATGCATGATGACTTTGGGCAGGTCACTCCATTACTAGGACTACACCGTCCCCTTTTGCATTAATGTTGCTTCACGCTGGATGAAGCATCATGTACTGTTGTATAAATCCTATTATATAAATCAATTAACATGAAAAAACATGCTGTTCTTTAAGATACGTTTCTGCTACGCAAGACATAAGGAGATCATTGTATAATATTTTATATGGTCTAATATAACTAGAACAGATAACATTAAAACATGCCAATTACATTGGGCATTTAAATGCATATCATCTGGCTGAGGAACAGCTTGATTCGATAAAAATGCCAGTTGTACAGGGGATAGGATCACCCGGCTAAGTAATCGTTTGATTCAAGGAATGAAGACGTAGACGTGTCTACACAGTCACAGATATACACACCCGGTACATTCAGTCCTCTCGGCTTCGGCTTTGCATTAGGAATCAAGATACACGACCTGGTGAGTTACTTTTTTACATTTATATGTAACAGACTTGATGGACACATAGGCTATGCTAGTCGAACCGGGGACACACAATTTCTGGCTGAGCGACAGCAGGATGTCATCATTTGGTATATTATACAATTTGCAGCATGGAAACTGTTCATGGACTCGTTCAATGGAGTTTATATGTTTCCCTCGCAATTCTGGGAAACTTCAGTGCAATTGCACTTCTTCACAGATGCCAGTGGGCTTGGGTTTTATGCCTATTTTGGAAACAATGCATAATATGGCATAATAAACTAATAGCGTAGATTAAGCATCATAATACAAAACACACTACCTGATTAAACATGACTAAAACTGTATACTGTGCAAGTTAAATCACCAACAACTAGGATGCAAGTATTCTAAAACTTATAAAGACCGCTACTGTTTACAGCCAGCCAGTAGGAAGAAGTATTCTAGAACTCATTAAGACCACTACTGTTTACAGCCAGAGGCTGAAAAAGATCGATGTAGTGTCTTTGTCGGGTGTGTTTCTGTACTGTAGTATGGCCCGCTGGAATTCATCAGTATCAAGCTCGCCATTGGGGCTTGTATTGCCTGTTATCAAGTGGGGATACGCAACTGAAGACAGGTGATGATGAACACCCCATGATCTGAGGAAGGTCTGCGTGGCGGATGATGAGAATTCGGGGCCGCCGTCTGATGATAGCTCATCGGGGATGCCGAAGGTGCCAAATATCTGCCGTAGACTAGCGATCAAGCCTCTACACCGCTCCACTACGGGCCAGTTTGAATACCGGTCCACAGTAAAGAGATAGTTCACGCCTTTGTAAGTAAAGTAGTCTGAGCACATACTTTGAAACGGGTAGACCGGTAGTATCTGGTGGGAAGGTGGTGCGCTGGGCTGCGAGGGGGCCATCCTGTTACAGTCGTTGCAGCGGTTTCTGAGGTCAGTGATGGCCGAGGTAATTCCGGGCCAAAAGACGCTGTGTTCCGGCCGAGATATCATTGACGATATGTCCAGGTGAGCGGCGTGCAGTGATGGCAGTACATCGAGGCGCAGTGAGCGGGGGATGACTATTCTGTCGTTGTATAAAACTACACCATCCACAGTGTAGAGGTTGTCGCTATACTGATGGTACTGGTGTAGTTCTATTGGCAGCTCGTGACGGAATTCCGGCATCCCCCGACTCGATGATTTCCATCAGCTTGACCATGGCCTCGTCGCTATTGGTTGCCATGCGGACTCCATCCCAGGTGACGGCCTTAAGGGAGCAGAGTGATGAGAGGGCGGCGTCGTGAACCGAGTGTTCTACATCGTCCTGAAACTCTTCACCACATCGGATGCCGGCCAGGAAGGAGGAGTGTAGTTCCGTGAGTGTTGGTAATCTTGCGGGAAGAGCACCGTCTTGCAGGGACGCGACGTCATCTGGTAGATGCATTTTGATGTGGTTGCCGGTAGGGTGGCGAGAGATCGCGTTAGCGGCTCGGTGCTTTACACCTGGTATGTGGACTACATGGAAGCGATATCCAAGGGTCTTTTCCTTGAGGTTTCTCAGACGAGTGTCTGAAATCTCCTCAAGAGACCTGTCGCCGAAGATCTTTAGCAGCGGCTTATTGTGAGTGACTGCTAATACCTACATCGACCGGACATCACGCTCCGACAGTCTGTACCTAATACCTACATCGACCGGACATCACGCTCCGACAGTCTGTACCTAATACCTACATCGACCGGACATCACGCTCCGACAATATGTACCTATGCAGTCACTCATAATTCGTATATCGACTCCTCCTGTCTAACGTCGCAGTGTGCTCTACACGCAAGGCAAGAGGGTCTAACGTCGCAGTGTGCTCTACACGCAAGGCAAGAGGGTCTAACGTCGCAGTGTGCTCTACACGCAAGGCAAGAGGGTCTAACGTCGCAGTGTGCTCTACACGCAAGGCAAGAGGGTCTAACGTCGCAGTGTGCTCTACACGCAAGGCAAGAGGGTCTAACGTCGCAGTGTGCTCTACACGCAAGGCAAGAGGGTCTAACGTCGCAGTGTGCTCTACACGCAAGGCAAGAGGGTCTAACGTCGCAGTGTGCTCTACACGCAAGGCAAGAGGGTCTAACGTCGCAGTGTGCTCTACACGCAAGGCAAGAGGGTCTAACGTCGCAGTGTGCTCTACACACAAGGCAAGAGTGTTTTGATGAATGGTGGTTTTCATTAGAGACTGAACGATAAGATGTATGGAAAACTCGCACCACTAAGGACAGCTTCATCTGTGAGGGCGTCACGCGTCCCTGTCTAGAGTGATCAACAAAGAATAATTGGACACTTGACCACCTCTGACTAGAAAGTGGACAGTTTTGAAGTTCTCATTGAGTTGCGATCATAGATAAGATCAGAGATCAATTTCCACGATGTACTGTGTACATCAGTATGAATGATTGCAACTCAATGAGAACTGCAACCAGAATACATGGATTAGTAAATAACAGTAACTATATAACCCTCTACTGGCTGATTCAATGAAGTCGGATGATGTTTTGAGTGATTGATATGACATGGAATAACCATAACGTCACTGTGGTGAAACACTTGAAAGCATCGCTACCGCTGGATGTTTCAGACTCCCTGGGAGGCAACAGCCTGACTGTCATGGTTGTGTGCGTCAGTCCCGCTGACTCCAACGAGGAGACATTGAACACCATGCGGTATGCAGACCGCGCCAGAAGGATCAAAAATAAACCAAAGATCTGCACTTAAATAAACCTATTGTGAGCTGATTCAATGAAGTCGGGTGATGTATTGAGTGATTGATTTGACATGGAAGGACCATAACGTCATTGTGGTGAAACACTTGAAAGCATCGCTACCGCTGGATGTTTCAGACTCCCTGGGAGGCAACAGTCTAACTATAATGATTGTCTGCGACAGTCCCGACGACTCCGACATGGAGAAGACGTTAGTAACGATGCGGTATGCGGACCGTGCCCACAAAATAAACAAAATAAAGAATAAACCTATTGTGAGCTGCGACCCGCAAGCTGCAGAGATCATGAGTTAGTGTCATCTAGCAGTGATATGTCATGATGTAAGTGTCATCTAGTGGTAACAGATCATGAGTTAGTGTCATCTAGTAGTGATATGTCATGATGTCAGTATCATCTAGTGGTAACATATCATGAGTTAGTGTCATCTAGCAGTGATATGTCATGATGTAAGTGTCATCTAGTGGTAACAGATCATGAGTTAGTGTCATCTAGCAGTGATATGTCATGATGTCAGTATCAACTAGTGGTAACACATCATGAGTTAGTGTCATCTAGCAGTGATATGTCATGATGTAAGTGTCATCTAGTGGTAACACATCATGAGTTAGTGTCATCTAGCAGTGATATGTAATGATGTCAGTATCATCTAGTGGTAACACATCATGAGTTAGTGTCATCTAGCAGTGATATGTCATGATGTCAGTATCAACTAGTGGTAACACATCATGAGTTAGTGTCATCTAGCAGTGATATGTCGTGATGTCAGTGTCATCTAGTGGTAACACATCATGAGTTAGTGTCATCTAGCAGTGATATGTAATGATGTCAGTATCATCTAGTGGTAACACATCATGAGTTAGTGTCATCTAGCAGTGATATGTCATGATGTCAGTATCAACTAGTGGTAACACATCATGAGTTAGTGTCATCTAGCAGTGATATGTCGTGATGTCAGTGTCATCTAGTGGTAACACATCATGAGTTAGTGTCATCTAGCAGTGATATGTCATGTCAGTATCTGCTAGGAAGTCAGGTGTAAAGTGGTTTCAGCAGTTCTGATGACCAGGGCTTTATGCAGGATCAACATTTTACCATTCAAAAAAATTTCCCACACAAAAAAAAAAAAAAACTGCAACCCCCTTGAGGCTCACAAAAAGTCCAACTGTGCCTCCCCCACTAGGGCTAGAAGAGTTACATACCGGGGTAGTGATGTACTCATAATCTTGTAGTTGGGTACATCCTTTAACTAATAAATCAATGTTATTTCCTTAAGAAACGGCCATGTTTCAATTCAAACTCATGTCTGTTTCCTTTCTTGCTGAGATTCCGTATCAATATATATAGGTGTAACATGCATGATAAAACATCATGGCATAAATAATAGTTACATTTATGTGAGCAACCATATTTATTTTCACATAGTTGTACATTACTTACAGTAACTCATTGCCCCTTTAATACACATAACAAGTGTGCGTAATTAGTATTTATATTCTGGCACATTATTATTGATATTCATGCATTGCATTGACTCCTCTAGCAGCAAATATAACCATGTGTAGAGCTGATGAAAAGGTTCATTCACAAACTACGATCTTCAAAAGTGATTCGCTGCCCTATATGCTTGCATAAAAAGAGTGTAGATTAGATTTGATTGGCAGGGTTCTGCAAGTAAAAAGCTACGTCAGCAAACCAATAGCTTGCGCCATGCCTACAGATGTTACGCGTGAATTATGTGGTGGTAGGCATTAATAGAGTTTTTATGCGTATGTTCGAAGCAAACAGAAAGTTCAAGATAAGGTCGGTCCTCTAGAAGTTAGTGCTGGAAATATGATATCAGAGGGATTCATAATGGCAGAAGACCTGAATGAGTACTTTAGTTCAGTGTTTACCAGGGAAGATATTAGTTCACTGCCAATACCAGAGGCTAAGTTGAAGGGGGCAGATTCAGACTATTTAGGACAATTAATTGTAACCCCGGAAATGGTAGCTAAGAAAATAAGGGCTATGAAGGATAATAAATCGCCTGGAGTGGATGGTATTCCACCCAAACTACTATTGGAAATTGTAGAACAAATTAGCATACCACTTGCGACAGTTTTCAACTTGTCATTAGAAGAGGGAGTGGTTCCTTTAGAATGGAAAGAGGCAAACATTATATCGTTATTTAAAAAAGGTTCGAGAAACAAGTCAGAGAACTATAGACCAGTGAGTTTAACATCAGTGATTTGTAAATTATTAGAAAGACTAATTAAAGATCACATGGTGGATTTTCTTGTTAAGCAAAACTTGATAAACCCATCTCAACATGGTTTTTTTAAAGCGAGGTCATGCTTAACAAATATGTTATGTTTTTTGGAAGACATCACTAAGTGGGTAGATGAGGGATCACCAGTAGATATTGTCTACTTAGATTTTCAAAAAACTTTTGACAAAGTACCACATCAAAGATTACTGCTTAAACTAAAGGCCCATGGCATAGGAAATGGTATAATAAACTGGATAGAACAATGGCTGATTGACAGAAGACAACGTGTAGTAGTTGATGGGGAGGCTTCAAACTGGAAATCGGTATTGAGTGGGGTACCACAGGGATCAGTATTAGGTCCTATATTATTCTTAATATACATCAACGATTTGGATGATGAAATAACAAGCAAGGTGTTGAAATTTGCGGATGATACAAAAGTGTTTAGAAGGATTAAAAGTGATGGAGATAGACAGCATTTACAAGATGATCTTGACAGGTTGTTGAAATGGTCTGAAAAATGGCAAATGATGTTCAATTTTGGGAAATGTAAATGCCTCCACATAGGACATGGGAACGAAGAGGTAGAATATACAATGGGGGTACTGTACTAAGTACTACTGTAAAAGAAAAGGACTTAGGGTTAACCGTTAGTGCTGATATGAAGATTTCAGAGCAGTGCGGAATTGCAGCTTCAAAGGGAAATCAAATCCTTGGATTAATTAGGCGAAATATAACGTATAAGGAAAAAGAGCTAATAATACCGCTGTACAAAACAATAGTTAGGCCTCATTTAGAATATTGTATTCAAGCGTGGAGGCCATATCGCAGGAAGGACATAGATATGCTAGAAAGAGTGCAGAGGAGAGCAACTAAAATGATACAAAATCTGAGGGATCTTAGTTATGAAATACGCCAAAAAAAATGCGGTTTAACAACACTAGAGACCAAGAGATTGAGAGGAGATCAGATAGAAGTGTTTAAAATATTGAAGGGTTATGAAAATATTGATAGAAATATGTTTTTCTCAGTTAAGAAAGATAGAAGGACTAGAGGACATGATCTTGCATTAGCAAAGGAGCAGAGTAGATTGGATATAAGAAAGATTTCATTTTCACAAAGGACTGTAAATGAATGGAACAGATTACCTGCTGATTGTGTGGGTGCTAGTAGCGTGAATATGTTTAAAAATAAAATCGACACATACCTCATACGGGCGGGATACACATAGATAAAAGGGTCGGACTCTCGATAAGCCAAGGGCTTCCTTGTCCACCTGCTACCTAGAGTTAATTCTCAGGGTGGCAATCTTGTTACGCAAAGGTTGCCATCTTGTAGTCACGTCAGATCCACACAGTATAAGACTGCACTCCTTAGCAAACAACTATATAGCAATTCAAAAGGTCTGTACTCTGGAAAATTTATGTAACCATAAACATTCCATAGATTATGCTGCAAGGTAAATTGACCTCTCATTTTAAAACGAAGTCGGGTGATGTTTTGAGTGATTGATTTGACATGGAATGACCATAACGTCACTTTGGTGTAACACTTGAAAGCATCGCTACCGCTGGATGTTTCAGACTCCCTGGGAGGCAACAGCCTGACTGTCATGGTCGTGTGCGTCAGTCCCGCTGACTACAACAAGGAGGAGACCTTGAACACCATGCGGTACGCAGACCGCGCCAGAAGGATAACAAATAAACCAAAGATCCTGCGCCTAAAACAGCTGGTAGGTGCACGGTGTTGTCATCTGCATTTTTATGTAAAAATAGCTTTGGTCGGTTAGTAATTTTGTTCTGTACTGCCCGGATAACAGGGGTACATGTGGACTGAGGTCTGAGTGAGCAGAGAACTGCTAGACAAATAATTGCAGCCTATGTTTTGTGAGGTAACAAAACCTTTAGTACACGTAGATACTGAGAGCTGGTGAGCTGCCACGGGTTGTTTTCTTTTGGTCTTTGACCAAAAAGACACATCAAAAACATTACAATTATACTGGCCGTAAAATTACAAAGAAATTATCTTCGTTTTACAAATGTGGATATTTGACTTCATATTATAACTTTTCCATAATTCTGCCCAGTTATCCCTATGCAGTAATTTGCGTATTAGTCAATAATAAACGTGTGAAATAATACAAATTGTAACAATAAAGCATCTGTTTGTGGGAAAACAAGGTCCCACTATGTTTTTGATGACACAAATCATCCAAAGATCGGCAAACCATGGAGGATTGTAAGTAAATACATATGTTTGAAAACTGGCTATCTTAGATGTCATGTTGTTTCTTTAGGTGTAGGAGTTTGCATGTGGAGTGCATGAGGAGATTGGCAGATGTTAATCCACCCTTCTCAGTTAGTTAAGTGTGACAGTGATAATGTGTAAGCTGCCTCAGTGAACCAGGTAGTATTATTAATATTAAGTAAGTGTCAACATACAGTGATAATGTGTTACCTGCCACAGCGACCAGGGTATAATTGTTATTAAGTGTCAACATACAGTGATAATGTGTTACCTCCCACAGCGACCAGGGTATAATTGTTATTAAGAGTCAACATACAGTGATAATGTGTTACCTCCCACAGCGACCAGGGTATAATTGTTATTAAGAGTCAACATACAGTGATAATGTGTTACCTGCCACAGCGACCAGGGTATAATTGTTATTAAGTGTCAACATACAGTGATAATGTGTTACCTGCCACAGCGACCAGGGTATAATTGTTATTAAGTGTCAACATACAGTGATAATGTGTTACCTGCCACAGCGACCAGGGTATAATTGTTATTAAGTGTCAACATACAGTGATAATGTGTTACCTGCCACAGCGACCTGGGTGTAACTGTTATTAAGTAAGTGTCAACATACACTGATAATGTGTTACCTGCCACAGCGACCTGGGTGTAATTGTTATTAAGTAAGTGTCCACATACACTGGTAATGTGTGACCTACCACAGTTAAGCGGATATTATTATTAGTAAGTAAGTGTCAACAGTGATTCCATGTGACCTGCCTCAATGAACCGGATATTATTATTAGGGCAGGACCAGATCGAAGGCATCACTGTGGACAAAAAGGTGGTGCAGAGGCTGCAGGTAGAAAGAGATCCCCCAGACCTTCTTAGGTGGGAGAAATGTTTTTGATGACCCACTGAATACATCAGACACCACACTCCAGGCCATGAGACAACCCTTAAAAGACCCAGAGCTTTTCAAGACAGTGATGGAGGCTTATGTCCTTGCTGTTCCCTATATTGTTGAGCGTCGTCGAGGCAATGGGGATGTTTAGTGCTGCAAAACAAACGGCCCTAATGCCACTCTGCTTTCCGTCATGCAAAATGCGAGCCCAGATTCCTCAGAAGAACTATACGGTTGAATATCTTGATGAAATGGACAAGGAGACGAGGGATGCCATCCTAAAGAAAGCAGTGAAGCTTGGACTACAGCAGAGGTGACAATGGAAGGTGAAACAACACGAGTTGAGGATCGATTTAAATCGGAGACAAGCTAACAAGCAGCAAGCCAGAGAGACCACTGAAAGGAATAAAGTGGAAAAGAAGTTGAAGAACATCAAGTGCATCAACTTCATGAAATATTTTCAGAACTCTCGAGTAACAAACTTGAACAGATTGTATTATGCAACTTTTCCTTCGGCTGCATACACGTCTCATTCCACTTCCCGTACATTGCCGCGGTATTGACCAGGTCAATGGTGAACTAAAGTTGCTCTGTGGCGCCAGCACAACCTGTTTCTTCTGGCGTTGAAAAAGCTTGAAAGAGATCCCCCAGACCTTCTGCAAAGCAGAGTCCCTGTGCCGCGACGGCGTCAATTACTTGACATCCGCTACACTTGTTTAAGTCTGTTAAGCCTGATAGTTGTTTGTTTACATCTCAAATGGAATGCATGATGACTTTGGGCGGGTCACTCCATTACTAGGACTACACCGTCCCCTTTTGCATTAATGTTGCTTCACGCTGCATGAAGCATCATGTACTGTTGTATAAATCCTATTATATAAATCAATTAACATGAAAAAACATGCTGTTCTTTAAGATACGTTTCTGCTACGCAAGGCATAAGGAGATCATTGTATAATATTTTATATGGTCTAATATAACTAGAACAGATAACATTAAAACATGCCAATTACATTGGGCATTTAAATGCATATCATCTGGCTGAGGAACAGCTTGATTCGATAAAAATGCCAGTTGTACAGGGGATAGGATCAACCGGCTAAGTAATCGTTTGATTCAAGGAATGAAGACGTAGACGTGTCTACACAGTCACAGATATACACACCCGGTACATTCAGTCCTCTCGGCTTCGGCTTTGCATTAGGAATCAAGATACACGACCTGGTGAGTTACTTTTTTACATTTATATGTAACAGACTTGATGGACACATAGGCTATGCTAGTCGAACCGGGGACACACAATTTCTGGCTGAGCGACAGCAGGATGTCATCATTTGGTATATTATACAATTTGCAGCATGGAAACTGTTCCTGGACTCGTTCAATGGAGTTTATATGTTTCCCTCGCAATTCTGGGAAACTTCAGTGCAATTGCACTTCTTCACAGATGCCAGTGGGCTTGGGTTTTATGCCTATTTTGGAAACAATGCATAATATGGCATAATAAACTAATAGCGTAGATTAAGCATCATAATACAAAACACACTACCTGATTAAACATGACTAAAACTGTATACTGTGCAAGTTAAATCACCAACAACTAGGATGCAAGTATTCTAAAACTTATAAAGACCGCTACTGTTTACAGCCAGCCAATAGGAAGAAGTATTCTAGAACTCATTAAGACCACTACTGCTTACAGCCAGCCAGTAGGAAGAAGTATTCTAGAACTCATTAAGACCACTACTGTTTACAGTCAGCCAGTAGAAAGAAGTATTCTAGAACTCATTAAGACCACTACTGTTTACAGTCAACCAGTAGAAAGAAGTATTCTAGAACTCATTAAGACCACTACTGTTTACAGTCAGCCAGTAGAAAGAAGTATTCTAGAACTCATTAAGACCACTACTGTTTACAGTCAGCCAGTAGAAAGAAGTATTCTAGAACTCATTAAGACCACTACTGTTTACAGTCAGCCAATAGAAAGAAATATTCTAGAACTCATTAAGACCACTACTGCTTACAGCCAGCCAGTAGGAAGAAGTATTCTGGAACTCATTAAGACCACTACTGTTTACAGCCAGCCAGTAGGAAGAAGTATTCTAGAACTCATTAAGACCACTACTGTTTACAGCCAGCCAGTAGGAAGAAGTATTCTAGAACTCATTAAGACTACTACTGTTTACAGCTAGCCAGTAGGAAGAAGTATTCTATAACTCATTAAGACCACTACTGTTTACAGCCAGCCAGTAGGAAGAAGTATTCTAGAACTTATTAAGACCACTACTGTTTACAGTCAGCCAGTAGGAAGAAGTATTCTAGAACTTATTAAGACCACTACTGTTTACAGCCAGCCAGTAGGAAGAAGTATTCTAGAACTTATTAAGACCACTACTCCTTACAGCCAGCCAGTAGGAAGAAGTATTCTAGAACTTATTAAGACCACTACTGTTTACAGTCAGCCAGTAGGAAGAAGTATTCTAGAACTCATTAAGACCACTACTGCTTACAGCCAGCCAGTAGGAAGAAGTATTCTAGAACTTATTAAGACCACTACTGCTTACAGCCAGCCAGTAGAAAGAAGTATTCTAGAACTCATTAAGACCACTACTGCTTACAGCCAGCCAGTAGGAAGAAGTATTCTAGAACTCATTAAGACCGCTACTGCTTACAGCCAGCCAGTAGGAAGAAGTATTCTAGAACTTATTAAGACCACTGCTGCTTACAGTCAGCCAGTAGGAAGAAGTATTCTAGAACTTATTAAGACCACTACTTTTTACAGCCAGCCAGTAGGAAGAAGTATTCTAGAACTCATTAAGACCACTACTGTTTACAGCCAGCCAGTAGGAAGAAGTATTCTAGAACTTATTAAGACCACTACTGTTTACAGCCAGCCAGTAGGAAGAAGTATTCTGGAACTCATTAAGACCACTACTGCTTACAGCCAGCCAGTAGGAAGAAGTATTCTAGAACTCATTAAGACCACTACTGCTTACAGCCAGCCAGTAGGAAGAAGTATTCTAGAACTCATTAAGACCACTACTGCTTACAGCCAGCCAGTAGGAAGAAGTATTCTAGAACTCATTAAGACCACCACTGTTTACAGCCAGCCAGTAGGAAGAAGTATTCTAGAACTCATTAAGACCACTACTGCTTACAGCCAGCCAGTAGGAAGAAGTATTCTAGAACTCATTAAGACCACTACTGTTTACAGCCAGCCAGTAGGAAGAAGTATTCTAGAACTCATTAAGACCACTACTGCTTACAGTCAGCCAGTAGGAAGAAGTATTCTAGAACTCATTAAGACCACTACTGCTTACAGCCAGCCAGTAGGAAGAAGTATTCTAGAACTCATTAAGACCACTACTGCTTACAGCCAGCCAGTAGGAAGAAGTATTCTAGAACTCATTAAGACCACTACTGCTTACAGCCAGCCAGTAGGAAGAAGTATTCTAGAACTCATTAAGACCACTACTGCTTACAGTCAGCCAGTAGGAAGAAGTATTCTAGAACTCATTAAGACCACTACTGCTTACAGCCAGCCAGTAGGAAGAAGTATTCTAGAACTCATTAAGACCACTACTGCTTACAGTCAGCCAGTAGGAAGAAGTATTCTAGAACTCATTAAGACCACTACTGCTTACAGCCAGCCAGTAGGAAGAAGTATTCTAGAACTCAGTAAGACCACTACTGCTTACAGCCAGCCAGTAGGAAGAAGTATTCTAGAACTCATTAAGACCACTACTGCTTACAGCCAGCCAATAGGAATAAGTATTCTAGAACTCATTAAGACCACTACTGCTTACAGCCAGCCAGTAGGAAGAAGTATTCTAGAACTCATTAAGACCACTACTGCTTACAGCCAGCCAGTAGGAAGAAGTATTCTAGAACTCATTAAGACCACTACTGCTTACAGCCAGCCAGTAGGAAGAAGTATTCTAGAACTCATTAAGACCACTACTGCTTACAGCCAGCCAGTAGGAAGAAGTATTCTAGAACTCATTAAGACCACTACTGCTTACAGTCAGCCAGTAGAAAGAAGTATTCTAGAACTCATTAAGACCACTACTGCTTACAGCCAGCCAGTAGGAAGAAGTATTCTAGAACTCATTAAGACCACTACTGCTTACAGCCAGCCAGTAGGAAGAAGTATTCTAGAACTCATTAAGACCACTACTGCTTACAGCCAGCCAATAGGAAGAAGTATTCTAGAACTCATTAAGACCACTACTGTTTACAGCCAGCCAGTAGGAAGAAGTATTCTAGAACTCATTAAGACCACTACTGCTTACAGCCAGCCAGTAGGAAGAAGTATTCTAGAACTCATTAAGACCACTACTGCTTACAGCCAGCCAGTAGGAAGAAGTATTCTAGAACTCATTAAGACCACTACTGCTTACAGCCAGCCAATAGGAAGAAGTATTCTAGAACTCATTAAGACCACTACTGCTTACAGCCAGCCAGTAGGAAGAAGTATTCTAGAACTCATTAAGACCACTACTGCTTACAGCCAGCCAGTAGGAAGAAGTATTCTAGAACTCATTAAGACCACTACTGCTTACAGCCAGCCAGTAGGAAGAAGTATTCTAGAACTCATTAAGACCACTACTGCTTACAGCCACCCAGTAGGAAGAAGTATTCTAGAACTCATTAAGACCACTACTGCTTACAGTCAGCCAGTAGGAAGAAGTATTCTAGAACTCATTAAGACCACTACTGCTTACAGCCAGCCAGTAGGAAGAAGTATTCTAGAACTCATTAAGACCACTACTGCTTACAGCCAGCCAGTAGGAAGAAGTATTCTAGAACTCATTAAGACCACTACTGCTTACAGTCAGCCAGTAGGAAGAAGTATTCTAGAACTCATTAAGACCACTACTGCTTACAGCCAGCCAGTAGGAAGAAGTATTCTAGAACTCATTAAGACCACTACTGCTTACAGCCAGCCAGTAGAAAGAAGTATTCTAGAACTCATTAAGACCACTACTGCTTACAGCCAGCCAGTAGGAAGAAGTATTCTAGAACTCATTAAGACCACTACTGCTTACAGTCAGCCAGTAGGAAGAAGTATTCTAGAACTCATTAAGACCACTACTGCTTACAGTCAGCCAGTAGGAAGAAGTATTCTAGAACTCATTAAGACCACTACTGCTTACAGCCAGCCAGTAGGAAGAAGTATTCTAGAACTCATTAAGACCACTACTGCTTACAGTCAGCCAGTAGGAAGAAGTATTCTAGAACTCATTAAGACCACTACTGTTTACAGTCAGCCAGTAGGAAGAAGTATTCTAGAACTCATTAAGACCACTACTGCTTACAGCCAGCCAGTTGGAAGAAGTATTCTAGAACTCATTAAGACCACTACTGTTTACAGTCAGCCAGTAGGAAGAAGTATTCTAGAACTCATTAAGACCACTACTGTTTACAGCCAGCCAGTAGGAAGAAGTATTCTAGAACTCATTAAGACCACTACTGTTTACAGTCAGCCAGTAGGAAGAAGTATTCTAGAACTCATTAAGACCACTACTGCTTACAGCCAGCCAGTAGGAAGAAGTATTCTAGAACTCATTAAGACCACTACTGCTTACAGCCAGCCAGTAGGAAGAAGTATTCTAGAACTCATTAAGACCACTACTGCTTACAGCCAGCCAGTAGGAAGAAGTATTCTAGAACTCATTAAGACCACTACTGCTTACAGCCAGCCAGTAGGAAGAAGTATTCTAGAACTCATTAAGACCACTACTGCTTACAGTCAGCCAGTAGGAAGAAGTATTCTAGAACTCATTAAGACCACTACTGCTTACAGCCAGCCAGTAGGAAGAAGTATTCTAGAACTCATTAAGACCACTACTGTTTACAGTCAGCCAGTAGGAAGAAGTATTCTAGAACTCATTAAGACCACTACTGCTTACAGTCAGCCAGTAGGAAGAAGTATTCTAGAACTCATTAAGACCACTACTGCTTACAGCCAGCCAGTAGGAAGAAGTATTCTAGAACTCATTAAGACCACTACTGTTTACAGTCAGCCAGTAGGAAGAAGTATTCTAGAACTCATTAAGACCACTACTGCTTACAGCCAGCCAATAGGAAGAAGTATTCTAGAACTCATTAAGACCACTACTGTTTACAGTCAGCCAGTAGGAAGAAGTATTCTAGAACTCATTAAGACCACTACTGCTTACAGCCAGCCAGTAGAAAGAAGTATTCTAGAACTCATTAAGACCACTACTGTTTACAGTCAGCCAGTAGGAAGAAGTATTCTAGAACTCATTAAGACCACTACTGCTTACAGCCAGCCAGTAGAAAGAAGTATTCTAGAACTCATTAAGACCACTACTGTTTACAGTCAGCCAGTAGGAAGAAGTATTCTAGAACTCATTAAGACCACTACTGCTTACAGCCAGCCAGTAGGAAGAAGTATTCTAGAACTCATTAAGACCACTAATGCTTACAGCCAGCCAGTAGGAAGAAGTATTCTAGAACTCATTAAGACCACTACTGCTTACAGCCAGCCAGTAGGAAGAAGTATTCTAGAACTCATTAAGACCACCACTGTTTACAGCCAGCCAGTAGGAAGAAGTATTCTAGAACTCATTAAGACCACTACTGCTTACAGCCAGCCAGTAGAAAGAAGTATTCTAGAACTCATTAAGACCACTACTGTTTACAGTCAGCCAGTAGGAAGAAGTATTCTAGAACTCATTAAGACCACTACTGCTTACAGCCAGCCAGTAGGAAGAAGTATTCTAGAACTCATTAAGACCACTACTGCTTACAGCCAGCCAGTAGAAAGAAGTATTCTAGAACTCATTAAGACCACTACTGTTTACAGTCAGCCAGTAGGAAGAAGTATTCTAGAACTCATTAAGACCACTACTGCTTACAGCCAGCCAGTAGAAAGAAGTATTCTAGAACTCATTAAGACCACTACTGTTTACAGTCAGCCAGTAGGAAGAAGTATTCTAGAACTCATTAAGACCACTACTGCTTACAGCCAGCCAGTAGGAAGAAGTATTCTAGAACTCATTAAGACCACTACTGTTTACAGTCAGCCAGTAGGAAGAAGTATTCTAGAACTCATTAAGACCACTACTGTTTACAGTCAGCCAGTAGGAAGAAGTATTCTAGAACTCATTAAGACCACTACTGCTTACAGCCAGCCAGTAGGAAGAAGTATTCTAGAACTCATTAAGACCACTACTGTTTACAGTCAGCCAGTAGGAAGAAGTATTCTAGAACTCATTAAGACCACTACTGCTTATAGCCAGCCAGTAGGAAGAAGTATTCTAGAACTCATTAAGACCACTACTGTTTACATTCAGCCAGTAGAAAGAAGTATTCTAGAACTCATTAAGACCACTACTGTTTACAGCCAGCCAGTAGAAAGAAGTATTCTAGAACTCATTAAGACCACTACTGTTTACAGTCAGCCAGTAGGAAGAAGTATTCTAGAACTCATTAAGACCACTGCTGTTTACAGTCAGCCAGTAGAAAGAAGTATTCTAGAACTCATTAAGACCACTACTGCTTACAGTCAGCCAGTAGGAAGAAGTATTCTAGAACTCATTAAGACCACTACTGCTTACAGCCAGCCAGTAGGAAGAAGTATTCTAGAACTCATTAAGACCACTACTGCTTACAGTCAGCCAGTAGGAAGAAGTATTCTAGAACTCATTAAGACCACTACTGTTTACAGTCAGCCAGTAGGAAGAAGTATTCTAGAACTCATTAAGACCACTACTGCTTACAGCCAGCCAGTTGGAAGAAGTATTCTAGAACTCATTAAGACCACTACTGTTTACAGTCAGCCAGTAGGAAGAAGTATTCTAGAACTCATTAAGACCACTACTGTTTACAGCCAGCCAGTAGGAAGAAGTATTCTAGAACTCATTAAGACCACTACTGTTTACAGTCAGCCAGTAGGAAGAAGTATTCTAGAACTCATTAAGACCACTACTGCTTACAGCCAGCCAGTAGGAAGAAGTATTCTAGAACTCATTAAGACCACTACTGCTTACAGCCAGCCAGTAGGAAGAAGTATTCTAGAACTCATTAAGACCACTACTGCTTACAGCCAGCCAGTAGGAAGAAGTATTCTAGAACTCATTAAGACCACTACTGCTTACAGCCAGCCAGTAGGAAGAAGTATTCTAGAACTCATTAAGACCACTACTGCTTACAGCCAGCCAGTAGGAAGAAGTATTCTAGAACTCATTAAGACCACTACTGCTTACAGTCAGCCAGTAGGAAGAAGTATTCTAGAACTCATTAAGACCACTACTGCTTACAGCCAGCCAGTAGGAAGAAGTATTCTAGAACTCATTAAGACCACTACTGTTTACAGTCAGCCAGTAGGAAGAAGTATTCTAGAACTCATTAAGACCACTACTGCTTACAGCCAGCCAGTAGGAAGAAGTATTCTAGAACTCATTAAGACCACTACTGCTTACAGTCAGCCAGTAGGAAGAAGTATTCTAGAACTCATTAAGACCACTACTGCTTACAGCCAGCCAGTAGGAAGAAGTATTCTAGAACTCATTAAGACCACTACTGTTTACAGTCAGCCAGTAGGAAGAAGTATTCTAGAACTCATTAAGACCACTACTGCTTACAGCCAGCCAATAGGAAGAAGTATTCTAGAACTCATTAAGACCACTACTGTTTACAGTCAGCCAGTAGGAAGAAGTATTCTAGAACTCATTAAGACCACTACTGCTTACAGCCAGCCAGTAGAAAGAAGTATTCTAGAACTCATTAAGACCACTACTGTTTACAGTCAGCCAGTAGGAAGAAGTATTCTAGAACTCATTAAGACCACTACTGCTTACAGCCAGCCAGTAGAAAGAAGTATTCTAGAACTCATTAAGACCACTACTGTTTACAGTCAGCCAGTAGGAAGAAGTATTCTAGAACTCATTAAGACCACTACTGCTTACAGCCAGCCAGTAGGAAGAAGTATTCTAGAACTCATTAAGACCACTACTGCTTACAGCCAGCCAGTAGGAAGAAGTATTCTAGAACTCATTAAGACGACCACTGTTTACAGCCAGCCAGTAGGAAGAAGTATTCTAGAACTCATTAAGACCACTACTGCTTACAGCCAGCCAGTAGAAAGAAGTATTCTAGAACTCATTAAGACCACTACTGTTTACAGTCAGCCAGTAGGAAGAAGTATTCTAGAACTCATTAAGACCACTACTGCTTACAGCCAGCCAGTAGGAAGAAGTATTCTAGAACTCATTAAGACCACTACTGCTTACAGCCAGCCAGTAGAAAGAAGTATTCTAGAACTCATTAAGACCACTACTGTTTACAGTCAGCCAGTAGGAAGAAGTATTCTAGAACTCATTAAGACCACTACTGCTTACAGCCAGCCAGTAGAAAGAAGTATTCTAGAACTCATTAAGACCACTACTGTTTACAGTCAGCCAGTAGGAAGAAGTATTCTAGAACTCATTAAGACCACTACTGCTTACAGCCAGCCAGTAGGAAGAAGTATTCCAGAACTCATTAAGACCACTACTGTTTACAGTCAGCCAGTAGGAAGAAGTATTCTAGAACTCATTAAGACCACTACTGCTTACAGCCAGCCAGTAGAAAGAAGTATTCTAGAACTCATTAAGACCACTACTGTTTACAGTCAGCCAGTAGGAAGAAGTATTCTAGAACTCATTAAGACCACTACTGCTTACAGCCAGCCAGTAGGAAGAAGTATTCTAGAACTCATTAACACCACTACTGTTTACAGTCAGCCAGTAGGAAGAAGTATTCTAGAACTCATTAAGACCACTACTGCTTACAGCCAGCCAGTAGGAAGAAGTATTCTAGAACTCATTAAGACCACTACTGCTTACAGCCAGCCAGTAGGAAGAAGTATTCTAGAACTCATTAAGACCACTACTGTTTACATTCAGCCAGTAGAAAGAAGTATTCTAGAACTCATTAAGACCACTACTGTTTACAGCCAGCCAGTAGAAAGAAGTATTCTAGAACTCATTAAGACCACTACTGTTTACAGTCAGCCAGTAGGAAGAAGTATTCTAGAACTCATTAAGACCACTGCTGTTTACAGTCAGCCAGTAGAAAGAAGTATTCTAGAACTCATTAAGACCACTACTGCTTACAGCCAGCCAGTAAGAAGAAGTATTCTGGAATTCATTAAGACCACTACTGTTTACAGTCAGCCAGTAGAAAGAAGTATTCTAGAACTCATTAAGACTACTACTGTTTACAGTCGGCCAGTAGAAAGAAGTATTCTAGAACTCATTAAGACCACTACTGCTTACAGCCAGCCAGTAGGAAGAAGTATTCTGGAACTCATTAAGACCACTACTGTTTACAGCCAGCCAGTAGGAAGAAGTATTCTAGAACTCATTAAGAACACTGCTGTTTACAGCCAGCCAGTAGGAAGAAGTATTCTATAACTCATTAAGACCACTACTGTTTACAGTCAGCCAGTAGGAAGAAGTATTCTAGAACTCGTTAAGACCACTACTGTTTACAGCCAGCCAGTAGGAAGAAGTATTCCAGAACTCATTAAGACCACTGCTGTTTACAGTCAGCCAGTAGGAAGAAGTATTCTAGAACTCATTAAGACCACTACTGTTTACACCCAGCCAGTAGGAAGAAGTATTCTAGAACTCATTATGACCACTACTGTTTACAGTCAGCCAGTAGGAAGAAGTATTCTAGAACTCATTAAGACCACTGCTGTTTACAGTCAGCCAGTAGAAAGAAGTATTCTAGAACTCATTAAGACAACTACTGTTTACAGTCAGCCAGTAGAAAGAAGTATTCTAGAACTCATTAAGACCACTGCTGTTTACAGTCAGCCAGTAGGTAGAAGTATTCTAGAACTCATTAAGACCACTACTGTTTACAGTCAGCCAGTAGGAAGAAGTATTCTAGAACTCATTAAGACCACTGCTGCTTACAGCCAGCCAGTAGGAAGAAGTATTCTAGAACTCATTAAGACCACTGCTGTTTACAGCCAGCCAGTAGGAAGAAGTATTCTAGAACTCATTAAGACCACTACTGCTTACAGCCAGCCAGTAGGAAGAAGTATTCTAGAACTCATTAAGACCACTACTGCTTACAGCCAGCCAGTAGGAAGAAGTATTCTAGAACTCATTAAGACCACTACTGCTTACAGCCAGCCAGTAGGAAGAAGTATTCTAGAACTCATTAAGACCACTACTGCTTAAAGCCAGCCAGTAGAAAGAAGTGGATAAAATCGTCCGCGTAAAAAGAAAAAGATCGCTGTCGGTCACGGCTGTACCGTGAATAATACAGTCAAGACCCAGAATACTGGGCTAAGCAGGCAGAAACAGCCCGGCAGGATAGGGCAGCGGCGGGTCCCATTAAATATTCTCATTCAACAAAGGCCCGCGAAGCTGCCTACCTAAAGGCATGGCGGGAACATCAAAAGGGTGAGTTTTTTCAATGTTTATCTTGTTATAGTATTCTAATATATATTCATTACACTAATTTTTATTTCTGCCGCTTTATGTACATGGCAACAACAATGGACGCTGCCAGCAGGCGACAGTCCAAACGTGATTTCCAAACTTACCAACCAGACAGTTAATGGGTCATTGCCCGGATGCTAGAAAGTTAGAGTCGAGCATGAATTATGACCTCTTTATGACAAGGTCATGACACGGTCTTGGGTGAGCACGTTTGGACTGTCACGTAACTGTGAGTCAATATATCTATGTCCACAAAGCCACAAGAGTCTACAATAACAAAATCCGCTAAAAATGCATTATTTTTCGACCCTGGTCTTCCCATAAAATCTCTTTATCACATCCATCATGTTCCGTTGCAGTGACTTAGAAGACAACCACACTATGCAAGACAAGATCACAAGCCTCGAGGTAAGAATACCTCAGTGGTTGTAGACATCTAAGAGAAACCAGTGTGCTTTATGTATCAATTAGGATTGATTACATGGTATAGACCAGAACTATGGTCAGTTTCATTCATGCATTGAAATTCACCCTCGAAAGGTTTTAACACTCTTTTTGTGCAAAAAGAAGCAGTTTGGACAAATCTTCACACTTTGGATCTATAAATTTTTATTTACAAATGTGCATTGAACATCTGTGTTGATTTAAACAGGAATTAAAAAGAATGGAATTGTCCCAATATCTGATGAAGAGTGTAGTAACTATGGTAACAAAATTCAAATATCACAAGACGCCTACATAAAAAACATGTATCTGTCCCCAAATCCACAAGAATCCACAATATCAGAATTGAAGCCCCAATTACACAAGTAGCATCCTGTGGCAGACCGTCACTGCCAACGCCTGACCTCACAGTGGTCACTGATCTGGTGAAACAGACTAACCACGGGGATTTTACGATATACACTACTACTTAATACCCCCATATATATTCTTGTCACACCTATTTGATTTTTATTTTGTTACTTGTCAACTTCTCCTAAAGTACTCTTAGGTACTCGTCATGTTCGCCATCTGTCAGAGTACAGCAACGTCTGTTTGTGTTTGGACATCTAAAAGTAATTTAATTCTCAGCTGTCCGTTAACATGCAGTACAACAAAAGTTTGTGACGTCCGAAAACATAGTCAGTATATATATAGTAAAACGTTTTTGGTATAGGTCCTGAATTTTGGCTAGCATTTTTATGTTGGGGAATTTTTTTGAAACCGTGAGTGATAATGTAGCAGTTTCAGTATGTTTTTCCTATTTAAACTGGCTTAGGCAAAATGCATATTACAACGTAACCAGTGGATATGTGTAGGTGTCCAAAAAAACCCGCGTCAAATCTGCTGCCGAAAAAGACAGACTACGATCACAGCTGTACCGACAACAACACAGCGAAGATCCGGAGTACCGTGCCAAGCGGGCTGAGAGAGCACGGCAGGATAGAGCAGCAGCGGGTCCTGCTCAGTACTCGCCAGCCACCAAGGCCCGCAAAGCCGCAAATCTAAAGGCATGGCGAAAACATCAAAGGGGTGAGTGTTTCCAATTTTCATCTCGTTATAGTATTCTAATAAAAATCCATTACACTGATTTTTATTTCTACCGCTTTATGTACATGGCAACGACAATGGACGCTGCCAGCGGGCGACAGTCCAAACGTGATTTCCAGACTTACCAACCAGACAGTTTATGGGGCATTGCCCTGACGCTAGAAATTATGACCTCTTTACGACAAGGTCATGACACGGTCTTGGGTGAGCATGTGTGGACTGTCACCAACTATCCAATATCTGATGAAGAGTGTAGTAACTATGGTAACAAAATTCAAATATCACAAGACGCCTACATAAAAAACATGTATCTGTCCACAAAGCCACAAGAATCCACAATAACAGAATTGAAGCCCCAATTACACAAGTAGCATCCTGTGGCAGACCGTCACTGCCAACGCCTGACCTCACAGTGGTCACTGATCTGGTGAAACAGACTGACCACGGGGATTTTATGATATACACTACTATTTATGACCCCAATATATACTCTTGTCACACCTGTTTGATTTTTAAGGACACCGACTGGAGGCAATTCGGGTCTCGGGCGAGTGAAGTAAATAGTACATCACTTATTGAAATGGAATATGGCTTAATTCTGTTAGGGCTACAGAATTTTGTATACGTTGCTCGTCCTTCAGGTCCTCCAGTTCTTGCTATCAACTAGAAATGCGTACATTACAATAAAATAGACAGTTTTAACTTCTGTAGCGCGCCAAAATCCGTGAGAACTCTCCCTCAAGAGCGCGTCATACAAATGTCTTATTGAGCAGTTTCAAACTGGTTTAAAGAAATGTTAAAACTGTAAACAGAACAATTGTAAACATACTCTGTGCTGCTACGCCAGTTTGCGAGGTTCCCACATTTAAGACAACTGATGCAGCTAAATTTATGTTAATAATGACCACTGATGGCTGATTCCGGGTAACGATTGGACAACCTCATCAAATTATTACTGGTGATAGATATGTCATATGTGAGATGTTGTTCTGGTCGGACATAGCTTTTTACGACGGCTTCACAACAGTTTCACAGGCCCTTGGTTCAACTTTGAACTAATTCCGTCTGAGCTGCAGACTGAATTCGTGGCCCATGAGGGGGCCACAATCCGCTTTTTTATTCCAATGCCAAGTTACGGACAAGATAGCTCAGGTTCGTCCATCGGCCATTCTAATACACATTGGCGAAAATGACCTAAACTCTATCACTTTGGACCACACGATAATGACCTTAGCCAGGGATATTTTTTCTATAGCCCAATGGCTGACTGAAGGATGCTCCGTCGGACAAGTGGGTATTATGCAACTTTTCCCTTGGCTGCATACACGTCTCATTCCACTTCCCGTGTATTGCCGCGGTATTGACCAGGTCAATGGTGAACTAAAATTACTCTGTGGCGCCAGCACAAGCCGTTTCTTCTGGCGTCGAGAAGGCTTGAAAGATGGCATATCGGAGTCCCTGTGGCGCGACGGCGTGAATTACTTGACATCGGCTACTCTTGTTTAAGTGTGTTAAGCCTGATAGTTGTTTGTTTACGTCTGGAATTGAATGCATGATGACTTTGGGTGGGTCACTCCATTCACGCTGGATAAAGCATCATGTACTGTTGTATAAATCCTATTATATAAATCAATTAACATGAAAAAACACGCTGTTCTTTAGGATATGTTTCTGCTATGTCAGGCATAAGGAGATCATTGTATAATATTTTATGATCTGGTCTAATATAATTAGAACGGATAACATTAAAACATGCCAATTACATTGGCTATTTAAATGCATATCATCTGGCTGAGGAACAGCTTGATTCGATCAAAATGGCAGTTCTACCGGGGATAGGATCACCCGGCTGAGTAATCATTTGATTCAAGGAATGAACATGCCACTTAAATGTACCGGGGGTAGTATCACCCGGCTGAGCAACAGCTTGGTTCCGAAAGAAAACAGCAGTTGTACTGGGGATCGGATCACCCGGCTGAGCAGTGGTTTGATTCAGGGAATGAACATGCCATTTGTAACGGGGATATAATCACCCGGTTGAGCAACAGCTTGCTTCAGGAAACAAGGGCAGTTGCACCGGGAATTTTGTTCTCTCGGCTGACCAACGGCTAGATGCAAGGACAATGCAAGCATTATGTCATTATTACAGGGTGGGCTGCATGATGGACACATAGGTTATGCTAGTCGTACTGGGGAAACAATTTGTGGTGAACAACAGCAGGAGGTCATCATATGGTATATTATGCAATTTGTAGCATGGAAACTGTTCATGCACTCGTTCAATGGAGTTTATATGTTTCCCTCGTAATTCTGGGAAAGTTCAGTGCAACTGCACTTCTTCACAGATGCCAGTGGGCTTGGGTTTTATGCCTATTTTGGAAACAACTAGTTTTCTCATGGGTGGTCCACTCGACAATGCATAATGTGGCATATTAACGTAATAGCATAGATTAAGCATCATAATATAAAACACACTACCTGATTAAATATGACTAAAACTGTATACTTTGCAAGTTATATACCACCAGCAGGATGCAAGTATTCTAAAAGTCCTTAAGACCACTACTGTTTATAGCCAGCCAGTAGGAAGAAGTATTCTAGAACTCATTAAGACCACCACTGTTTACAGCCAGCCAGTAGGAAGAAGTATTCTAGAACTCATTAAGACCACTACTGTTTACAGCCAGCCAGTAGGAAGAAGTCAGTAAAATCGGCCGCCGAAAAACAACAAGATCATTGTCTGTCTCGGTTGTACCGTCAGATACATGGCTAAGACCCAGAATACCGGACCAAGCGGGCCGAAAAAGCCTGGCAGGATAGGGCAGCGGCGGGTCCGGTTAAATTGTCTCCAGTAACCAAGGCCCGCAAAGCTGCCCACCTGAAGGCTGCCAACCTGAAGGCTGCCCACCTGAAAGCTGCCCACCTGAAGGCTGCCCACCTGAAGGCTGCCAACCTGAAGGCTGCCAACCTGAAGGCTGCCAACCTGAAGGCTGCCCACCTGAAGGCTGCCAATCTGAAGGCTGCCCACCTGAAGGCTGCCCACCTGAAGGCTGGCGAAAGCATCAAAAGGGTGAGTTTTTTCAATTTTTATCTTATAGTATTCTAATATAAATCCATTACACGGATTTTTATTTCTACCGCTTTATGTACATGGCAACGACAATGGACGCTGCCAGCGGGCGACAATCCAAACGTGATTTCCAAACTTACCAACCAGAAAGTTTATGGGTCATTACCGGGACGCTAGAAAATTAAGAGTCAAGCAAAATAATGACCTCTTTACGACAAGGTCATGACACGGTCTTGGGTGAGCACGTGTGGACTGTCACGTAACTATGAGTCAATATATCTATGTCCACAAAGCCACAAGTCTACAATAACAAAATCCGCTAAAAATGCATTACTTTTCGACCCTGGTCTTTCCATAAAATCTCCTTGTCACATCAATCATGTTCTGTTGCAGTCACTTAGAATAAACCACACTCTGCAAGACAAGATCACAAGCCTCGAGGTAAGAATACCTCAGTGGTTGTAGACATCTAAGAGAAACCAGTGTGCTTTATGTATCAATTAGGATTGATTACATGGTATAGACCAGAACTATGGTCAGTTTCATTCATGCATTGAAATTCACCCTCGAAAGGTTTTAACATTCTTTTTGTGCGAAAAGAAGCAGTTTGGACAAATCTTCACACTTTGGATCTATAAATACATTTACAAATGTGCATTGAACATCTGTGTTGATTTAAACAGGAATCAAAAAGAATGGAATTGTCCCAATATCTGATGAAGAGTGCAGTTAACTATGGTAACAAAATTCAAATCTCACAAGACGCCTACATAAAAAAACATGTATCTATGTCCCCAAAGCCACAAGAATCCACAATATCATAATTAAAGCTCCAATTTCAGTACAATAAAACCATTACACAAGTAGCATTGTGTGGCAGACCGTCACTGCCAACGCCTGACCTCACAGTGGTCACAGATCTGGTGAAACAGACTGACAACGGGGATTTTACGATATACACTACTATTTATGACCCCAATATATACTCTTGTCACACCTGTTTGATTTTTAAGCACACCGACTGTAGGCAGTTCGGGTCTCGAGCGAGTGAAGTAAATAGTACATGGCTTATTGAAATGGTAGATGGCTTAATTATGTTAGGGCTACAGAATGTTGTACACATTGCTCGTGCTTCAGGTCCTTCAGTTCTTGCTATAAACTAGAAATGTGTACATTACAATAAAATAAAGACAGTTTTAACTTCTATAGTGCGCCGAAATACTTGAGAACTCTCGCTCACTAATCATCTCCATTGTTTGTATCGTTTGAAGGTGACAAGCCCTGCAGCACCCCCTACTGAGCCGACTGATTCGGTCGGCTGTCATTGCCAGTATTGTACACGGCGGTGTCCATGTAAAAAGTCTGATCAGCACTGTGGCGCCACCTGCAAACGTGCAGTTACGCAGTGTGCGAATCGGCAATGCCAGGAGACAACAAAGGACGCCCAGGAACAGTTCCTTATCAGAACATTCATACTCAGGCCCTAAGTCAGAAATAATTCTTTGTCAGTCTATTATTGTTATTAAGTAAGTGTCAACATACAGTGATTCTGTGTGACTTGCCACAGTGAACCGGATATTATTATTAGGGCAGAGGACCAGATCGAAGGCATCACTTTGGTCAAAAAGGTGGTGCAGAGGCTGCAGGTAGAAAGAGATCCCCCAGACCTTCTTAGGTGGGAGAAATGTTTTTGATGACCCACTGAATACATCAGACACCACAACCCAGGCCCTGAGACAACCCACAAAAGACCCAGAGCTTTTCAAGTCAGTGATGGAGGCTTATGTCCTTGCTGTTCCCTATATTGTTGAGCGTCGTCGAGGTAATGGGGATGTTTAGTGCTGCAAAACAAAGGGGCCCTAATGCCACTCTGCTTTCCGTCATGCAAAATGCGAGCCAAGATTCCTCAGAAGAACTATACGGTTGAATATCTTGATGAAATGGACAAGGAGACGAGGGATGCCATCCTAAAGAAAGCAGTGAAGCTTGGACTACAGCAGAGGTGACAATGGAAGGTGAAACAACACGAGTTGAGTATCGATTTAAATATGAGACAAGCTAACAAGCAGCAAGCCAGAGAGACCACTGAAAGGAATAAAGTGGAAAAGAACTTGAAGAACATCAAGTGCATCAACTTCATGAAATATTTTCGTCGTCCTTCAGTTCTTGCTATAAACTAGAAATGCGGATATTACAATAAAATAAAGACAGAAAATGACATCATGCCCCCAGGAAGCAACAAAACAAGGACAGCAATGATTACTATTATGTTTTAATTAAAATTAAAAAATGTGTTGTCATGACCATTTAGTTTCACCAATTACAGCATTGCGTGCAACAGATAATAATGTTCTGATAAACTGATCGTAGCTCTGCAACTGAACAGTCAACACAATGAAACAAACTGTGGTGGACTCTGTTCCTTTACTAATTGTCTAATTACCATATTTTCATCATCGTTAAATGTTATTCCAAGAAAAAGGCCATGTAATTGAGAAAGGCCAACAAGTTGAGGTAGTTTGATAGCTCATAAAGATGGGGAACCACATAGGATTATTATGTATACCCGGATGTCAACACCCATAATAACAAGGACCCAGTGAGTACATGATTATTTGACTTGATTTGTAAACATGTACAATAAAGTACAACTACGTATTACGTCACAAAATTGTGAGATGGAATTTTTGTACTTTTTTGGGTCCCATAAGTAATGAGCTTTAAAATGTTAACTAATTTGTTGAAATTTCTTTGGTAGTTTTTGATTTATTGCTATAATTCAAGCAAACTTTAAAAACCTACGTTTTGAGAAACAAGATAATTTTGTTTCATGAATAATGTCTACTGGTTTTTAATATATGGTATTTTATTAGTTTTAGATTATTTGTTGATGAAAATAAACTGGACATTGAAAGATGATATACGGTAGGCATTTCTTCCAAAATCACAACGTTGATGGGACGTGACCCAGACAGCTATTTTTTCTCATGTGCAGACTGGGCCTGTGTGCCTTAAAACCTAGTTTACTGTGGCAGGTCACATGGCCTAGACAGCTATTTTTGTCTCCTGTGCAGACTGGGCCTGTGTAACTTAACACCTGGTTTACTGTGGCAGGGCACATTTGAATGCCTGCACTCTCTGATTGTGTTCCTTTGTTGTAGGAGTCAACATCAATCTGGGGTTGCTAGTCATAGGAAATGTAATCAGCGCCCTCGGCAATAAATCCAAAAAAAAAATTACATTCCTTACCGCAGCTCTAAGCTTACTCGTTTGCTGCAAGGTAAATTGACCTCTCATTTTATACTATTTGATATACATATATAGTTTCACAACAAATGGTGATACAATCGAGAGGGATTGTTAAAATAAACTGAGCAAATTACCTGACTGTTACATGATATCTTATTTGTTTTTCTAGTTTTATTAGCAGCAGATTTATGGACATTAATGCAATGATCAGTATGCGAATCAGGTCAAAGTTTGATGACCTGTCTATAGCTTCAATAATATTTTACCTAGATTTGTTTAATTTGAAGTTGATGTTGTCTCATGTGAGCCAACATCTATGCTAAATTTCATCAGTGATTCACCAGAGTGACATTATGGTAATTCCATGTCAAATCTATCACTCAAAACATCACCCGACATCATTGTGATAACATTTAATACAGTTGTTGGCTTCCCAGAGAAGTTCGATTGAACAGATCTGCCAGGAAGTAAAGTGTAAAGCGCATTGAGCAGTCCTGAAGACTGGATACTGCGTTATTTAAGAACTTACCCTTTTTTCACATCTGTTCAATCGAACTTCTCTGGGAACCAACAACTGTATTAAATTTCATCAAAACGAAGTCGGGTGATGTTTTGAGTGATTGATTTGACATGGAATGACCATAACGTCACTTTGGTGTAACACTTGAAAGCATCGCTACCGCTGGATGTTTCAGACTCCCTGGGAGGCAACAGCCTGACTGTCATGGTCGTGTGCGTCAGTCCCGCTGACTCCAACAAGGATGAGACCTTGAACACCATGCGGTACGCAGACCGCGCCAGAAGGATAAAAAATAAACCAAAGATCCTGCGCCTAAAACAGCTGGTAGGTGCACGGTGTTGTCATCTGCATTTTTATGTAAAAATAGCTTTGGTCGGTTAGTAATTTTGTTCTGTACTGCCCGGATAACAGGGGTACATGTGGACTGAGGTCTGAGTGAGCAGAGAACTGCTAGACAAATAATTGCAGCCTATGTTTTGTGAGGTAACAAAACCTTTTGTACACGTAGATACTGAGAGCTGGTGAGCTGCCATGGGTTGTTTTCTTTGGGTCTTTGACCAAAAAGACACAACAAAAACATTACAATTATACTGGCCGTAAAATTACAAAGAAATTATCTTCGTTTTACAAATGTGGATATTTGACTTCATATTGTAAGATCGGCAAACCATGGAGGATTGTAAGTAATTACATATGTTTGAAAACTGGCTATCTTAGATGTCATGTTGTTTCTTTAGGTGTAGGAGTTTGCATGTGGTGTGCATGAGGAGATTGGCAGATGTTAATCCACCCTTCTCAGTTAGTTAAGTGTGACAGTGATAATGTGTAAGCTGCCTCAGTGAACCAGGTAGTATTATTAATATTAAGTAAGTGTCAACATACAGTGATAATGTGTTACCTGCCACAGCGACCAGGGTATAATTGTTATTAAGAGTCAACATACAGTGATAATGTGTTACCTCCCACAGCGACCAGGGTATAATTGTTATTAAGTGTCAACATACAGTGATAATGTGTTACCTGCCACAGCGACCTGGGTGTAATTGTTATTAAGTGTCAACATACAGTGATAATGTGTTACCTGCCACAGCGACCAGGGTATAATTGTTATTAAGAGTCAACATACAGTGATAATGTGTTACCTGCCACAGCGACCAGGGTATAATTGTTATTAAGAGTCAACATACAGTGATAATGTGTTACCTGCCACAGCGACCTGGGTGTAATTGTTATTAAGAGTCAACATACAGTGATAATGTGTTACCTGCCACAGCGACCAGGGTATAATTGTTATTAAGAGTCAACATACAGTGATAATGTGTTACCTCCCACAGCGACCTGGGTGTAATTGTTATTAAGTGTCAACATACAGTGATAATGTGTTACCTGCCACAGCGACCTGGGTGTAATTGTTATTAAGTGTCAACATACAGTGATAATGTGTTACCTGCCACAGCGACCAGGGTATAATTGTTATTAAGAGTCAACATACAGTGATAATGTGTTACCTGCCACAGCGACCAGGGTATAATTGTTATTAAGAGTCAACATACAGTGATAATGTGTTACCTGCCACAGCGACCAGGGTATAATTGTTATTAAGAGTCAACATACAGTGATAATGTGTTACCTGCCACAGCGACCAGGGTATAATTGTTATTAAGAGTCAACATACAGTGATAATGTGTTACCTCCCACAGCGACCAGGGTATAATTGTTATTAAGAGTCAACATACAGTGATAATGTGTTACCTGCCACAGCGACCAGGGTATAATTGTTATTAAGAGTCAACATACAGTGATAATGTGTTACCTCCCACAGCGACCTGGGTGTAATTGTTATTAAGTAAGTGTCAACATACCCTGATAATGTGTGACCTTTAAGCGGGTATTATTATTATTAAGTAAGTGTCAACATACAGTGATAATGTGTTACCTGCCACAGCGACCAGGGTATAATTGTTATTAAGTGTCAACATACAGTGATAATGTGTTACCTGCCACAGCGACCAGGGTATAATTGTTATTAAGTGTCAACATACAGTGATAATGTGTTACCTGCCACAGCGACCAGGGTATAATTGTTATTAAGTGTCAACATACAGTGATAATGTGTTACCTGCCACAGCGACCTGGGTGTAATTGTTATTAAGTAAGTGTCAACATACACTGATAATGTGTTACCTGCCACAGCGACCTGGGTGTAATTGTTATTAAGTAAGTGTCCACATACACTGGTAATGTGTGACCTACCACAGTTAAGCGGATATTATTATTAGTAAGTAAGTGTCAACAGTGATTCCATGTGACCTGCCTCAATGAACCGGATATTATTATTAGGGCAGGACCAGATCAAAGGCATCACTGTGGACAAAAAGGTGGTGCAGAGGCTGCAGGTAGAAAGAGATCCCCCAGACCTTCTTAGGTGGGAGAAATGTTTTTGATGACCCACTGAATACATCAGACACCACACTCCAGGCCATGAGACAACCCTTAAAAGACCCAGAGCTTTTCAAGACAGTGATGGAGGCTTATGTCCTTGCTGTTCCCTATATTGTTGAGCGTCGTCGAGGCAATGGGGATGTTTAGTGCTGCAAAACAAACGGCCCTAATGCCACTCTGCTTTCCGTCATGCAAAATGCGAGCCCAGATTCCTGAGAAGAACTATACGGTTGAATATCTTGATGAAATGGACAAGGAGATGAGGGATGCTATCCTAAAGAAAGCAGTGAAGCTTGGACTACAGCAGAGGTGACAATGGAAGGTGAAACAACACGAGTTGAGGATCGATTGAAATCGGAGACAAGCTGACAAGCAGCAAGCCAGAGAGACCACTGAAAGGAATAAAGTGGAAAAGAAGTTGAAGAACATCAAGTGCATCAACTTCATGAAATATTTTCAGAACTCTCGAGTAACAAACTTGAACAGATTGTATTATGCAACTTTTCCTTCGGCTGCATACACGCCTCATTCCACTTCCCGTACATTGCCGCGGTATTGACCAGGTCAATGGTGAACTAAAGTTACTCTGTGGCGCCAGCACAAGCTGTTTCTTCTGGCGTTGTAAAAGCTTGAAAGAGATCCCCCAGACCTTCTAGTGCTTTGCCGCGACGGCGTCAATTACTTGACATCCGCTACACTTGTTTAATTCTGTTAAGCCTGATAGTTGTTTGTTTACATCTCAAATGGAATGCATGATGACTTTGGGCGGGTCACTCCATTACTAGGACTACACCGTCCCCTTTTGCATTAATGTTGCTTCACGCTGGATGAAGCATCATGTACTGTTGTATAAATCCTATTATATAAATCAATTAACATGAAAAAACATGCTGTTCTTTAAGATACGTTTCTGCTACGCAAGAAATACGGAGATCATTGTATAATATTTTATATGGTCTAATATAACTAGAACAGATAACATTAAAACATGCCAATTACATTGGGCATTTAAATGCATATCATCTGGCTGAGGAACAGCTTGATTCGATAAAAATGCCAGTTGTACAGGGGATAGGATCACCCGGCTAAGTAATCGTTTGATTCAAGGAATGAAGACGTAGACGTGTCTACACAGTCACAGATATACACACCCGGTACATTCAGTCCTCTCGGCTTCGGCTTTGCATTAGGAATCAAGATACACGACCTGGTGAGTTACTTTTTTACATTTATATGTAACAGACTTGATGGACACATAGGCTATGCTAGTCGAACCGGGGACACACAATTTCTGGCTGAGCGACAGCAGGATGTCATCATTTGGTATATTATACAATTTGCAGCATGGAAACTGTTCATGGACTCGTTCAGTGGAGTTTATATGTTTCCCTCGCAATTCTGGGAAACTTCAGTGCAATTGCACTTCTTCACAGATGCCAGTGGGCTTGGGTTTTATGCCTATTTTGGAAACAATGCATAATATGGCATAATAAACTAATAGCGTAGATTAAGCATCATAATACAAAACACACTACCTGATTAAACATGACTAAAACTGTATACTGTGCAAGTTAAATCACCAACAACTAGGATGCAAGTATTCTAAAACTTATAAAGACCGCTACTGTTTACAGCCAGCCAGTAGGAAGAAGTATTCTAGAACTCATTAAGACCACTACTGCTTACAGCCAGCCAGTAGGAAGAAGTATTCTAGAACTCATTAAGACCACTACTGTTTACAGCCAGAGGCTGAAAAAGATCGATGTAGTGTCTTTGTCGGGTGTGTTTCTGTACTGTAGTATGGCCCGCTGGAATTCATCAGTATCAAGCTCGCCGTTGGGGCTTGTATTGCCTGTTATCAAGTGGGGATACGCAACTGAAGACAGGTGATGATGAACACCCCATGATCTGAGGAAGGTCTGCGTGGCGGATGATGAGAATTCGGGGCCGCCGTCTGATGATAGCTCATCGGGGATGCCGAAGGTGCCAAATATCTGCCGTAGACTAGCGATCAAGCCTCTACACCGCTCCACTACGGGCCAGTTTGAATACCGGTCCACAGTAACGAGATAGTTCACGCCTTTGTAAGTAAAGTAGTCTGAGCACATACTTTGAAACGGGTAGACCGGTAGTATCTGGTGGGAAGGTGGTGCGCTGGGCTGCGAGGGGGCCATCCTGTTACAGTCGTTGCAGCGGTTTCTGAGGTCAGTGATGGCCGAGGTAATTCCGGGCCAAAAGACGCTGTGTTCCGCCCAAGATATCATTTACGATATGCCCTGGTGAGCGGCGTGCAGTGATGGCAGTACATCGAGGCGCAGTGAGCGGGAGATGACTATTCTGTCGTTGTATAAAACTACACCATCCACAGTGTAGAGGTTGTCGCTATACTGATGGTACTGGTGTAGTTCTATTAGCAGCTCGTGACGGAATTCCGGCATCCCCCGACTCGATTTCCATCAGCTTGACCATGGCCTCGTCGCTATTGGTTGCCATGCGGACTCCATCCCAGGTGACGGCCTTAAGGGAGCAGAGTGATGAGAGGGCGGCGTCGTGAACCGAGTGTTCTACATCGTCCTGAAACTCTTCACCACATCGGATGCCGGACAGGAAGGAGGAGTGTAGTTCCGGGAGTGTTGGTAATCTTGCGGGAAGAGCACCGTCTTGCAGGGACGCGACGTCATCTGGTAGATGCATTTTGATGTGGTTGCCGGTAGGGTGGCGAGAGATCGCGTTAGCGGCTCGGTGCTTTACACCTGGTATGTGGACTACATGGAAGCAATATCCAAGGGTCTTTTCCTTGAGGTTTCTCAGAGTGTCTGAAATCTCCTCAAGAGACCTGTCGCCGAAGATCTTTAGCAGCGGCTTATTGTGAGTGACTGCTAATACCTACATCGACCGGACATCACGCTCCGACAGTCTGTACCTAATACCTACATCGACCGGACATCACGCTCCGACAGTCTGTACCTAATACCTACATCGACCGGACATCACGCTCCGACAGTCCGTACCTATGCAGTCACTCATAATTCGTATATCGACTCCTCCTGTCTAACGTCGCAGTGTGCTCTACACGCAAGGCAAGAGGGTCTAACGTCGCAGTGTGCTCTACACGCAAGGCAAGAGGGTCTAACGTCGCAGTGTGCTCTACACGCAAGGCAAGAGGGTCTAACGTCGCAGTGTGCTCTACACGCAAGGCAAGAGGGTCTAACGTCGCAGTGTGCTCTACACGCAAGGCAAGAGGGTCTAACGTCGCAGTGTGCTCTACACGCAAGGCAAGAGGGTCTAACGTCGCAGTGTGCTCTACACGCAAGGCAAGAGGGTCTAACGTCGCAGTGTGCTCTACACGCAAGGCAAGAGGGTCTAACGTCGCAGTGTGCTCTACACGCAAGTATGAATGATTGCAACTCAATGAGAACTGCAACCAGAATACATGGATTAGTAAATAACAGTAACTATATAACCCTCTACTGGCTGATTCAATGAAGTCGGATGATGTTTTGAGTGATTGATATGACATGGAATAACCATAACGTCACTGTGGTGAAACACTTGAAAGCATCGCTACCGCTGGATGTTTCAGACTCCCTGGGAGGCAACAGCCTGACTGTCATGGTTGTGTGCGTCAGTCCCGCTGACTCCAACGAGGAGACATTGAACACCATGCGGTACGCAGACCGCGCCAGAAGGATAAAAAATAAACCAAAGATCTGCACTTAAATAAACCTATTGTGAGCTGATTCAATGAAGTCGGGTGATGTATTGAGTGATTGATTTGACATGGAAGGACCATAACGTCATTGTGGTGAAACACTTGAAAGCATCGCTACCGCTGGATGTTTCAGACTCCCTGGGAGGCAACAGTCTAACTATAATGATTGTCTGCGACAGTCCCGACGACTCCGACATGGAGAAGACGTTAGTAACGATGCGGTATGCGGACCGTGCCCACAAAATAAACAAAATAAAGAATAAACCTATTGTGAGCTGCGACCCGCAAGCTGCAGAGATCATGAGTTAGTGTCATCTAGTAGTGATGTCATGATGTCAGTATCATCTAGTGGTAACACATCATGAGTTAGTGTCATCTAGCAGTGATATGTCATGATGTAAGTGTCATCTAGTGGTAACAGATCATGAGTTAGTGTCATCTAGTAGTGATATGTCATGATGTCAGTATCATCTAGTGGTAACATATCATGAGTTAGTGTCATCTAGCAGTGATATGTCATGATGTAAGTGTCATCTAGTGGTAACAGATCATGAGTTAGTGTCATCTAGCAGTGATATGTCATGATGTCAGTATCAACTAGTGGTAACACATCATGAGTTAGTGTCATCTAGCAGTGATATGTCATCATGTAAGTGTCATCTAGTGGTAACACATCATGAGTTAGTGTCATCTAGCAGTGATATGTAATGATGTCAGTATCATCTAGTGGTAACACATCATGAGTTAGTGTCATCTAGCAGTGATATGTCATGATGTCAGTATCAACTAGTGGTAACACATCATGAGTTAGTGTCATCTAGCAGTGATATGTCGTGATGTCAGTGTCATCTAGTGGTAACACATCATGAGTTAGTGTCATCTAGCAGTGATATGTCGTGATGTCAGTATCAACTAGTGGTAACACATCATGAGTTAGTGTCATCTAGCAGTGATATGTCGTGATGTCAGTGTCATCTAGTGGTAACACATCATGAGTTAGTGTCATCTAGCAGTGATATGTCATGTCAGTATCTGCTAGGAAGTCAGGTGTAAAGTGGTTTCAGCAGTTCTGATGACCAGGGCTTTATGCAGGATCAACATTTTACCATTCAAAAAAATTTCCCACAAAAAACCCTCCAACTGCAACCCCCTTGAGGCTCACAAAAAGTCCAACTGTGCCTCCCCCACTAGGGCTAGAAGAGTTACATACCGGGGTAGTGATGTACTCATAATCTTGTAGTTGGGTACATCCTTTAACTAATAAATCAATGTTATTTCCTTAAGAAACGGCCATGTTTCAATTCAAACTCATGTCTGTTTCCTTTCTTGCTGAGATTCCGTATCAATATATATAGGTGTAACATGCATGATAAAACATCATGGCATAAATAATAGTTACATTTATGTGAGCAACCATATTTATTTTCACATAGTTGTACATTATTTACAGTAACTCATTGCCCCTTTAATACACATAACAAGTGTGCGTAATTAGTATTTATATTCTGGCACATTATTATTGATATTCATGCATTGCATTGACTCCTCTAGCAGCAAATATAACCATGTGTAGAGCTGATGAAAAGGTTCATTCACAAACTACGATCTTCAAAAGTGATTCGCTGCCCTATATGCTTGCATAAAAAGAGTGTAGATTAGATTTGATTGGCAGGGTTCTGCAAGTAAAAAGCTACGTCAGCAAACCAATAGCTTGCGCCATGCCTACAGATGGTACGCGTGAATTATGTGGTGGTAGGCATTAATAGAGTTTTTATGCGTATGTTCGAAGCAAACAGAAAGTTCAAGATAAGGTCGGTCCTCTAGAAGTTAGTGCTGGAAATATGATATCAGAGGGATTCATAATGGCAGAAGACCTGAATGAGTACTTTAGTTCAGTGTTTACCAGGGAAGATATTAGTTCACTGCCAATACCAGAGGCTAAGTTCAAGGGGGCAGATTCAGACTATTTAGGACAATTAATTGTAACCCCGGAAATGGTAGCTAAGAAAATACGGGCTATGAAGGAAAATAAATCACCTGGAGTGGATGGTATTCCACCCAAACTACTATTGGAAATTGTAGAACAAATTAGCATACCACTTGCAACAGTTTTCAACTTGTCATTAGAAGAGGGAGTGGTTCCTTTAGAATGGAAAGAAGCAAACATTATACCGTTATTCAAAAAAGGTTCGAGAAACAAGTCAGAACTATAGACCAGTGAGTTTAACATCAGTGATTTGTAAATTATTAGAAAGACTAATTAAAGATCACATGGTGGATTTTCTTGTTAAGCAAAACTTGATAAACCCATCTCAACATGGTTTTTTTAAAGCGAGGTCATGCTTAACAAATATGTTATGTTTTTTGGAAGACATCACTAGGTGGGTAGATGAGGGATCACCAGTAGATATTGTCTACTTAGATTTTCAAAAAACTTTTGACAAATACCACATCAAAGATTACTGCTTAAACTAAAGGCCCATGGCATAGGAAATGGTATAATAAACTGGATAGAACAATGGCTGATTGACAAAAGACAACGTGTAGTAGTTGATGGGGAGGCTTCAAACTGGAAATCGGTATTGAGTGGGGTACCACAGGGATCAGTATTAGGTCCTATATTATTCTTAATATACATCAACGATTTGGATGATGAAATAACAAGCAAGGTGTTGAAATTTGCGGATGATACAAAAGTGTTTAGAAGGATTAAAAGTGATGGAGATAGACAGCATTTACAAGATGATCTTGACAGGTTGTTGAAATGGTCTGAAAAATGGCAAATGATGTTCAATTTTGGGAAATGTAAATGCCTCCACATAGGACATGGGAACGAAGAGGTAGAATATACAATGGGGGTACTGTACTAAGTACTACTGTAAAAGAAAAGGACTTAGGGTTAACCGTTAGTGCTGATATGAAGATTTCAGAGCAGTGCGGAATTGCAGCTTCAAAGGGAAATCAAATCCTTGGATTAATTAGGCGAAATATAACGTATAAGGAAAAAGAGCTAATAATACCGCTGTACAAAACAATAGTTAGGCCTCATTTAGAATATTGTATTCAAGCGTGGAGGCCATATCGCAGGAAGGACATAGATATGCTAGAAAGAGTGCAGAGGAGAGCAACTAAAATGATACAAAATCTGAGGGATCTTAGTTATGAAATACGCCAAAAAAATGCGGTTTAACAACACTAGAGACCAAGAGATTGAGAGGAGATCAGATAGAAGTGTTTAAAATATTGAAGGGTTATGAAAATATTGATAGAAATATGTTTTTCTCAGTTAAGAAAGATAGAAGGACTAGAGGACATGATCTTGCATTAGCAAAGGAGCAGAGTAGATTGGATATAAGAAAGTTTTCATTTTCACAAAGGACTGTAAATGAATGGAACAGATTACCTGCTGATTGTGTGGGTGCTAGTAGCGTGAATGTTTAAAAATAAAATCGACACATACCTCAGACGGGCGGGATACACATAGATAAAAAGGTCGGACTCTCGAAAAGCCAAGGGCTTCCTTGTCCACCTGCTACCTAGAGTTAATTCTCTGGGTGGCAATCTTGTTAAATCTTGTTAATATCCCATTATTGAGCGCCGTGTATCCGGAAAATGCTCATATAATGCTAGGAATTCAAAGTACGGGAAGGGTTTGTTTCTGCGTGATACAAAACACAATATACTCCAGTGCTGACACCCGTCCTACACCAAACTGACAGGACGAAGCCTTATAATAAGACTATACACCGTCCTCTCAAATTATTGCCTGCCTATAGTTGACATTCCCCGTCCAATTGACGGGTGGATGGGTCTCTAGATAACGCCCTTCTGATGACTGGATACTGCGCTGTATAAGAACTTACATTTTTCTTTATTTTGTAGAGTGAGGGAGCAGAGACGGAAGCGCGTGCAGGAGTTGGGGGGACAGATCGCCGACCTGGAGAAGTTCGTGGAGCAGGGAAACACTGAGATTCAGGTTCGTCCCGCTTCCGTTGTGGCGCTGATGGTCGACACAATTTCAGTGGCAACTTCCTCATTGCAGTTGAATTGTTCGTGTGTGAAGATTTGAATGCAATGTTTTATTTCAGACTTGATTCAAGGATTTTCGTTGATGGTGGTGCACGTTACAATGCAGTATTAACGTTGGTTGTCTGCACCCTTTTTACACAGAATACTTGGCAGACGTTTTCTTTTTTAAGACAGGTTCTTCGTGAAATGTCATAGATACTAAATATTAATATGCATAATTGTTGGAAATTCTGATGGGATGGTTTTGTGGAAAGTCCCATAGAAAATTGAATTCATATATTCCCACTTGTTTACCGATTCTAACAAATAATAGATTAACTTGTGGTACGAATTAGTTTGGCTAAAAAAATAATAATACTTCTGTTAAAAATTTATTTTTAATATAATGTTTAAAAAAATTAAAACAAATACCTGTCACTTCTCCGTGTCTGTCCATCTGTCATCTCTCCGTGTCTATCCGTCTGTCACCTCTCGGTGTCTGTCCATGTGTCACTTGTCCCTGTCTGTCCTTCAATCACCTGTCCGTCTGTCACCTCTCTGGTGACAGACGGTCCACAATACAATAAAAATAATGAATCATTGCTCAATGTCTTATTGAGCAGTTTCAAACTGGTTTAAAGAAATTTTAAAACTGTTGTTGTTCTGGTCGGACATAGCTTTTTACATCGGCTTAACGACAGTCTCGCAGGCCTTTGGTTCAACTTTGAATTAATTCCGTCTGCGCTGCACACTCAGTTTGTGGCCCATGGGGGGGGGGGGGCGCAATCCAGTTTTTTTCCAATGCCAAGTTAAGGACAAGATAGCTCAGGTTCGTCCATCGGCCATTCTAATACACATTGGCGAAAATGACCTAAACTCTATCACTTTGGACCACACGATAATGACCTTAGCCAGGGATATTTTTTCTATAGCCCAATGGCTGACTGAAGGATGCTCCGTCGGACAAGTGGGTATTATGCAACTTTTGCCTTGGCTGCATACACGTCTCATTCCACTTCCCGTGTATTGCCGCGGTATTGACCAGGTCAATGGTGAACTAAAGTTACTCTGTGGCGCCAGCACAAGCTGTTTCTTCTGGCGTCGAGAAGGCTTAAAAGATGGCATATCGGAGTCCCTGTGGCGCGACGGCGTGAATTACTTGACATCGGCTACTCTTGTTTAAGTGTGTTAAGCCTGATAGTTGTTTGTTTACGTCTGGAATGGAATGCGTGATGACTTTGGGCGGGTCACTCCATTCACCATGGATGAAGCAGCATGTAGTGTTATTTAAATACTATTATATAAATCAATTAACATGAAAAAACATGCTGTTCTTTAGGATATGTTTCTGCTATGTCAGGCATAAGGAGATCATTATATAATCTTTTATGATATGGTCTAATATAACTAGAACGGATAACATTAAAAGATGTCAATTACATTGGGTATTTAAATGCATATCATCTGGCCGAGGAACAGCTTGATTCGATAAAAATGGCAGTTGTACCGGGGATAGGATCACCCGGCTGAGCAATGGTTTGATTCAGGACAGGACAAAGGTATCAGACCGCAAAGCAACATTTGTCATTGCTGAAACGGCCAAGAGTATTGGTGAAAATCTTGACAGCGTTACCCTTAACAGATCATCGATTTGCCGAATGATAATAACAAATGTGTTCAGTGAGCTGCAAATCTCAAGGCAGAGTTTCGAGGTCAGGTGCCCCTGGTTATGCATTGGGACGGCAAACTTCTACCTGATTTGACGGGCAAAGAAAAGGTTGATCGGCTCCCGATACTCATGTCTGGTAAAGGAGTTTCTCAGTTGCTCAATGTCACCAACTTCCATCTGGAACAGGCAAAGCCCAGGTTGCAGCAGTCTTCGAAGCCATTGGGACTTGGTTAACAGACTTCGAGCTATGTGCTTTGACACAACCAGCTCAAATACTGGTCGGCTGGCTGGTGCTTATGTCCTTTTGAAACAAAAGCTTGGTAAGGAGCTTCTGTCACTGGCCTGCAGACATCACATCATGGAACTCATCATTGGCACAGTATTTCAAGTGTGTATGGAATCCACATCTTCTCCAGAGGTGCCACTGTTCAAGCGGTTTCAGGAATACTGGGAGTTCATCGACCGAGGCAAATATGAAACGGGAATTGAAAGTGAAGATGTGTTAAACTTGGTCGAAGACATCAAGGAAAGCACCATCAAGCTTGCTAACAATCATCTGGAAGAGAGTCAACCAAGAGATGACTATAGGGAGTTCCTGGAATTAGTGTTGATCTTCCTGGGAGCAGTTCCTCACTGAGGAGTTCGATTTATGTTACCCGGAGCCATGCATCACGCCTGCTGGATGTCCATGGTCATCTATGCTCTCAAGATCTGGATGTTTCGAGCCCAGTTTAAACTCACCCGAAGAGAGGAAAAAGAGCTTCATGATGTGTACATATTTGCTGTACATGAGTATCTGAAGGCGTGGAATACTGCTCCACAAGCAGCAACTGCACCGTACAATGACTTTCTGCTGCTGAAGTCCCTGCTTGACTACTCAACCATCCATGCAGCTATCTCGAGAGCTACATCAGATAAGCTCGCCAAGCACTTGTGGTATCTATCAGAATCACTTGTTGGGTTGGCTTTTTTTGACAGCCAGGTCAGTTTATCAACAAAGAGGCTGATGGTTAGCGCTATGAGAGAGCAGGATCCTACTCCATCTCATACAAAGAAGATTACTGACACCCTAAAATCTTTCAGAGAGGAGAAGCTGGAAAATTTTGTCACAAGCTATGACAAGTAATTGGACAACAGAGAGAGAAAGATATGTCACAAGTAACTAACCTGCCATCTCCTTGTCACATCCATCATGTTCTGTTGCAGTGACTTAGAAGACAAAAAAAAACTGCAAGAAAAGATCGCATGCCTCGAGGTAAGAATACCTCAGTGGCAGTAGACATCTAAGAGAAACCTTAGTTTAGGCCAGTGTGCTTTATGTATCAATTAGGATAATTACATGGTACAGAGCAGAAATATGGTCAGTTTCATCCATGCATTGAAATTCACCCTTAAAAGGTTTTAACACACACTTGTGTGCAAAAAAGAAGCAGTTTGGACAGTTCCAGCAGGATGCAAGTATTCTAAAACTCATTAAGACCACTACTGTTTACAGCCAGCCAGTAGAAAGAAGCGAGTAAAATCTGCCGCTGAAAAACAACAAGATCGTTGTCTATCACGGTTGTACCGTCAGATACACGGCCAAGACCCAGAATACCGGGCCAAGCGGGCCGAAAAAGCCCGACAGGGTAGAGCAGGGGCGGGCCCGGTTAAATTGTCTCCAGCAACCAAGGCCCGCAAAGCTGCCAACCTGAAGGCTGGCGAAAGCATCAAAAGGGTGAGTTTTTTTTCAATTTGTATCTTGTTATAGTATTCTAATATAAATCGATTACACTGGTTTTTATTTCTGCCGCTTTATGTACATGGCTTCCCATAAAATCTCCTTGTCACATCCATCATGTTCTGTTTCAGTGACTTAGGAGACAAAAAACTGCAAGAGAAGACTGCAAGCCTCGGGGTAAGAACCAGTGTGCTTTATGTATCAATTACGATTGATTACATGGCTTAGACCAGAATTATGGTCAGTTTCATTCATGCATTGAAATTCACCCTCAAAAGTTTTTAACACTCTTTTGTGCGAAAAGAAGCAGTTTTAACAAATCTTCACACTTTGGATCTATAAATACATTTACAAATGTGCATTGAACATCTGTGTTGATTTAAACAGGAATTTAAAAAAAATGGAATTCAAATCTCAAAGACGCCTACATAAAAAACATGTATCTGTCCACAAAGCCACAACAATTCACATTAACAGAATTGAAGCTCCAATTTCAGTACAATAAAACCATTACACAAGTAGCATCCTGTGGCAGGCGGTCACTGCCAACACCTGACCTCACAGTGGTCACCAATCTGGTGAAACAGACTGACCACGGGGATTTTACGATATACACTACTACTTAATACCCCCATATATATTCTTGTCACACCTATTTGATTTTTAAGGACACCGACTGGAGGCAATTCGGGTCTCGAGCGAGTGAAGTAAATACTACATGACTTATTGAAATGGTATATGGAAACATCCAGCGGTAGCGATGCTTTCAAGTGTTTCACCACAGTGACGTTATGGTCCTTCCATGTCAAATCAATCACTCAAAACATCACCCGACATCATTTCGATGAAATTTAGTACAGTTGTTCGAACTTCCCACTATGTTTTTGATGACACAAATCATCCAAACATCGGCAAACCTTGGAGGATTGTAAGTAAATATATATGTTTGAAAACTGGCTATCTCAGGTGTCATTTTGTTTCTTTAGGTGTAGGAGTTTGCATGTGGTGTGCATGAGGAGATTAACCCTTCTCAGTTAGTAAGTGTTAACACACAGTGATAATGTGTGACCTGCCACAGTGAACCAGATATTATTATTATTAAGTAAGTGTCAACAGTGATAATGTGTGACCTGCCACAGTGAACCAGGTATTATTATTATTATTAAGTAAGTGTCAACATAGAGTGATAATGTGTTACCTGCCACAGCAACCTGGGTATAATTGTTATTAAGTAAGTGTCAACATACACAGGTAATGTGTGACCTGCCACAGTTAAGTGGGTATTATTATTATTAAGTAAGTGTCAACATACAGTGATAATGTGTTACCTGCCACAGCGACCAGGGTATAATTGTTATTAAGTAAGTGTCAACATACACTGATAATGTGTGACCTACCACAGTTAAGCGGGTATTATTATTATTATTATTAGTAAGGAAGTGTCAACATAGTGATTCCATGTGACCTGCCTCAATGAACCAGATATTATTATTAGGGCAGAGGACCAGATCGAAGGCATCACTGTGGTCAAAAAGGTGGTGCAGAGGCTGCAGGTAGAGCCCCAGATCTTCTTAGGTGTGAGAGATGTTTTTGATGACAAACTGAATACATCAGACACCACACTCCAGGCCCTGAGATAACCCTCAAAAGTTTTTCAAGACAGTGATGGAGGCTTACGTCCTTGCTGTTCCCTATATTCTTGAGCGTCGTCGAGGAAATGGGGATGTTTAGTGCTGCGAAACAAAGGGCCCTAGTTTGGTTTGTGTGGAAGCCATCCAAATAAATCAAGCCATTATTGGTCAAATACATTTGTTGAGCCATTTATTTAATTAATACTGATCCATTTAATTTGTTTCAGTGCCTGTTATGCAAATGATAGTCATTAATGTGGGCCCTTAGACTTGGAACTATTAGTTACTCTAGTGGCAAGCTGACCCCCTCTGAATTCTTTGAATGATCTGCTAGTCTTTAGGACTGGCAGACTGGTCTCTGGCTAAGCCATTGTTTCCGAGGACACTATGAAAAACTGATACTAGAACAGGTGTTAAACATCGGGTGCACAATAGAGGCGCCTATAAATCACACAGCTGTAAGGCGTACAAACAGGTCACACGAGTGTGCATTACGTCACGACAGCCAAAACTAACAGTTGTCACTTCTGTGGTGAGACACATCACAGAGAAAATAGATACACACAGCCTACGGATCGACATGTAGACAGTGCGGTGGTAGAAACCATTCATAAGCAGTGTGCAAGAAGTCCGCTAATCAAACTCAACCCCAGAGAGGAAGAAGACGTCAACAATGAAGATCGCGATCCAAGTCCCGTCGTGAGGGAAAATCTGCGCAACGGGGGAAAGATGGCCCAACTCATAGACGAGAATGCACACGAGACAAGAACGCAGTTCAACGATAAGCATGTCGAACCACAAGACGAGATGACATCACAACTTGAGCATCTCAACTTTGCGACACTGTCAATGTCGGTGGATGATGAGAGTAGAGTCAACACCAGAGACGAAGTTTTCGCCAAAATTGACATAACATTGTCCAACAAACATCAGGGTCACACAGCTGACCTGGTAAACAATTGTCATCTGATGTCAACTTTTTTATTTGTTTGTTTGTTAACACGTCATTTGACCTTTCGCCTACAGCTGACCTTGAAGCAGCAAGCGAAAAGCAGAAATGCATCTCATGTGAGGTAAAGCAGACTATGTTACACTGGCCTCACACTGTCCTCATTTAGTACTGTGTGTCCCAAGATCATTCACCTCATATTACCTGTATAGCATTTCTGCTATTTGTGGGTGTTTAAATCTACTTTCCTTAGGTTTAATTTGGTAAATGAGGAAGGTCAAGCCCGTAGATAGGCAGATTATTGACCAACCGCCTTAGTTACCGCCTTAGTTATGTAATTACAGCAACTCGGCGGCAGATGCGCTCAGTGGGGCGTGGTATTCTGCTACTAGCGTTTCTAGGCAAGCAGGTGGTTTCACTGTATCTTAGAGGGTATTTCACAATGCGTAGCTTGAATTGCATAGAAACAATGGAAACCGGTTGTATGATGTGTAAATAGGTCCGCTTATATAAACGTCTGTCATAAGCATTTCGCCATCTGGGCACTGGCGAAGGACTGGGACAGATCCAGGGTTGAACGACACAGGTTACCCTGCTGCCAAGAGAATGGCGAATCAAGTCGTGAAGCATGGTGGGAATCGCTAACATGGGTTACGTTCACCAAAATTTGTGTGTGCAACAGTCGATCAGTGTCCAGAGTGACTGTTCCGAGCTTCGAAGAAGCCATGTCACCACGTCAGCGGTTTATTGAAGAAACTTTCCAGTTGGCCCCGACGTCCGAGAACGACTGCCACGGCACATATTGTCGATAGTCGTCGATAGCAGTGTTTACTCGTCGCCATGTTTACTCTGACGAAAATTGCATATATTTCCCTAAAACCACTTTTTTGTCGAAAAATTTGGTTGCATAGCATCAAGTAAATAAATGGTAGGAAGTTAAATAGGGATCTATTTCACAAAAGTTTCTTCACTGTTTTTATTAAATAGGCATTGTTTACATCAAGGGCTGATAAGGGGACCCTAGTCGTCATGCAGTAAGTTCTTGAGTTTGCCTTGCAAAACTTCTACTCCTTCCTATTTTGACTGTCGATTGTCTTTAGACGAACTCGGGTATTGTTTCACACGTAAACACTATAGGACATCACTAATCATCGTCGGCTGTCACTGCCAGGGGAAGTGTTTAACAAGGAGGTGTCCGTGTAAAAAGGCAGAGCAGCACTGTGGCGCCACCTGCAAATGTGCAATTACGCAGTGTGCGAATCGCCATGAGACGACAAAGGACGCCCAGAAACAGGTACGTATCAGGACATTCCTACTCGGGCCCTCAGTCAGAAATAATTCTTTGCCAGTTTTGAATTAATCCGAAACTTTTAGCTCGCGAATGGCTTGGGTGGAAGCCATTCACATAAATCACTGTCATTATTGGCCAATTACATTTATTTGTTGAGCCATTTATTTAATTAATACTGATCCATTTAATTTGTTTCAGTGCCTGTTATGCAAATGATAGTCATTAATGTGGGCCCTTAGACTTGGAACTATTAGTTACACTAGTGGCAAGCTGACCCCCTCTGAATTCTTTGAGTGATCTGCTAGTCTTTAGGACTGGCAGACTGGTCTCTGGCTAAGCCATTGTTTCCGAGGACACTATGAAAAACTGATACTAGAACAGGTGTTAAACATCGGGTGCACAATAGAGGCGCCTATAAATCACACAGCTGTAAGGCGTACAAACAGGTCACACGAGTGTGCATTACGTCACGACAGCCAAAACTAACAGTTGTCACTTCTGTGGTGAGACACATCACAGAGAAAATAGATACACACAGCCTACGGATCGACATGTAGACAGTGCGGTGGTAGAAACCATTCATAAGCAGTGTGCAAGAAGTCCGCTAATCAAACTCAACCCCAGAGAGGAAGAAGACGTCAACAATGAAGATCGCGATCCAAGTCCCGTCGTGAGGGAAAATCTGCGCAACGGGGGAAAGATGGCCCAACTCATAGACGAGAATGCACACGAGACAAGAACGCAGTTCAACGATAAGCATGTCGAACCACAAGACGAGATGACATCACAACTTGAGCATCTCAACTTTGCGACACTGTCAATGTCGGTGGATGATGAGAGTAGTGTCAACACCAGAGATGAAGTTTTCGCTAAAATTGACATAACATTGTCCAACAAACATCAGGGTCACACAGCTGACCTGGTAAACAATTGTCATCTGATGTCAACTTTTTTATTTGTTTGTTTGTTTACACGTCATTTAACCTTTCGCCTACAGCTGACCTTGAAGCAGCAAGCGAAAAGCAGAAATGCATCTCATGTGAAGTAAAGCAGACTATGTTACACTGGCCTCACACTGTCCTCATTTAGCACTGTGTGTCCCAAGATCATTCACCTCATATTGCCTGTATAGCATTTCTGCTATTTGTGGGTGTTTAAATATACTTTCCTTAGGTTTAATTTGGTAAATGAGGAAGGTCAAGCCCGTAGATAGGCAGATTATTGACCAACCGCCTTAGTTACCGCCTTAGTTATGTAATTACAGCAACTCGGCGGCAGATGCGCTCAGTGGGGCGTGGTATTCTGTTGCTAGCGTTTCTAGGCAAGCAGGTGGTTTCACTGTATCTTAAGGGTATTTCACAATGCGTAGCTTGAATTGCATAGAAACAATGGAAACCGGTTGTATGATGTGTAAATAGGTCCGCTTATATAAACGTCTGTCATAAGCATTTCGCCATCTGGGCACTGGCGAAGGACTGGAACAGATCCAGGGTTGAACGACACAGGTTACCCTGCTGCCAAGAGAATGGCGAATCAAGTCGTGAAGCATGGTGGGAATCGCTAACATGGGTTACGTTCACCAAAATTTGTGTGTGCAACAGTCGATCAGTGTCCAGAGTGACTGTTCCGAGCTTCGAAGAAGCCATGTCACCACATCAGCGGTTTATTGAAGAAACTTTCCATTTGGCCCCGACGTCCGAGAACGACTGCCACGGCACATATTGTCGATAGTCGTCGATAGCAGTGTTTACTCGCCGCCATGTTTACTCTTACGAAAATTGCAAGTATTTCCCTAAAACCACTTTTTGGTCGAACAATTTGGTTGCATAGCATGAAATAAATAAATGGTAGGAAGTTAAATAGGGATCTATTTCACAAAAGTTTCTTCACTGTTTTTATTAAATAGGCATTGTTTACATCAAGGGCTGATAAGGGGACCCTAGTCGTCATGCAATAAGTTCTTGAGTTTGCCTTGCAAAACTTCTACTCCTTCCTATTTTGACTGTCGATTGTCTTTAGACGAACTCGGGTATTGTTTCACACGTAAACACTATAGGACATCACTAATCATCGTCGGCTGTCACTGCCAGGGGAAGTGTTTAACAAGGAGGTGTCCGTGTAAAAAGGCAGAGCAGCACTGTGGCGCCACCTGTAAATGTGCAATTACGCAGTGTACGAATCGACATGAGACGACAAAGGACGCCCAGAAACAGGTACGTATCAGGACATTCCTACTCGGGCCCTCAGTCAGAAATAATACTTTGCCAGTTTTGAATTAATCCAAAACTTTTAGCTCGCGAATGGCTTGGGTGGAAGCCATTCACATAAATCACAGCCATTATTGGCCAATTACATTTATTTGTTGAGCCATTTATTTAATTAATACTGATCCATTTAATTTGTTTCAGTGCCTGTTATGCAAATGATAGTCATTAATGTGGGCCCTTAGACTTGGAACTATTAGTTACTCTAGTGGCAAGCTGACCCCCTCTGAATTCTTTGAATGATCTGCTAGTCTTTAGGACTGGCAGACTGGTCTCTGGCTAAGCCATTGTTTCCGAGGACACTATGAAAAACTGATACTAGAACAGGTGTTAAACATCGGGTGCACAATAGAGGCGCCTATAAATCACACAGCTGTAAGGCGTACAAACAGGTCACACGAGTGTGCATTACGTCACGACAGCCAAAACTAACAGTTGTCACTTCTGTGGTGAGACACATCACAGAGAAAATAGATACACACAGCCTACGGATCGACATGTAGACAGTGCGGTGGTAGAAACCATTCATAAGCAGTGTGCAAGAAGTCCGCTAATCAAACTCAACCCCAGAGAGGAAGAAGACGTCAACAATGAAGATCGCGATCCAAGTCCCGTCGTGATGGAAAATCTGCGCAACGGGGGAAAGATGGCCCAACTCATAGACGAGAATGCACACGAGACAAGAACGCAGTTCAACGATAAGCATGTCGAACCACAAGACGAGATGACATCACAACTTGAGCATCTCAACTTTGCGACACTGTCAATGTCGGTGGATGATGATAGTAGAGTCAACACCAGAGATGAAGTTTTCGCAAAAATTGACATAACATTGTCCAACAAACATCAGGGTCACACAGCTGACCTGGTAAACAATTGTCATCTGATGTCAACTTTTTTATTTGTTTGTTTGTTTACACGTCATTTAACCTTTCGCCTACAGCTGACCTTGAAGCAGCAAGCGAAAAGCAGAAATGCATCTCATGTGAAGTAAAGCAGACTATGTTACACTGGCCTCACACTGTCCTCATTTAGTACTGTATGTCCCAAGATCATTCACCTCATATTGCCTGTATAGCATTTCTGCTATTTGTGGGTGTTTAAATCTACTTTCCTTAGGTTTAATTTGGTAAATGAGGAAGGTCAAGCCCGTAGATAGGCAGATTATTGACCAACCGCCTTAGTTACCGCCTTAGTTATGTAATTACAGCAACTCGGCGGCAGATGCGCTCAGTGGGGCGTGGTATTCTGTTGCTAGCGTTTCTAGGCAAGCAGGTGGTTTCACTGTATCTTAAGGGTATTTCACAATGCGTAGCTTGAATTGCATAGAAACAATGGAAACCGGTTGTATGATGTGTAAATAGGTCCGCTTATATAAACGTCTGTCATAAGCATTTCGCCATCTGGGCACTGGCGAAGGACTGGAACAGATCCAGGGTTGAACGACACAGGTTACCCTGCTGCCAAGAGAATGGCGAATCAAGTCGTGAAGCATGGTGGGAATCGCTAACATGGGTTACGTTCACCAAAATTTGTGTGTGCAACAGTCGATCAGTGTCCAGAGTGACTGTTCCGAGCTTCGAAGAAGCCATGTCACCACATCAGCGGTTTATTGAAGAAACTTTCCATTTGGCCCCGACGTCCGAGAACGACTGCCACGGCACATATTGTCGATAGTCGTCGATAGCAGTGTTTACTCACCGCCATGTTTACTCTTACGAAAATTGCAAGTATTTCCCTAAAACCACTTTTTGGTCGAACAATTTGGTTGCATAGCATGAAATAAATAAATGGTAGGAAGTTAAATAGGGATCTATTTCACAAAAGTTTCTTCACTGTTTTTATTAAATAGGCATTGTTTACATCAAGGGCTGATAAGGGGACCCTAGTCGTCATGCAATAAGTTCTTGAGTTTGCCTTGCAAAACTTCTACTCCTTCCTATTTTGACTGTCGATTGTCTTTAGACGAACTCGGGTATTGTTTCACACGTAAACACTATAGGACATCACTAATCATCGTCGGCTGTCACTGCCAGGGGAAGTGTTTAACAAGGAGGTGTCCGTGTAAAAAGGCAGAGCAGCACTGTGGCGCCACCTGTAAATGTGCAATTACGCAGTGTACGAATCGACATGAGACGACAAAGGACGCCCAGAAACAGGTACGTATCAGGACATTCCTACTCGGGCCCTCAGTCAGAAATAATACTTTGCCAGTTTTGAATTAATCCAAAACTTTTAGCTCGCGAATGGCTTGGGTGGAAGCCATTCACATAAATCACAGCCATTATTGGCCAATTACATTTATTTGTTGAGCCATTTATTTAATTAATACTGATCCATTTAATTTGTTTCAGTGCCTGTTATGCAAATGATAGTCATTAATGTGGGCCCTTAGACTTGGAACTATTAGTTACTCTAGTGGCAAGCTGACCCCCTCTGAATTCTTTGAATGATCTGCTAGTCTTTAGGACTGGCAGACTGGTCTCTGGCTAAGCCATTGTTTCCGAGGACACTATGAAAAACTGATACTAGAACAGGTGTTAAACATCGGGTGCACAATAGAGGCGCCTATAAATCACACAGCTGTAAGGCGTACAAACAGGTCACACGAGTGTGCATTACGTCACGACAGCCAAAACTAACAGTTGTCACTTCTGTGGTGAGACACATCACAGAGAAAATAGATACACACAGCCTACGGATCGACATGTAGACAGTGCGGTGGTAGAAACCATTCATAAGCAGTGTGCAAGAAGTCCGCTAATCAAACTCAACCCCAGAGAGGAAGAAGACGTCAACAATGAAGATCGCGATCCAAGTCCCGTCGTGATGGAAAATCTGCGCAACGGGGGAAAGATGGCCCAACTCATAGACGAGAATGCACACGAGACAAGAACGCAGTTCAACGATAAGCATGTCGAACCACAAGACGAGATGACATCACAACTTGAGCATCTCAACTTTGCGACACTGTCAATGTCGGTGGATGATGATAGTAGAGTCAACACCAGAGATGAAGTTTTCGCAAAAATTGACATAACATTGTCCAACAAACATCAGGGTCACACAGCTGACCTGGTAAACAATTGTCATCTGATGTCAACTTTTTTATTTGTTTGTTTGTTTACACGTCATTTAACCTTTCGCCTACAGCTGACCTTGAAGCAGCAAGCGAAAAGCAGAAATGCATCTCATGTGAAGTAAAGCAGACTATGTTACACTGGCCTCACACTGTCCTCATTTAGTACTGTATGTCCCAAGATCATTCACCTCATATTGCCTGTATAGCATTTCTGCTATTTGTGGGTGTTTAAATCTACTTTCCTTAGGTTTAATTTGGTAAATGAGGAAGGTCAAGCCCGTAGATAGGCAGATTATTGACCAACCGCCTTAGTTACCGCCTTAGTTATGTAATTACAGCAACTCGGCGGCAGATGCGCTCAGTGGGGCGTGGTATTCTGTTGCTAGCGTTTCTAGGCAAGCAGGTGGTTTCACTGTATCTTAAGGGTATTTCACAATGCGTAGCTTGAATTGCATAGAAACAATGGAAACCGGTTGTATGATGTGTAAATAGGTCCGCTTATATAAACGTCTGTCATAAGCATTTCGCCATCTGGGCACTGGCGAAGGACTGGAACAGATCCAGGGTTGAACGACACAGGTTACCCTGCTGCCAAGAGAATGGCGAATCAAGTCGTGAAGCATGGTGGGAATCGCTAACATGGGTTACGTTCACCAAAATTTGTGTGTGCAACAGTCGATCAGTGTCCAGAGTGACTGTTCCGAGCTTCGAAGAAGCCATGTCACCACATCAGCGGTTTATTGAAGAAACTTTCCATTTGGCCCCGACGTCCGAGAACGACTGCCACGGCACATATTGTCGATAGTCGTCGATAGCAGTGTTTACTCGCCGCCATGTTTACTCTTACGAAAATTGCAAGTATTTCCCTAAAACCACTTTTTGGTCGAACAATTTGGTTGCATAGCATGAAATAAATAAATGGTAGGAAGTTAAATAGGGATCTATTTCACAAAAGTTTCTTCACTGTTTTTATTAAATAGGCATTGTTTACATCAAGGGCTGATAAGGGGACCCTAGTCGTCATGCAATAAGTTCTTGAGTTTGCCTTGCAAAACTTCTACTCCTTCCTATTTTGACTGTCGATTGTCTTTAGACGAACTCGGGTATTGTTTCACACGTAAACACTATAGGACATCACTAATCATCGTCGGCTGTCACTGCCAGGGGAAGTGTTTAACAAGGAGGTGTCCGTGTAAAAAGGCAGAGCAGCACTGTGGCGCCACCTGTAAATGTGCAATTACGCAGTGTGCGAATCGACATGAGACGACAAAGGACGCCCAGAAACAGGTACGTATCAGGACATTCCTACTCGGGTCCTCAGTCAGAAATAATACTTTGCCAGTTTTGAATTAATCCAAAACTTTTAGCTCGCGAATGGCTTGGGTGGAAGCCATTCACATAAATCACAGCCATTATTGGCCAATTACATTTATTTGTTGAGCCATTTATTTAATTAATACTGATCCATTTAATTTGTTTCAGTGCCTGTTATGCAAATGATAGTCATTAATGTGGGCCCTTAGACTTGGAACTATTAGTTACTCTAATGGCAAGCTGACCCCCTCTGAATTCTTTGAATGATCTGCTAGTCTTTAGGACTGGCAGACTGGTCTCTGGCTAAGCCATTGTTTCCGAGGACACTATGAAAAACTGATACTAGAACAGGTGTTAAACATCGGGTGCACAATAGAGGCGCCTATAAATCACACAGCTGTAAGGCGTACAAACAGGTCACACGAGTGTGCATTACGTCACGACAGCCAAAACTAACAGTTGTCACTTCTGTGGTGAGACACATCACAGAGAAAATAGATACACACAGCCTACGGATCGACATGTAGACAGTGCGGTGGTAGAAACCATTCATAAGCAGTGTGCAAGAAGTCCGCTAATCAAACTCAACCCCAGAGAGGAAGAAGACGTCAACAATGAAGATCGCGATCCAAGTCCCGTCGTGAGGGAAAATCTGCGCAACGGGGGAAAGATGGCCCAACTCATAGACGAGAATGCACACGAGACAAGAACGCAGTTCAACGATAAGCATGTCGAACCACAAGACGAGATGACATCACAACTTGAGCATCTCAACTTTGCGACACTGTCAATGTCGGTGGATGATGATAGTAGAGTCAACACCAGAGATGAAGTTTTCGCAAAAATTGACATAACATTGTCCAACAAACATCAGGGTCACACAGCTGACCTGGTAAACAATTGTCATCTGATGTCAACTTTTTTATTTGTTTGTTTGTTTACACGTCATTTAACCTTTCGCCTACAGCTGACCTTGAAGCAGCAAGCGAAAAGCAGAAATGCATCTCATGTGAAGTAAAGCAGACTATGTTACACTGGCCTCACACTGTCCTCATTTAGTACTGTATGTCCCAAGATCATTCACCTCATATTGCCTGTATAGCATTTCTGCTATTTGTGGGTGTTTAAATCTACTTTCCTTAGGTTTAATTTGGTAAATGAGGAAGGTCAAGCCCGTAGATAGGCAGATTATTGACCAACCGCCTTAGTTACCGCCTTAGTTATGTAATTACAGCAACTCGGCGGCAGATGCGCTCAGTGGGGCGTGGTATTCTGTTGCTAGCGTTTCTAGGCAAGCAGGTGGTTTCACTGTATCTTAAGGGTATTTCACAATGCGTAGCTTGAATTGCATAGAAACAATGGAAACCGGTTGTATGATGTGTAAATAGGTCCGCTTATATAAACGTCTGTCATAAGCATTTCGCCATCTGGGCACTGGCGAAGGACTGGAACAGATCCAGGGTTGAACGACACAGGTTACCCTGCTGCCAAGAGAATGGCGAATCAAGTCGTGAAGCATGGTGGGAATCGCTAACATGGGTTACGTTCACCAAAATTTGTGTGTGCAACAGTCGATCAGTGTCCAGAGTGACTGTTCCGAGCTTCGAAGAAGCCATGTCACCACATCAGCGGTTTATTGAAGAAACTTTCCATTTGGCCCCGACGTCCGAGAACGACTGCCACGGCACATATTGTCGATAGTCGTCGATAGCAGTGTTTACTCGCCGCCATGTTTACTCTTACGAAAATTGCAAGTATTTCCCTAAAACCACTTTTTGGTCGAACAATTTGGTTGCATAGCATGAAATAAATAAATGGTAGGAAGTTAAATAGGGATCTATTTCACAAAAGTTTCTTCACTGTTTTTATTAAATAGGCATTGTTTACATCAAGGGCTGATAAGGGGACCCTAGTCGTCATGCAATAAGTTCTTGAGTTTGCCTTGCAAAACTTCTACTCCTTCCTATTTTGACTGTCGATTGTCTTTAGACGAACTCGGGTATTGTTTCACACGTAAACACTATAGGACATCACTAATCATCGTCGGCTGTCACTGCCAGGGGAAGTGTTTAACAAGGAGGTGTCCGTGTAAAAAGGCAGAGCAGCACTGTGGCGCCACCTGTAAATGTGCAATTACGCAGTGTACGAATCGACATGAGACGACAAAGGACGCCCAGAAACAGGTACGTATCAGGACATTCCTACTCGGGCCCTCAGTCAGAAATAATACTTTGCCAGTTTTGAATTAATCCAAAACTTTTAGCTCGCGAATGGCTTGGGTGGAAGCCATTCACATAAATCACAGCCATTATTGGCCAATTACATTTATTTGTTGAGCCATTTATTTAATTAATACTGATCCATTTAATTTGTTTCAGTGCCTGTTATGCAAATGATAGTCATTAATGTGGGCCCTTAGACTTGGAACTATTAGTTACTCTAGTGGCAAGCTGACCCCCTCTGAATTCTTTGAATGATCTGCTAGTCTTTAGGACTGGCAGACTGGTCTCTGGCTAAGCCATTGTTTCCGAGGACACTATGAAAAACTGATACTAGAACAGGTGTTAAACATCGGGTGCACAATAGAGGCGCCTATAAATCACACAGCTGTAAGGCGTACAAACAGGTCACACGAGTGTGCATTACGTCACGACAGCCAAAACTAACAGTTGTCACTTCTGTGGTGAGACACATCACAGAGAAAATAGATACACACAGCCTACGGATCGACATGTAGACAGTGCGGTGGTAGAAACCATTCATAAGCAGTGTGCAAGAAGTCCGCTAATCAAACTCAACCCCAGAGAGGAAGAAGACGTCAACAATGAAGATCGCGATCCAAGTCCCGTCGTGATGGAAAATCTGCGCAACGGGGGAAAGATGGCCCAACTCATAGACGAGAATGCACACGAGACAAGAACGCAGTTCAACGATAAGCATGTCGAACCACAAGACGAGATGACATCACAACTTGAGCATCTCAACTTTGCGACACTGTCAATGTCGGTGGATGATGATAGTAGAGTCAACACCAGAGATGAAGTTTTCGCAAAAATTGACATAACATTGTCCAACAAACATCAGGGTCACACAGCTGACCTGGTAAACAATTGTCATCTGATGTCAACTTTTTTATTTGTTTGTTTGTTTACACGTCATTTAACCTTTCGCCTACAGCTGACCTTGAAGCAGCAAGCGAAAAGCAGAAATGCATCTCATGTGAAGTAAAGCAGACTATGTTACACTGGCCTCACACTGTCCTCATTTAGTACTGTATGTCCCAAGATCATTCACCTCATATTGCCTGTATAGCATTTCTGCTATTTGTGGGTGTTTAAATCTACTTTCCTTAGGTTTAATTTGGTAAATGAGGAAGGTCAAGCCCGTAGATAGGCAGATTATTGACCAACCGCCTTAGTTACCGCCTTAGTTATGTAATTACAGCAACTCGGCGGCAGATGCGCTCAGTGGGGCGTGGTATTCTGTTGCTAGCGTTTCTAGGCAAGCAGGTGGTTTCACTGTATCTTAAGGGTATTTCACAATGCGTAGCTTGAATTGCATAGAAACAATGGAAACCGGTTGTATGATGTGTAAATAGGTCCGCTTATATAAACGTCTGTCATAAGCATTTCGCCATCTGGGCACTGGCGAAGGACTGGAACAGATCCAGGGTTGAACGACACAGGTTACCCTGCTGCCAAGAGAATGGCGAATCAAGTCGTGAAGCATGGTGGGAATCGCTAACATGGGTTACGTTCACCAAAATTTGTGTGTGCAACAGTCGATCAGTGTCCAGAGTGACTGTTCCGAGCTTCGAAGAAGCCATGTCACCACATCAGCGGTTTATTGAAGAAACTTTCCATTTGGCCCCGACGTCCGAGAACGACTGCCACGGCACATATTGTCGATAGTCGTCGATAGCAGTGTTTACTCGCCGCCATGTTTACTCTTACGAAAATTGCAAGTATTTCCCTAAAACCACTTTTTGGTCGAACAATTTGGTTGCATAGCATGAAATAAATAAATGGTAGGAAGTTAAATAGGGATCTATTTCACAAAAGTTTCTTCACTGTTTTTATTAAATAGGCATTGTTTACATCAAGGGCTGATAAGGGGACCCTAGTCGTCATGCAATAAGTTCTTGAGTTTGCCTTGCAAAACTTCTACTCCTTCCTATTTTGACTGTCGATTGTCTTTAGACGAACTCGGGTATTGTTTCACACGTAAACACTATAGGACATCACTAATCATCGTCGGCTGTCACTGCCAGGGGAAGTGTTTAACAAGGAGGTGTCCGTGTAAAAAGGCAGAGCAGCACTGTGGCGCCACCTGTAAATGTGCAATTACGCAGTGTGCGAATCGACATGAGACGACAAAGGACGCCCAGAAACAGGTACGTATCAGGACATTCCTACTCGGGCCCTCAGTCAGAAATAATACTTTGCCAGTTTTGAATTAATCCAAAACTTTTAGCTCGCGAATGGCTTGGGTGGAAGCCATTCACATAAATCACAGCCATTATTGGCCAATTACATTTATTTGTTGAGCCATTTATTTAATTAATACTGATCCATTTAATTTGTTTCAGTGCCTGTTATGCAAATGATAGTCATTAATGTGGGCCCTTAGACTTGGAACTATTAGTTACTCTAGTGGCAAGCTGACCCCCTCTGAATTCTTTGAATGATCTGCTAGTCTTTAGGACTGGCAGACTGGTCTCTGGCTAAGCCATTGTTTCCGAGGACACTATGAAAAACTGATACTAGAACAGGTGTTAAACATCGGGTGCACAATAGAGGCGCCTATAAATCACACAGCTGTAAGGCGTACAAACAGGTCACACGAGTGTGCATTACGTCACGACAGCCAAAACTAACAGTTGTCACTTCTGTGGTGAGACACATCACAGAGAAAATAGATACACACAGCCTACGGATCGACATGTAGACAGTGCGGTGGTAGAAACCATTCATAAGCAGTGTGCAAGAAGTCCGCTAATCAAACTCAACCCCAGAGAGGAAGAAGACGTCAACAATGAAGATCGCGATCCAAGTCCCGTCGTGATGGAAAATCTGCGCAACGGGGGAAAGATGGCCCAACTCATAGACGAGAATGCACACGAGACAAGAACGCAGTTCAACGATAAGCATGTCGAACCACAAGACGAGATGACATCACAACTTGAGCATCTCAACTTTGCGACACTGTCAATGTCGGTGGATGATGATAGTAGAGTCAACACCAGAGATGAAGTTTTCGCAAAAATTGACATAACATTGTCCAACAAACATCAGGGTCACACAGCTGACCTGGTAAACAATTGTCATCTGATGTCAACTTTTTTATTTGTTTGTTTGTTTACACGTCATTTAACCTTTCGCCTACAGCTGACCTTGAAGCAGCAAGCGAAAAGCAGAAATGCATCTCATGTGAAGTAAAGCAGACTATGTTACACTGGCCTCACACTGTCCTCATTTAGTACTGTATGTCCCAAGATCATTCACCTCATATTGCCTGTATAGCATTTCTGCTATTTGTGGGTGTTTAAATCTACTTTCCTTAGGTTTAATTTGGTAAATGAGGAAGGTCAAGCCCGTAGATAGGCAGATTATTGACCAACCGCCTTAGTTACCGCCTTAGTTATGTAATTACAGCAACTCGGCGGCAGATGCGCTCAGTGGGGCGTGGTATTCTGTTGCTAGCATTTATAGGCAAGCAGGTGGTTTCACTGTATCTTAGAGGGTATTTCACAATGCGTAGCTTGAATTGCATATTGTATCAGCCAATAGAAACGATGGAAACCGGTCGTATGATGTGTAAATAGGTCCGCTTATATAAACTTCTTTCATACGCATTTCGCCATCTGGGCATTGGTGAAGGACTGGGACAGATCCAGGGTTGAACGACACAGGTTGTTACCCTGCTGCCAAGAGAATGGCGAATCAAGTCGTGAAGCATGGTGGGAATCGCTAACATGGGTTAAGTTCCCAAAAATTTGTGTGTGCCACATTCAGCGTCCAGAGTGACTGTTCCGAGCTTCGATGAAGCCATGCCACCACGTCAGCGGTTTATTGAAGAAACTTTCCAGTCGGCCCCGACGTCCAAGAACGACTGCCACGGCGAGTATTGGCGTCGATGAGCGAAAGTCGCGACACGCTCACCCAAGCTCGGGCAATCCTTGAACACCGGTCTCACTGCGACTTCGTAATAAGAATTCGTAACGGCCGGCGGTAAGTGTATACTGCCCGGTGTCGTCATTCGTGCGAACTTATTCTACAGACTTCGCAATCGTTTGCGACCGTGCGAAACAAGTCGATCATAGCACAAACGGCATTCGAGAATTCGCGGTGGACGGTGGCAAGCGTCGTTTGCCCAGCGTCATCACTCGTGCGGACGAGATATATCAATCCGACTGTTTTCTGAGCTCGGCGTGATGACTTCAATAAACGTTCATATAGGTTGGAGATGGGACTAGCCCAATGTAAATGTCTATTTTCTAATTGAATGTTTCTAGTATATGCTGTTTTATGATTGGTAGTTATCTGTGGTTTTGAAGTGGGGTATTATTACTCTTGAAGTATACATATATATATTTGTTGTAACCGATTACCTGTACTGTAATGCTTGGTAGGTCACAAACTGCACTATCTTTGCTTGGTAGGTCACAAACCACAAACTGCACTATCTTTGCCCCCCTTTGGACATCTCCATACGCAATCCAAATAAACTTATTATTATTATTAATTCACCAACAATCTCAGATTATTAGACACCAACAATCTCAGAGACTATTAAACACCAACAATCTCAGAGACTATTAGACACCAACAACCTCAGACTATTAGACACCAACAATCTCAGAGACTATTAGACACAAAAAAGTGGTTGGAACTGTTGGCAACCATGGCATGGTCAGATAAAGCCAACCTTACTCAAAAATCCATGTATTAAATAAGAATAACATATCCTGAACTTGAAATAGTTACACTGGTCAGACATTCATGACTGTGTACCATGTTTTTAGCGACTTTCGTGTGAACTGTCTTCTACCCGACTAAATGATGACAGATGAAGATAAAGTAATGCATTTGATCTGGTCTGCTGGCAAGTCACGATTGTTTTTTTTTAAATCACTACAAATCTATTTTGAAATGAGAAGAACACAACAAATCTTGTAGGCTGGTACCCATGCAACAAGAGTCAGCGAGACCATCAGATCACACATGGAAAGACGAGAAAATTATTGGACATCCAAATGGCTCAACCTTCAGCCCTCGGAGTATGACAAGATGAAATTCCAGAATGATCCAAAATATCTCGAAGAACTTTTTTCTTTTTGATTCCTAGAAAAATCTTCAAATCAAGTCCCTGGTATGGCATGCAACATGATAGACTTAATATAATCTGCACATGTCTAAATATTCATGCGTAAAAACATTCAATCCTTGGTACATTATGCAAAGAAGTTAGTGCGACATGATAAAGTATAAATTGTAGTTATGCCTAAACATTCAGTCAATCTGGTACAGGTAATTCAACACCCCCATTCCCTGAACATAAATTATTTTTACTGTGGAACTGGGGACAGACACCATTTAATATTATAACAATATCATAAGATAGATTAAAAGTACTAATACAAAATATGTATTTGATAGAAAAATATACGCATGAATCACAAGATTAAATAAAAGTTCTGATCCTTTGAAATTAATAGAAATGTATGCATATTTAGGTTAGAAAATATTTAAAACAAAACCAGGTCTTGTTTAACCGACTCTCGCCTGGCTGCGTGACTTCACCAGGAAGATAGCCTTTTGACTGTCCACTTGTTGACAGCCATGAGAGCTGCTACCTAGTGAATATGCATGTAATTAAAAGGCACTAAACTAGGAAAAAAAGTTTATTGTTGGTTTTTATTTTGTGTGTGACATATTTCAATATAAGTTTAATGCTGAATAGTTCTTATAGTATAGTATTATCTGATAAAAGTGTATCGTTATTTAATTTGTTACTTCATAGTTGGCCTGACAGCCAATCATCGTCTCTACCCGAATCTGGGGTAAAGCCCCCTACCGGTATCATTGGCAGGAGCTTAATAATCGAGGCTGTAGTGAGGGGCCAGTGCTGCCACCTCACGGCGCCTGGATAATCCAGGCGAAACAAAACCTAAAGGTAGTTGTTCTCTCTCACTCTCTCTCTACCTTTGAACAGACTCGCATGGTTTAACAAATGGAGCACATCACCGCAATATACTAATTTTATTTACTATACATCAGTGTGATATAAATACACTGCAGGAAAATTCAAATTCATCTGTATAAAAACTCCCATACAAATGAGCTACTTATGCTAATTATTATGACAGGATAGAATATTGAGTAATAATCCGTAATTAATTGATAAGTTACAATTTTGAAATAAAAATGGTGTCTGTCCCCACAAGTACCTGTAGGTAGATTGTGACTTACCAAGTATGACGAGGTGGCCCGTAGCAGAGTCCCCACTGTCTATAGAGCAAAGAAAGCTTCTTCGACTGTTGAGGATAGGGGTGCCTGTAGGTACTCTTGTGATTCCTGAACATTGGAAGATCGGACAACTAATGTTAGTACGATTACATTCATCGTGAACACAGTCTATTCACAGACACAGTCTGCTTCAATCCTACAGTATATAAGACATGTGATGTTAGCTTGATTACAAATCATTACATTCTCTTTTCTATATATGATGTCAGTACAGAAGGAGTGCATCTGTCAAGTAAACCAGTTCTCACGTTTTAATTTTTGTAGTAATTATTTATTCGTCACAAAAATGAAAATATGGTAATTATATATAACGATGTTTCTAAATTTTATTTATCCAAACAAATATAATGTGATCTGTCTGGATAAATTACATTTAGAAACATCGTTATATAATGACCATATTTTTATTTTTGTTGCGAATAAATGATTACTACAAAAATATTTACAAATAGTGCATTATAGTATACAAAATGATTTGGTTTATATAATTTCGTGAAAACAAACCAAAAAAGTGTAAAGAAAATTAATGGTCTGGTGTCAGGATTGAACTGGCATCGCCCGATTGTAAAATGAATGACAATAAACCAACGCGTTTACCAACTGAGCTAGCGGGACCAACAGAAACTCACCGACTGATTTAAGTTATGCTAAATTGTACACAACTCCTTCATATATCGATATTCTGGCGATATTATGAGATTATACACGTTACTTTCTGTAGCTGGATACTGAAAACGAGCCCAAGCTCGGCGAAACCTAGTCGACTTGTAGGCCCATTTGTATTCATTGTTTTGAATAAAATTGGATTCATGTGGAACCGTAATATAACTGCTTGTTCCTCTATGATGACCAGTGGTTGTATTACATCAGAATATTGCACAATAACTCATTCTGACACTCGTTTCGACCCAAAAGCTATCCTTGTAAACATGCTCTGAGTGCATGGAAAGGGTCAGACCGATGCGAGTGTGGGTCATATGTGACATCACGATACCACGTGATCGCCTAGCTCATTAAATTTTAATTTTCCGCTTTTAATTTAAGCTACAAATGTATTTTTCTGTATTTTTTGTTCTCGAATGTTACATACAATGTTAAACTTTGTGTACAGGTGGAAAACGGATTTTAGCTAATGCCTTGTTTTTATTTCTTTTAATATCCATTGTTTACATAATTGTTAACAGTGGCAATTATTTTTCAAAATAAATTATACAAAGGATTTCTATGATGCAGATCAATCGCTTTGGAAACTATATAAAAATCAATGACCTGGTAAGTCGGTTTGGTGAGAAAAGAAATTTGATCATTGACGCCTGGAAAAGAGGATGTGCTAAAAAATGTACAGTAATAATTGTTTTATATCAGCCGTAATTGGCATAGTCAACAATATTTTCCATTTATGACTACTTTGAAAATAGAAACAGACACTATTTATTTCTCCATAACTATGACTGCCAGGTTGGCATGTGTGTATATAAATAGCCTAAATGCTAAATTTGAGGATATTGAAATAATGCAGGTTAAAAAACAATGACTTTGTACAGTAAACCATGGATATAACAAATCACTTGCAACTGCTCAATTTATTCATTATATCAAAAATTAGTCATATCTGAAATTTGCTATATATTAAAGTCAAATAGTGACAAATTAATTTATTCAATATAAGCAAAATGCATTTAAAGTGAATTTACTATATATCTGAGGTTTTCTGTATATATGCATTATTTCAACTTCAAACTTATTTTAACAATACAGGTTAACTCGCATTATATTTACAAGTGTTATTTTGTAGACACAAAAGTATGTGTATTCAAACATATATCATAATATACATTACATACCCTTGTTGGTGTATATATATATATTTAATTATATGTACATATATATAATTTATATATATAATGATCAGTTACATTATAATAGCCACATGTTTGTTTTGGATGGTATTGTCAATGCTTAAATAAATGATGCAATCTATCAAGGGTTGTCATAATATAGATGCACTTAATATCGCATTTCTCAAGCAGCGTATATATCTGAAAGCTGCAGCCAACCTGACTTACCCATTAAGTTTTATGCAGAAGTGGTGGAACAACATAATGTATATATGAAACATTAAATACATTTGCAAAATCTGTGTCCCATGGCCACGAAAAATGATGAAATATTTTTATATAAAGAAATAGTGTCCTTTTAGTTGTATACATTTGTTTTACATTAATATGTATAGATTTTCTTGCCATCGAATTAATGTCTGCAATATAATGGTATTTTGAAACTGTGGTTTCAAGTGTAGCTAAACATGCCTATACAAATTGTAATTGTATGGCAGGCAGTCAATCTATAAATTACTGCAGTGAATTACTAATCGGTCCCGTTTGTTGGCTGGTCCCACTTTTTCCTTTTTATTGTGGAATTTTGCATTGGCTAGCAGTGTAGGCGCGGGGCCGCTTTCAAAGACAGTATTTATGCAATTACCGTGGTCAATAAAAATTGACAAACACACATCAGTGTCACTGAATTTACTAATGCGTTTTGACGACGTTGTAACAGCAAATAACGGAGAAATCTCCTTTTGAACTAAGTACCACAAAAGTTACGAAAAAAGTATGCGACATCTTGCGTTGGCGTAACTTTAGCTTAGGTAGGTATGTCAGGTAAAAAAATTAAAAAAAAGTTATTTTTTAGTTAAATGATTCCACAAGATAGTTTGTTATGAAGTTTACAACACTTTTTGATTTTTTTATATCTTCATTATTTCCGACGTAATTCCACTTTTTTCTCAGAAAAACAACATTTTTTTGTATTGAATTTCAGTCCATTTCTTGTGCCCAATTGTATATATTGAACGTATTGATGTGAAATAAAAACTGATGTGACCCAAAAAATCATATTGATATGATTTGATCTTAAACATAATTAACTGACCTTCATTGTATATTTGACCTAATTACTGTGATTATTTGCATTATTTGAATGTAATTAATTAGGAAGTGCCTACTAAACTATTGGAGGATTGAAGACTATATTAATATATATTATATTATTATAGCACATTATGAAATCAGTAATTTTAATGACATAATTAATTGACCTTCACTGCATGTTTGACCTAATTACTGTGATTACTTGCATTATTTGGATGTAATTAACTAGGAAAAGTGCCTACTAAACTATTGGAGGATAGATGATTATTAATATATTACATTGTTATAGCACATATGAAATTAGTTATTTAATGACCTTATTAATTGACCTATATTTAATAATTGACCTATTTACCGTTATTAATAAATCAGGTGTAATCATTTAGGAAAAGGCCTACTATAGGTTGAACTCTGTCAGTCTATACAGTGACTGTAATATACTATGTCTATGCTACCTCTTAAAATATGTTACCAATTATGCATGACCTAATTTCCTAATTAGTTGACCAATTTTAAACGTTTAATTAAAAAAACGTCACTATATTTCACTTATTAATTATACCTACATAACAAATTTAATTTGAAACAATATAAACTACAACTTATATTAAGACTACCCTTTTGATCTTCCAACACTGAGACATGAAAGTCACACTGAATCACTTGCTTGAAGTGAAGTGGTGTAGTATGAAAAAAGAAAGGTCATAACAAATTAATTTGTTAATATAATATAACAAGTTAATTAAATAATAATTAATTATAACTTTAAGTACAAAGAAAAAGCAATTCATTTTAAAGATTGAGATGGGTTGGGATTTAAATAACGATGCTATGGAAAGCGTCACTAACAACTGACAACGCAACGAACACGCACAGCTTCAGTCAGCTTGTACACATTTTTCTTTAAACATTTAATTTTGGCATCCTAATATCAAACTAAAAAACGTAAACATTAATTATCTATAGATCTTGTCACTGTTACAAATTGACAATAACACCAACGGTGTATGATGGATATGGATTTAATTAATGCTGCAAAGCGCCTACTGATGCCAGCGTGGCACGGCGTCAACTGTTGAAAATGTATGCCCAGAACGCCAAAGTTGCCCACGTCGGTGTGTTGCTCGGCAAGCACGTACAATTATGCAACATATATCATTTTAAAGCTAATATTCCAATCTACACTAATATCGCAATTTCATTCGTTAATCTTTATAGTTTATTTACGCATTTGACAAGCATAGAAAACATTAAACTTCACTTATCTATACACACAAACTGCTGCGTTAAAAACGAAAAAGAAGCGTCTCCATATGTAACAGAGTTATCCATTGGTCGATTCCATACTCAAACGGCATGGTGACATCATTTGCATAGCAGCAGTGACGTGTTTTCTCCGACCATGTGATCTCTGACGCGGCCGCTAAATTGAACTACGCCACATAGCGGATACTGACGCCATATTTGCGAATGTTCGTATCGTAAATGTTTCGAGAATAGCACTTGCAAAAAATCGCATCTTACGTTGAAGTAATTTTTATATATAAAAATGGCGCTAAGAAATTCGTAAGTCGTTCGAGAATACGGGCCCAGATATAGTTACGACAAGTGAACTTATTTCATCAACTAACCGAGGCGACGAGCCTTGGCCCTTACTTCCCGGCCAAACCCAACTAGTCTAATGCTAACTAACTAAACGCTGTAGCCTACTGCCTGGTATTGCGTAATAGTTAAATGGGCCAACGCGCAGAATGTGCTTGCTGCCGTCTAGACTCCAGCTATTGTTCAACAACTGACAGGCGGGCGTGTGCGCAGTCATCCATAACCATGCATGGATTTTCTCGGAACGAAAAACTCGGTAAACTTAAATATAATCAGTAGGCAAATTCGTTTTGGGGGCAATGCTATGGTCATGTTAAGGAAGTCACGTACGCTTCTAGCTCACAGGAAAACCCAGGATAGCATAGCCTATACTATAGTATAAAAGCGGAGGCACTAAATCTAAATTCACTGACACTGACGTCAGTGACAGATAGCGGCGTTTTCATGCAGAACGATGTCTGCACAACTTTTAATATAATTTAAGGCGTACATATATGTTATAGTTATACGTCAGATTGCAGGTACGTAGTTTCTGACACCAATGTCGCATGGCTAGTTATACAACATGCTTACCAGTCCTGCGGATCTGCAGCGGCCTCTCTCGTAAGGCGTCTCGCGTCAAACGGCCCGCTGTCGCTGTTGTCAGGGTATATATAGACAGTTGGAGAGGAGGGTGCTGCCACCAAGGGGCTACTAGTTGCCTAGTGCGGCCACCCAACAGGGACCACCACAACACATTATCAAACGTAGATGGAATCAAATGTAAAAAATATATATGTATAAAGATGCCGGTAAATATAATATTAAAATTTACAAGATTGAATATATATTGTAACTAAAATAAATGACATATTTGCACAAATATTAAGATAATTAAGTAAAAGAATATATATTATAATATCTAAAATTTTATTAAAAGATCAATAATAATAAATTCATAAAAATAATATTTTATTTAATATATTATGTTGTATAATAAAAATGGATTAATTGATTGAATACATGCTCTTAAAAGGGCCGTACAGCACAGTTCCTCAGTCGAAGTACGCCTGCTCAAATAGGTAATTTTTAAGGTGACATGAACATAAATTGTCTATATTAAAGGTCCTCAATCAGTTCGTTTGCCCATCGCCAATCCGGTTCCTTTATATCCAGATGTGTAATGTGTGAATAGTTTAATTAGTGCGCACAGTCGGTTTAATAATAAAAAATGCCTACTTGTTTTTTTAATCGACAAAAAAATTGTTGTTACATCGGGTAGCTGGCGGGAAAGCCAATTACGCTGTCTACCTCCTGCCTATCACGTGCTATACACGATTTCGGCACCCAGCGCATACCAAAAGATAGCCTCGATTACCCAGGCGCCGTGAGGTGGCAGCACAGCACATTTTCGCTCCTGATTATGGCCTGGAATATTAAGGTTGCAGTATGGTTGTCACGGATGATATTTACGGGTGTATAGGTTGATAAGAGTTAGAATACTTTTGGTGATCGGATTGTTTTATTAAGACATATTGACAATTTGGTCTGACATGTATACGTCACCAGTAGATATCGTCTACTTAGATTTTCAAAAAGCTTTTGACAAAGTACCACATCAAAGATTACTGTTTAAACTAAAGGCCCATGGCATAGGAAATGGTATAATAAACTGGATAGAACAATGGCTGATTGACAGAAGACAACGTGTAGTAGTTGATGGGGAGGCTTCAAATTGGAAATCGGTATTGAGTGGGGTACCACAGGGATCAGTATTAGGTCCTATATTATTCTTAATATACATCAACGATTTGGATGATGAAATAACAAGCAAGGTGTTGAAATTTGCGGATGATACAAAAGTTTTTAGAAGGATTAAAAGTGATGGAGATAGACAGCATTTACAAGATGATCTTGACAGGTTGATCAAATGGTCTGAAAAGTGGCAAATGATGTTCAATTTTGGGAAATGTAAATGCCTCCACATAGGACATGGGAACGAAGAAGTAGAATATACAATGGGGGGTACTGTACTAAGTACTACTGTAAAAGAAAAGGACTTAGGGTTAACCGTTAGTGCTGATATGAAGATTTCAGAGCAGTGCGGAATTGCAGCTTCAAAGGGAAATCAAATCCTTGGATTAATTAGGCGAAACATAACGTATAAGGAAAAAGAGCTAATAATACCGCTGTACAAAACAATAGTTAGGCCTCATTTAGAATATTGTATTCAAGCGTGGAGGCCATATCGCAGGAAGGACATAGATATGCTAGAAAGAGTGCAGAGGAGAGCAACTAAAATGATACAAAATCTGAGGGATCTTAGTTATGAAATACGCCCAAAAAAATGCGGTTTAACAACACTAGAGACCAGGAGATTGAGAGGAGATCAGATAGAAGTGTTTAAAATATTGAAGGGTTATGAAAATATTGATAGAAATATGTTTTTCTCAGTTAAGAAAGATAGAAGGACTAGGGGACATGATCTTGCATTAGCAAAGGAGCAGAGTAGATTGGATATAAGAAAGTTTTCATTTTCACAAAGGACTGTAAATGAATGGAACAGATTACCTGCTGATTGTGTGGGTGCTAGTAGCGTGAATATGTTTAAAAATAAAATCGACACATACCTCAGACTGGCGGGATACACATAGATAAAAAGGGTCGGACTCTCGATAAGCCAAGGGCTTCCTTGTCCACCTGCTACCTAGAGTTAATTCTCTGGGTGGCAATCTTGTTAAATCTTGTTAAATATATATATATATATATACATATACACTGTATATATATATACATATGTCATATATATATATATATATATGTATGTATATGTATATATATATGTATAGGTATTAAGATTGTGTTTTGAGTTGTTGGAATAACCTATACTATGAAGGATGTATAGTACATACCATCGAGTAGGAACATTTTATTATTGTAGTTAATATTTATTGTAGTGTCGGGGCCATCTAAAACTTTATGCTCATTCGTGCAAACGATGGGCCTATAGCGAAGTAGCAAGCGCCTAGACGATAACCGAGGCAAGGTTGAATTCCCGCGTGAAGAAGGAAACTCACTCGGTCGGAAAGGCTTTGATTTCTGAATATTACGAACCGTCGGTAGAGCGTAAAGTTGACGTCCGTATCGACCGAAGGTATTGTTGGACCCGAACAATGTTCTATTCCATTATATGCTATGATGAAGGAGCTCATTATATAGGCCTCGATGTGTAACGGTGCTCATGTACATTATATAGGCCTCGATGTGTAACGGTGCTCATGTACATTATATAGGCCTCGATGTGTAACGTTGCTCATGTACATTATATAGGCCTCGATGTGTAACGGTGCTCATGTACATTATATAGGTCTCGATGTGTAACGGTGCTCATGTACATTATATAGGTCTCGATGTGTAACGGTGCTCATGTACATTATATAGGCCTCGATGTGTAACGGTGCTCATGTACATTATATAGACCTCGATGTGTAACGGTGCTCATGTACATTATATAGGCCTCGATGTGTAACGGTGCTCATGTACATTATATAGGCCTCGATGTGTAACGGTGCTCATGTACATTATATAGGCCTCGATGTGTAACGGTGCTCATGTACATTATATAGGCCTCGATGTGTAACGGTGCTCATGTACATTATATAGGTATCGATGTGTAATGGTGCTCATGTACATTATATAGGCCTCGATGTGTAACGGTGCTCATGTATATTATATAGGCCTCGATGTGTAACGGTGCTCATGTACATTATATAGGTCTCGATGTGTAACGGTGCTCATGTACATTATATAGGCCTCGATGTGTAACGGTGCTCATGTATATTATATAGGCCTCGGTGTGTAACGGTACTCATGTACATTATATAGGCCACGGTGTGTAACGGTGCTCATGTACATTATATAGGCCTCGATGTGTAACGGTGCTCATGTACATTATATAGGCTTCGATGTGTAACGGTGCTCATGTACATTATATAGGCCTCGATGTGTAACGGTGCTCATGTACATTATATAGGCCTCGATGTGTAACGGTGCTCATGTACATTATATAGGCCTCGATGTGTATCGGTGCTCATGTACATTATATAGGCCTCGATGTGTAACGGTGCTCATGTACATTATATAGACCTCGATGTGTAACGGTGCTCATGTACATTATATAGGCCTCGATGTGTATCGGTGCTCATGTACATTATATAGGCCTCGATGTGTAACGGTGCTCATGTACATTATATAGGTCTCGATGTGTAACGGTGCTCATGTACATTATATAGGTCTCGATGTGTAACGGTGCTCATGTACATTATATAGACCTCGATGTTTAACGGTGCTCATGTACATTATATAGGCCTCGATGTGTAACGGTGCTCATGTACATTATATAGGCCTCGATGTGTAACGGTGCTCATGTACATTATATAGGCCTCGATGTGTAACGGTGCTCATGTACATTATATAGGCCTCGATGTGTAACGGTGCTCATGTACATTATATAGACCTCGATGTGTAACGGTGCTCATGTACATTATATAGGTCTCGATGTGTAACGGTGCTCATGTACATTATATAGACCTCGATGTGTATCGGTGCTCATGTACATTATATAGACCTCGATGTGTAACATTGCTCATGTACATTATATAGGTCTCGATGTGTAACGGTGCTCATGTACATTATATAGACCTCGATGTGTAACGGTGCTCATGTACATTATATAGGCCTTGATGTGTAACGGTGCTCATGTACATTATATAGACCTCGATGTGTAACGGTGCTCATGTACATTATATAGGTCTCGATGTGTAACGGTGCTCATGTACATTATATAGACCTCGATGTGTAACGGTGCTCATGTACATTATATAGGCCTTGATGTGTAACGGTGCTCATGTACATTATATAGACCTCGATGTGTAACGGTGCTCATGTACTTTCACTAGGTTGATAGCAGAAGATGGTATTTGCCTGTTAATACTATTTGTGTTGGACAGGGTGGTAGGACGTCACCGTATAATAATAATAATATAGGTTCTTTTATTGCGCGATCTCTAACTAATAGTTAATCAATGCGCTCACAATATAGAAACATTATAAAACAATTAAAATAATATATAAACTAGTTATAAATTAATTAATTTACAAGATAAATAAATAAATAATAATTAAAAATATATTAATAAATTAACAAGAGTCACTGAAACGTCCTGTAAATAAATATTGCTATTGTCCACCATAAGTTTGTTTAAATAAATATGTCTTCAGGTGACGTTTAAACAAAAACACAGACGGAACATCTCGTAGAGTCGGGGGCAGTTCGTTCCATTTGGCAAGACCAGTTATGCCAAACGATCGCTTGCCGATGGATTTAGATGCTGGTAGAACTCAAGCTGAAGATGGCCATGACGCTGCCGAAGACGAGGGTTGCGAGTTCGTGGATGTAGTAGATGCGCAAGGTACTTCGGCGCCAAACCATGGAGCGCCATATAAATATACACAAGTACTTTAAACACAATGCGTTGTCTGTCTGGCAACCAGTGCAGATGCGCCAGTACGGCCTGATGTGTGAAGATATAGGTGTAAGGACAACTTGGCGGGCTGCCCTACTGTGTATCTTCTGGAAACGTGCTAAGTGAAATTCGGGTAGGTCCAGCAGCAGAACGTTGCAGTAGTCGAAGTTTGAAACAACAAGCGCAATGACCAAGGAATGGCAGACAGGCTTCGTGATATAGGCCCTGATGGAGCTAATACGTCTCAGATGGTAGTTACACTTCAAACAAACAGCATCAACATGCTGCTTCATGCTCATGTGTGTGTGTGTGTGTGTGTGTGTGTGTGTGTGTGTGTGTGTGTGTGTGTGTGTGTGTGTGGTGTGTGTGTGTGCGTGCGTGCGTGCGTGCGTGCGTGCGTGCGTGCGTGCGTGCGTGCGTGCGTGCGTGCGTGCGTGCGTGCGTGCGTGCGTGCGTGTGTGTGTGTGTCAACAATTCCTGACAGAGACAACAGGTTTGATGTTGACTTCACCTACAACGAGGTACTTTGGAAGTCCAAATTTCTTTAGATGGTAAGGACTGAGGGCCACCATAAATTCAGTCTTATTGTCGTTTAGCTTGAGTTTCTGCTTAACCATCCAACATTTGACCTCACTGATGCAGTCATTAAGGCATTGAACAGCGCACTCCAAGTCACCAGGTATGTGAAGACAGTAGGATGTGTATATCTGAAGATCATCTGCAAATTTATGATATTCCACAGAGTGCCTCGTTAATATGTCCTGCATTGGTGCTGTGTACACAGTGAACAACAACGGACCTAACACCTAGCCTTGTGGAAAACCGTATCTCACAGGGCGTTCTTCTGATGCATCCACCCCAATCAGAAACGCTGGGTACGATCCGACATGTACGAACCGAATCATTCAAGTGCCGCACCAGATATGTCCAGGTGGCTATGCATAGTCTTTAGTAGGATAGCAGCATCGAACATATCAAACGCAGAAGACAAATCCAGGAGAACCAGAAGGACATCCCTCGAGTCTGCCAAGTAACTGGTGATATCGTGCTGCACTCCCATTAAAGCAGTTTCAGTGCTGTGTCGGGGTTTGTATGCCGATTGCAACTCCCCGTGAAGGCCATTGTCACTTAGATGTTGAATAAGTCGTTTGGCTGCTACCTTTTCCAAGACTTTAGACACGAATGGCAAACTTGAAACTGGACGGTAATTTTTCAGCGTGTTTCGATCCAAGGTAGGTTTTTTCAACAGCGGTGTTATAATAATAATGTTTTATTTCAGACAAAAGTCCATATGTACATACAATACAAATTAAAAAAAGTAATAAATAACTAAAATACAAAGATATAGATGCACATGAAATAAAAATAGATGGTTAATAAGATATATATAAAATAAAATGTGCGTTCAACTTTAAGTATACAATTGGGTAGTCCAATATTTAAACATAGGACTTCTAAAATGTATATCAGTATAAAAGTAATTCACAAAAAGTGGATTTTCAGACCGTTCAAGACGACATAATAAGCTATATATGGATGAACGCATACGTTCATTAAAAGATTTAACATAGTTTGTAGCAAACATAAAACTTGCACTACAGCGTGATGACAAATTGTGTAAAATTATAAAACTGTTGTTATAGGCAACAGTAATATCTTTCAAACTCTGTTTTTTTAATTTACACCAAAGACTTAAGGTGTACATAGCACCACAGTAAGAGAGAAATAGGTAAGTTTTAATGGTAGAGCTGCAAAGGCGAAATTTTCGTGCTAAGACGTTGGCCTGAGCATAATAGGGATCTTTTCTGTCTGGCAATGTCGTCATCGTCAGTAAGATTATTTTTAATTATATGACCCAGATATTTACATTTAATAGTGTGAGGTAACGCACGATTATTGAGAGTGACAGGATGACTATTTTTCATGTCCTGAGGTTTGTTGTCAATAACCATACAATATGATTTGTTGGCATTATATGTTATGTTAAACATTTCGCCATACTTGGCACAACAATCTGTTAGTTTTCTCAACCCAGAAACACTAGGTGAAAAAATACAGAGATCATCTACATACATCAAATGGTTCATTATGGTGCCTGCATAAAGACATCCAATTTGTAATTTGTTAAGATTTACACTTAAGTCATCCATGTACACATTAAAAAGGTGGGGAGAAAGGATTCCACCTTGTTTAACACCATTTGAGACAGTAAAACATCTAGAAAAGCTCTGACACCATCTGACAGTGAATTTCTGGGTACTGTACCAGTGATACAGAATGCGCACAATGAAAGCAGGACAGCCACTGTCAATTAGTTTAGTGAATAGCTTGCTATGGTTCACTTTGTCAAAGGCCTTGGAGCATGCATCCAGCATAGTGACATACATAGAAGAGCCATTCACTATGTAGTGTCAAAAAGTTATTATAATAGAAATATGAGCATCTCAGTTGAGTGATGCTTTTAAAATGCAAATTGGTTGGCACACGTTGTGAAGAAAATGGTAGCCCTTGATAATATTAAACATTCAAATAATTGACTAGCAATTGTTGCAAGAACAATAGGTCTGTAGTTATTATTATCAGACAAATCACCAGCTTTGTTTTTAATTATTGGAGCTATTATTGTGACCATCATAGCATCAGGTAAAAACCCAAGAATTAACAAGCTGCTGAATAGCAGTGACATATAAACATGCAGTTTTGCATTAGCATATTTAAAATGTTCATTACTTATACAGTCATAACCAGGAGCTTTTCCTGTAGGCATCGCCTGAATTATTTCTTGTATTTTTTTAGCATCAACCATCATTTGGTCATTAAATTGCATATTGCTGCAATACATGTCAATCTTTTTAGTATGTGTTGGAGAGCCAGGTACATAATTAAGTAGAGACTGGTAATGATAAAGCCACATATTCTTTACATTTTCAGCACCACATGCACCGCCAACATTGCTGGGATTTGGCAACTTGGCATTGTTCATTTGTTTGATATCTTTCCAGAAGTTTTTGAAGTCGTTACTACTTAGTTTTGAAGCAAATCGTTCGGCTTTAAGGGCTTCGGCATTTTTTTCACAGAGTCTTTTATTATGTTTAAATTGAGCACGTTTGATTTTCATTAAGTCATACAAAGGTGACTCCCTGCAGACCGCCATATGAGAAAAGACTCTCTAGCAAGAGTCTCTGACCATATCATTCCAACCAAGAACAGCGTGCTTTGAAGACATGTTATGCGTCTTAGTAGGTATTACTTCAGAGGCATCCCTGAGTGAATTAATAATGTCTTCATAAAATTTGCATAGCAGTAACTGATGGGCTTCATCATTACAATTCGGGTCGGTAAAACATCATGAGGTACATCAATGGCAGATAAAAGCACACTGGTTTGAGTGTAATCGTTGTGAAGGTCTTGGTGAGTGGCACCCCTCCCCCCCTCCCCCCACATAGGACAAGGCTGCCGAAATGTGGATGCTTCAGAAGTAGGTAATAAGTTGACAGATATGGTAAAGCATAAGGGTAGGTGGTCCGAAGAGACACAATCATAATTAACTACCATATCAGAGATTGATGAGTGGCTGGAGTGAGTGCTGAGCACATGGTCCAGTCAGCTCCTTGAGCCATGAGCATCACTGACATAAGTAAAACATCAGAAGGGAGACACTTAATGTCACTTGGAATAAGGTGACATTCATTAATAAAAGCAATGAGAAGTAGAGAAAACAGACTGGGCTTGTTAATTTCCGCATTAAAATCCCCAATGATGAATATGTTAGCTGATTCAAATGAATCGCTTATAGCCTGTATCTTGCCTAAATGAGCTTGATATTCAACGGAATTGTCATCACTCTGATACGGTAAATATAAGTTAAGAATCAGAATAGTGGCATTAGAATCAATAGAACTAATACCTCTGGCATTCAAATCAGTGTGAACAGAATTGAGATAGGAAAGGCACCGTTTGGAGAGCCAAAGATCTTGCACTGCAAGAATATCACAGGATTTTAAAATGTTACGCACGTCGTAAGCACTGTTCCGTATGCTTTTGGCATTAAATGAAGCAATACGGAGTTGACAGTTTACAGGTGAGTCGAATCGGTTGTTGTGTGCTTCCTAGGTGGAAAGTACCGTCCAATCTTTGTTCCAGCAGGTCATAGCTTGGCATCATAGAGTAAGTTCGGTTTAGCAGAGTTTGAAGGATGAATAAGTCATGTTTAGTTGGTAAGCATTGACATGAGCATTTCATGTTCAAAATAGTTGTCACATAAGTAGAAATTATATGAGAGCTTTCTTAAGTTCCCGCAGAACAGTGCCCGACTCGAAAGACGTGTTGATAAGATGAGTCAGTACTTAAATATGAGCAAGAAGAGTGCTCTTTTAGCAGCGATGTAGGTAGAGGATCCAAGCATGATGACTTGGGTTTAGCATCCTGGATAATGTTCTGCACTTCACACATACTTGCAACATACATTTCAGTCATAGGATGTTCAACTACTCTCTGTGTCGCAGTTTCGATGTCGCTCATGTTTGTTTCCGAGGCATCAATTTCATTCATAATTTTCGCAATGTTTTCTTCCAAAAAGTTCAGAAACTGGCAGCATAATTTCTCCCTTGAATCAGTCTCGGGCAGTTTGGAAGATTCCACATTGAGCAGGCTGTTCACGGCTTCGAAGGCTGTACTCTGATCGGCACCTTGGAGTAGATTCTGATAATGCTGAATTTTGGCTTGCCGTATCCTCTGACAGCATTACGATAATTCACGTACACTGTATATTCGTCTGTGTATCTCTAATCCCGATGTACGCCAAATGTACTCATTTTGGCGACGCAACTTTCGCAATGCATGTAGTTCCTCGCAGTACCAAGGTGGAGTTCTTCTCTTGCGTGGCCGCCGTACATTACCGGAGCAATTTCATCTAAAGCCGAAATAACAGCACACGTATATATAATATATAAAATACTATATATATCAAGAATGGAATCCGGATCTATGGATAATGTATCAAAGCCAGATAAGTGGGAATTGATTTCACTGGTCAGTGTTTTATAATCTACATGTCGAACTTCACTTCTGGGTTGTAGTCTAGCCTGGGGGTAATTCTTGTCGGCTGTGTGCTCGATAGAGAATGTTACTGATTGTGGTCATACGTCCGTATGCAGATGAGTGTTAGCAGCTATGTCATATATACCCGTTCTATGATAAGAGTGAGTAGAAGGCTGACGAGTCTCCCTCTAGCCATTTATGTATAGTGATAGTTTTGTTATTCGGTGGGGGTGAATAAAATTTGAAAATCTATACCTTGTTAAATGTTTTATTAAATTACACTATCCCTGAACCCGAATTATCTAATAAGTTCGCTTCACCATGACACTTATGCACGAGCAGAAACAAAAGACTAAGTGTGAATAAGCATTATATAAATACCAAACAAGGACAAATTTAACTAAACAAAATGCAATCGATGTCGCGTGCAACGGTCGGACTGCTAACCAATACATGTAGTCGCTAAAGTACAAAACAACACGTGCTGATCTTGGTAGCTAAGTCGGTAGCGTGTCGAGCAACACTTTTTAGGGTTGTCAGTACACTTGGCAAGACGTCTCTCCCCTTGGCAAGGCGTCTCTCCACTTGGCAAGACGTTTATCCACTTGGTAAGGCGTCTCTCCACTTGGCAAGAAGTCTCTTCACTTGGCAAGACGTATCTCCACTTAGTAAGGCGTCTCTCCACTTAGCAAGACATCTATCCACTTGGCAGGACGTCTCTCCACTTGGCAAGGCATCTCTCCCCTTGGCAAGGCGTCTTTCCACTTGGCAAGACATCTCTCCACTTGGCAAGACGTCTCTCCACTTGGCAAGACGTCTCTTCACTTGGCAAGACGTCTTTCCACTTGATTATTTTGTGATGTTATTATGCAATCTGAACTTCAGGCGGAGCATTACGATTACCATAGTGTGCGTGCGTGCGTGCGTGCGTGCGTGTGTGCTGGTGCATGTGAAGTATTATGTATGAAAGAAAGAGTATTTTGCTCGACCAAGAGAAGCAGTCGTTGATGTGTAGCCAATGGGCATCGCGTCCGAGTTGAGCCGCAGCTGTGTCAATTACGTTTATATCGATAATGATGTGCCTTTTATACGTTGACCAAAACTACATATACTTCTGTGGAGCTAAGACACAATACCAAATATTATATTGAAGTTCAGTTCCTGAAACCGTCCACGTGAGTTTCTCGTGTTTTAATACTAGAATAACGGCGGTGAAGGTGTCAAATTGCATTTAATAGCCCAAAACGTAATTCGCAATTTGAAGGTTGCGCCCAAGAAATGTTTATGCATGTATGAATGTATGAATGTGAGCAAGCAAGCAATTAAGCAAGCAAACAAGTGTGCATGTGTGTATACAAATTATGTGTGTGTGTGTTTTTGATAAGTACAAGTACTCATCTAAAAATATAAGCAAGTACAAGTACTTTATGAAAAACTCAAGTACACAGTTCAGTCAAGTACATTAAACCCTTCGTTTCAACATATCTGAGGTTCTGAACAGATTGTAATTGACAACAAGTTATTATCTTAAGCCTAGGCAAGTAGGTCTACCACAAAAGTCCACAATACAAGACAGCCAATTTACTCATCCCATGTAATTGACTCATGGCTTCAAATCTCAGCTGACCTGCGTGTAAGTGCCTGTGCTTCTCCTCCCCTTTATGCATATAAACCAATCAACATGACAGTCATGCACCATCAATTATGTTGTATCAATTATATTTCATGTTATGAAGCTTTGTGCAAAATAAGAATAAATATACAGTAATTTTCACTGTAGCCAATTTATTGTTCAATCCTTCAAATAGATAATACAAATACTTAATGAAAACATAAAAAGTACTTGGGAAAGTACTTGCCAAGTCCAAGTACTTTGATGGTCAAGTACAAATCCGAGTACTGCATTCAGCAAAATGGCAAGTACAAGTCCAATACTTCCTGTACTTAAGTACACAAGTATTTGATTATTTGAACCCATCCCTGATGTTTGTATGTACGTGCGTAATATGTTCGCATACATGTGTGAGCAGTGAATACAGTAACTGTTGAGTAGATTGAGAACAGAGCCACCTTCTGGGACCTACCCACGGCCAACGATGCAGAACCATTACGACTGATCGAGCAAGGGCCAGGACCGTCAACTTCAGGCTACGGTGCCGAAATTGTGAATCCTTGCTGTGTATACGTAAGTCACCGATGGCTTTACTAAGTGTGTTACATGCGCTATTAAATGTATGTACAACACAGCCTTCCCATGTAGTTTCCTGGTTTTTTGTTTACAAATACTTTTTTAGCAGCTGCATTGGGGAAAATGACCAACGGAAAACAATAAAACTTCAACAGACGTTTTACACTTTGTCTCATAAAGTTTACTTCGAAACAACAAACACAAACTTTCACAGAGAATCATGACATTACAGTGCTCAGAAACTCCAAAATATCAAAATAAACTGTCATAACAATATCAGATGAAATAGTTATAGAGTCTTAAAAACATAGTAGAAATTAACAAATTATCATATGTAAATAGCACGCCACCTAGTGGCATTATATAACAACAGTTAACATAAGATTCATCACACAAATTCGGTGTCTGATATAACACACACACACACACACACACACACACACACACACACACACACACACACATATATATATATATATGTATGCTCGCTTGCATATATACACACATCTTATCGAGTTCCCCATTCACATGAAGGAGCCGTGTCACACAGAAGTTATCGCTGTGTGTTGGGATTACCTGGTCACTACCAATACTTACATTATTAGGCAGTTGAGGAACACAACTGAAGCCAGGCTCACCCCACTATACGACAGGGCCAGAGAGAACACTTGTATGGGTGCAAGCGAGCATACGCGTGTAACACAAACACTATACGACAGGGACAGATAGAACACTTGTACGGGTGCAATCGAGCATACGCGTGTAACACAAACACTATACGACAGGGACAGATAGAACACTTGTACGGGTGCAAGCGAGCATACGCGTGTAACGCAAACACTATACGACAGGGACAGAGAGAACACTTGTACGGGTGCAAGCGAGCATACGCGTGTAACACAAACACTATACGACAGGGACAGATAGAACACTTGTACGGGTGCAAGCGAGCATACGCGTGTAACACAAACACTATACGACAGGGACAGATAGAACACTTGTACGGGTGCAAGCGAGCATACGCGTGTAACACAAACACTTTACGGTCTCATCAACCAACGAAGACATCAACTTCAATTTGTTAAGTTGTTTTACGTGCTTCTGCTGGACGTACAATATCCTAGTTATCTGCTATATAAGTCACCTTTCTGCGGACAGTGAATCGTGTTCAGCTATATTATTATCTAATTAAGATCATTACAAAGCTGCTATTCACCAAATCTATTATCCATCAAATCTGTTATCCACCAAATCTGTTATCCATCAAATTTATCCATCACATCTGTTATCCAGCACTCTTTCACTGCTTTGTCTCTTCTCTTCCTGTAACTGCTCAAGTCATTTGGTTGACTACTCTGGCATTAATGCTAATGGCAGTTTAGAGAATGAGTGGTCTAAACACTTGCTAAGATCTTATTTCTTACAAGTGTAAAAAGTAAAGGTAGCCACCAAACTTGGGTGTGATGCTTCACTGACAGCATCCATGTCCAGCAAAGTGGATTTATCCTGGCTTTGGATCATTGCACAACAATTACACATCAGGTGTGACAGTATACAAGTCCCAGTGTGGGGAAATGTCTCACAACAATGACACATCAAGTGTGACAGTATACAAGTCCCAGTGTGAGGAAATGTCTCACAACAATGACACATCAGGTGTGACAGTATACAAGTCCCACTGTGGGGAAATGTCTCACAACAATTACACATCAGGTGTGACAGTATACAAGTCCCAGTGTGGGGAAATGTCTCACAACAATGACACATCAGGTGTGACAGTATACAAGTCCCAGTGTGGGGAAATGTATCACAACAATGACACATCAGGTGTGACAGTATACAAGTCCCAGTGTGGAGAAATGTTTCACAACAATGACACATCAGGTGTGACAGTATACAAGTCCCAGTGTGGGGAAATGTCTCAAAAAAATGTCACATCAGGTGTGACATTATTCAAGTCCCAGTATGGGGAAATGTCTCACAACAATGACACATCAGGTGTGACAGTATACAAGTCCCAGTGTGGGGAAATGTCTCACAACAATGACACATCAGGTGTGACAGTATACAAGTCCCAGTGTGGGGAAATGTCTCACAACAATTACACATCAGGTGTGACAGTATACAAGTCCCAGTGTGGGGAAATGTCTCACAACAATGACACATCAGGTGTGACAGTATACAAGTCCCAGTGTGGGAAAATGTCTCACAACAATTACACATCAGGTGTGACAGTATACAAGTCCCAGTGTGGGGAAATGTCTCACAACAATGACACATCAGGTGTGACAGTATACAAGTCCCAGTGTGGGGAAATGTCTCACAACAATGACACGTCAGGTGTGACAGTATACAAGTCCCAGTGTGGGGAAATGTCTCACAACAATGACACATCAGGTGTGACAGTATACAAGTCCCAGTGTGGGGAAATGTTTCACAACAATGACACATCAGGTGTGACAGTATACAAGTCCCAGTGTGGGGAAATGTTTCACAACAATGACACATCAGGTGTGACAGTATACAAGTCCCACTGTGGGGAAATGTCTCACAACAATGACACATCAGGTGTGACAGTATACAAGTCCCAGTGTGGGGAAATGTTTCACAACAATGACACATCAGGTGTGACAGTATACAAGTCCCAGTGTGGGGAAATGTCTCACAACAATTACACAACAGGTGTGACAGTATACAAGTCCCACTGTGGGGAAATGTCTCACAACAATGACACATCAGGTGTGACAGTATACAAGTCCCAGTGTGGGGAAATGTTTCACAACAATGACACATCAGGTGTGACAGTATACAAGTCCCAGTGTGGGGAAATGTCTCACAACAATTACACAACAGGTGTGACAGTATACAAGTCCCAGTGTGGGGAAATGTTTCACAACAATGACACATCAGGTGTGACAGTATACAATTCCCAGTGTGGGGAAATGTCTCACAACAATGACACATCAGGTATGATAGTATACAAGTCCCAGTGTGGGGAAATGTCTCACAACAATGACACATCAGGTGTGACAGTATACAAGTCCCAGTGTTGGGAAATGTTTCACAACAATGACACATCAGGTGTGACAGTATACAAGTCCCAGTGTGGGGAAATGTCTCACAATAATGACACATCAGGTGTGACAGTATACAAGTCCCAGTGTGGGGAAATGTTTCACAACAATGACACATCAGGTGTGACAGTATACAAGTCCCACTGTGGGGAAATGTCTCACAATAATGACACATCAGGTGTGACAGTATACAAGTCCCAGTGTGGGGAAATGTCTCACAATAATGACACATCAGGTGTGACAGTATACAAGTCCCAGTGTGGGGAAATGTTTCACAACAATGACACATCAGGTGTGACAGTATACAAGTCCCACTGTGGGGAAATGTCTCACAATAATGACACATCAGGTGTGACAGTATACAAGTCCCAGTGTGGGGAAATGTTTCACAACAATGACACATCAGGTGTGACAGTATACAAGTCCCAGTGTGGGGAAATGTCTCACAACAATTACACAACAGGTGTGACTATATACAAGTCCCAGTGTGGGGAAATGTTTGACAGTTTCAGTAGCATATTTACAGACATTTGTGTCTGTACAATATGATACACACATAACAACTACACACGATCTACATCTACACATAACATAGAGAGAAACAGTGGTGAAAACACACACCGTCTACAATCCCGCTCTTTCCAATACTGCTCACATTTATACAAAATAGACTTTCAAGTGCATAACAATAGTATTATTTAGGTCTGAGATACTAGAAACTGACAAGAATGCAAGGCTTGACGATAAGAACAGAAACATTCCTACACATCAGACAGTTGTTTGACTACATCTTGGCAACCCTCACGATTTTACTACCAACACAATTGATCTTCAATTGTAACTGTCTTCTGTTCAACATACAATTGATTTAACTCGATCAATACAGGTCTTTATGTCCGTTTTTGTGCGTAAATAAACGACGGTCGTCATAGAAGTTTTATGACCAGAGAATTTATATCAGACGTCTTTGGAACAGTGACAATCGCAAGTTGAATAGCTCAAGAAATACATCGATACTACTCTACACTGTTCTGAACATGATATGCAAATTGAAGAAAATTGAAACCAACACGGTTGATAAAAATATGTTGTGTACTTTTATATATGGTATAGACGCAACAAACTAGTCAACATAATTACACAGTGTTGACAAGCGTGGGGCAGGTATCTTTGGTTTAATGCATTTTGCGTAAAAATTATATTGGGAGATTTCAACCGCGTTATAATTATTTCGCAAAATGATTCGTTCTTACAGTTTAGACACCAGCATGTCATCACTGTATATTTCCATATACTCATTGTCTTAGAAGAAGTAGCCGGAATTTAACCTTCAGTCAAAGGTTAGATGTTATGTCGCCGCGTGTTAGGTTTCACACCCTAAACGTAGTAGACGCTACATTCGCTTGTACAGGACAGATTTCTTTGCCCATATATCACGTTGTAGTGCAAAGTGTTCGTTATTGGTAACTGGGGAGTCATGGCAGATGTGAAAAATGTGTCAACGGTCGTGAGTGTAACAGCTTCTGTCAACTCGGGCAGACGTAAGCAGAACGGGCGGAGAGCGAGTTGCTTTGCGTGACCTCACCAGTAGCTTTATTGCAGCGAAAACACTGAGCATGGGAAATGCATTTAGAAAAAACTGTATAGCGTGCAGGAATCTCAAAAAGGTATAATGGAGTTGTGTTTTTACAAATGATGTCATTTTTAGTGAGTAAGCCAGTCAGATTTAAAATAACATAGTGGACATTTCAGTGTCTGGGTGATTATTATCACTGGTATTAATGTGTGTGTGTGTGTGTGTGTGTGTGTGTGTGTGTGTGTGTGTGTGTGTGTGTGTGTGTGTGTGTGTGTGTGTGTGTGTGTGTGTGTGTGTGTGTGTGTGTGTGTGTGTGTGTGTGTGTGTGTGTGTGTGTGTGTGTGTGTGTGTGTGTGTGTGTGTGTGTGTGTGTGTGTGTGTGTGTGTATCTGTGTGTGAGAGAGAGAGTGTGTGTGTGTGTGTGTGTGTGTGTGTGTGTGTGTGTGTGTGTGTGTGTGTGTGTGTGTGTGTGTGTGTGTGTGTGTGTGTGTGTGTGTGTGTGTGTGTGTGTGTGTGTGTGTGTGTGTGTGTGTGTGTGTGTGTGTGTGTGTGTGTGTGTGTGTGTGTGTGTGTGTGTGTGTGTGTGTGTGTGTGTGTGTGTGTGTGTCTGTGTTTGAGAGAGAGAGAGAGTGTGTGTGTGTGTGTGTGTGTGTGTGTGTGTGTGTGTGTGTGTGTGTGTGTGTGTGTGTGTGTGTGTGTGTGTGTGTGTGTGTGTGTGTGTGTGTGTGTGTGTGTGTGTGTGTGTGTGTGTGTGTGTGTGTGTGTGTGTGTGTGTGTGTGTGTGTCTGTGTGTGAGAGAGAGTGTGTGTGTGTGTGTGTGTGTGTGTGGTGTGTGTGTGTGTGTGTGTGTGTGGTGTGTGTGTGTGTGTGTGTGTGTGTGTGTGTGTGTGTGTGTGTGTGTGTGTGTGTGTGTGTGTGTGTGTGTGTGTGTGTGTGTGTGTGTGTGTGTGTGTGTGTGTGTGTGTGTGTGTGTGTGTGTGTGTGTGTGTGTGTGTGTGTGTGTGTGTGTGTGTGTATACATATCTTTATGTATACGTATGTGTGCTTATGTGTGTGCTTATGTGTGTGTTTGTGTGTGAATGACGCGCATGTGCGCGCGAACGAGCTCGCGTGTGTGGTATTATATGTGTATGTGCGCGTGTGTGTGCTTGTCCAAGTGCAATTCTTTGAGGGGAATGAACGTTCTTCCAAAACGGCGGCAACTGTTTGTCAAACTCGACGTCCCAGATCTGTACGCAGTTGCACTAAATTGAGATCGGTTTAGACGTATATGTATATATGGTTCTGTACGGTGGTATTTAATTTACATTGCCAAGCTGTTGTCAGATGAGAATAACGCTTCTTACTGGTTCTGTACGGTGGTATTTTAGTTTACATTACCAAGCTGTTGTCAGAAGAGAATAGTGGGCGTCGTGCTTAGAATATATTATGTACGATAGACACAAATGGGTTTAACAGAGGTATAGTCAAAGCGTCTGGCGATTGGCAAACTTAAAGTATTATAAATACATAACATACTGCGCGACTTTCGTAAACACGCTGACGTAGAATCGACTAAAAAGAATACCTATCTAGAAAGAATAGTTATAGTATATATATATATATATATACTATATACTATATATATACTATAACTATTCTTTCTATTACTTATTGGTCAAGCTCATATTACTCATTGGTCAAGCTCATATTTCCAACAGCTGATTTAATATGAGCCATTTGGGAAACATTTTCGCCTCGTCCTCATTAAAAAAGTAAACAACCTACCCGTGCAATAATGCACACAACAATAGTCTACCATGGTAACTTTTACGTCAACTTTACACACAGCAAATATCTGGTCATACGGTTCCAGAATATCCGAAAAAGTGGCTCATAATTTGTTATTACCGAACCAAGTTAATATTCACCACAGTAAGATATGCAGCTGATCAATTTAAAATGGCGTAGAATCATGTTAAATTTCGCGATCCTGTGTTGTATCAGCTTTGATATACGAAGATGATATCGACAATACATTTTCATAAACAAATATTTAACTAGCCTTACTACTCCAGTGTTCGCAATTTGGTGAATGCATTATCATCAAGCGTTCACGGCTTACAAATGAGTCCTAGTTCGCATGCCTACCTAACTTCCTGTTCCGAAGTGGGAACTTTTGGTACCAGGTACTAGTGAGTCATTTTCTATGTGCTCAATTAATGGTAGACAATGGCGGTGAAGCCATTGGTAGGTTTGTTGCTAATCACCCAAGCATGACCGGCGCACAGACAGAGCTTGTTATCACCAGTTCGCTAGACACCGGCCGCATACCATGCAAGCGCTATCTAAACGCTCTAGTTCAAAATGTTTGGATCACATCGATGGCTGTTTATGTTGTGGCTAATGCCAGTACTGTTTTGCTGTGCTACAAACGTAGCACCAGGGATTGGATGGGATGGAGTCCGTGCAGTCACAATTGTGGACATCTCGTCCGCGTAATTGTCGCGAAGCTTCGGAAGAAGCTTGCAACCTGTTTCCGTGCACATGGAGCGGCTGGTCGCGATGGGGATCTTGCAATCACCAATGCGGCAATGCGGGTGTAAGGATACGGCGGCGAACGTGTCCGGCAAGGTCGGAAAATGAGTGTTCCGATACCGAAACAGACAGCGGGCCTTGCAACAGGTTCTGCTCAAACGGCGGCACGCCAGGCACAGGAAGGTGCGACTGTCCAAATAATTTTTTTGGAATGTGCTGCAGCCATCTAAATACGACGATTGTTATCCTGAACAGACACGATACGTGATACTGTGTGAACTTCTCACTGCCCATAATGTTATCATGAACAGCCATGGTACGTGATACAGTGTGAACTTCTCACTGCCCATAATGTTATCATGAACAGCCATGGTATGTGACACTGTGTGAACTTCTCACTGCCCATAATGTTATCATGAACAGCCATGGTACGTGATACAGTGTGAACTTCTCACTGCCCATAATGTTATCATGAACAGCCATGGTACGTGATACTGTGTGAACTTCTCACTGCCAATAATGTTATCATGAACAGCCATGGTACGTGATACTGTGTGAACTTCTCACTGCCCATAATGTTATCTAACAACTTGTTGGCGTTAATATTCATCATTAACAATAAACGCTTACGTTCTGCCCAAAGTACTGTTAACTAATGGGTTGTTATGATTCGGTAGTTTTCACTTATACATACTCGCACACACGCACACACGCGCACACGCGCACACGCACACACGCACACACGCACACACGCACACACGCACACACGCACACACGCACACACGCACACACGCACACACGCACACACATACGTATATGTGGATGAGTGTATGAGTGATTGAGTATATGTGTGTATGTATGTATATATGTATGTATGTATGTATATATGTATGTAGTTATGTATGTATGTATATAGGCATGTATGCATATATGTTTGTCTGTGTGTACATATTGTGTATGTATGTATAGAACCAGAGGGCGGAATGCGGCTTCAGTCAAAGAACAATATAGGTTAGATTTGAGAAATTAGTCATTCTCTCACGGGACAATAAATGACTGGAACAAATTATCTGATGATTGTGTTAATATTAGAAGTGTGAAAATGTTAAAAAAAATTACACCTATCTGGGGAGGGCGGGCTATACGCAGTTGGTAAATTGTTGGACTCTCCATAAGCCAAAGGCTTCCTTGTCCCTATGCCGTCTGCAGCTTGTAGACCTGGGCGGCAATATTGTTAAGTTTTGTATGCATGTATGCATGTGTGTATGTATGTATGTATGTATGTATGTATGTATGTATGTATGTATGTATGTATGCATGCATATATGTATGTATGTGTCAGAGCTGGTAGAAGTACATTTATTTTGTACTTGAATAAAAGTACAAGTAAGTGTGAAAATGCTACTCAAATAAAAGTACGTTTTTAAAAATGTACTTGAATTACAAGTAAAAAGTAAACAATTGTACTTTAAGTAAACACAAAATTACTATTCTAAGTTAATGACTTGACATAATAATAATAATTACATTTCTTAATACAGCGTTTTTTAAGTAAGTAAATACCAATCAAAACGCTTCACATATTAAAATGACGTGTTGACTTAATGCTAAAACATAAATTAATTAAATAAATAAGCTAAGATAACAAATAAATAAATATAAATAAATAAATTAGGATGTAAAAATAAAATTTCAAACAATGAAATTAAAAACCAATCAATACTATAAAATATAAAGCAGTGTCATTTAGATGTGGCAGCAGTGCTTGCACCAAGGCATGTAGTACAGGCGAAATAGATGGGTTTTAAGTTGTTTCCGGAAAGCCGCCAAAGTTCCAACCGATCGCACACATTTGGGCAAGCTATTCCACATATGTGGGCCTGTCACTGAAAAGCTGCCCCGTCCGATAGTTCTCTTAGACACCGTCACCGCGAGAAGCGTTGCGTCACTCGCCGATCGCAATGCACGTGTGTGCGCGTTGCGAGCTATCGCACAGTTGAGGTAGTCCGGGGCTAAGCCATGCAGGATTTTAAATATGTAAGTACATATCTTGAATGTGATTCTCATTCTGATCGGCAGCCAACGCAGTTATTGCCGAATCGGCGTGGTATGATATCGCCGTCTGACGCGGTTGGTGAGGCGAGCGGCCGAGTTCTGTGCTCGTTGAAGTCGGTTGGTCTGTCCATTGTTCAATCGACCGAGTAGAGCATTGCAGTAGACGAGGCGACTTAGCACAAGACAGCGTTCTGCAGCATGACACGCGTCTCGCGTCAGCAAGTGACGAATTCTGCCGATCAGGCGTAGATGGTAGTAGGCCGAAGAACAGTAGCTGGAGACGAGGCGGTCTAACTGCATGTGTCGGTCGAAGTAACAGCCTAGATTTCTCGCTGCATCTGTTGATTGCAATGTAAGTCCAGGTAGTTCCAAGCTAGGGCTGCCATAAACACGTATATTGTGCGGTGACTGCAGCACGATAAACTCAGTTTTGTTATTGTTGAGTTTAAGTTGATGGATCAGCATCCACGCTCTAGTCTCGGCGATGCACTGAATGAGCAGCTGTTTTGCGTTTTCCAGTTCGTCAGACACCATAGGGTTATAGCTGACACAAAGCTGGATTTCATCAGCGAATCGGTGGTAAAGCACATGATGTTTCTTGCAGATGTCAGCAATGGGTGTCGTATATGCGTTGAACATCACTGGTCCAAGTACTGAACCCTGAGGTACACCGTGGTAGATGGGGATTGTGTTCGAAGAAGACGAACCAATCGTGACACATTGAGATCTGCCGGTCAAGTATGATCTAGACCAGTCAAATGCCATACCGCCGATGTTGAATCGTGAAACCAGAGTGTTCAACAATTCGTTATTGTTAATCTTGTCGAATGCTGCACGCGTGTCAAGAAGAACCAGCGTGACACTACGTCCCAAATCAAGGTTCCGCACGATGTCGTGTTGTACTTTCATCAGAGCTGTTTTTGTAGAATGAAGTTGTCTATAAGCCGACCGCATTTCATCATGCAGCTTATTCGTTGCCATGTGCAGATTCAGACGTTCGAGGACGACTTGCTCGACCAACTTTCTTATGAAAGCGAGGTTGGAGATGGGACGATAGTTCTCCAGTTCGTCCTGGTCATGTGAGGCTTTCTTCAGTAACGGTGTCACTAGGGCAGTTTTCAGTTCACTGGGAAACACTCCTGTGTTTAGTGACGCATTTACAATGTTGACGAGTGTGGGTAGCGTAACGGTTAAACTAGTTTTAAATAACCATGTAGGCAGCACATCAAGTAGACAGCATTTCGTTGGTCTGGACATGGTAATAGTTTATAACTCTTCAGCGTCAGTTGAACAGAGATTGTTTAGACCTTGCAATACAGGTGGAGCAGCAGGCAGCAGTGACATCACGATAGATTATGTTGTCATTTTCGCACGCGTAACATCGACGACTTTTTATATTTTCTTCAAAGAACTCGGCAAAGGCACAACACAGTGATTCATCGTTCTCGCGATCAGGTAATTTCCGGTCACTGCATTTGGTTAGTGAATGTAGCACTTGGAATGTTGTTTTTGCGTCAGCGTTGTTCAGTGCTGCACCGTAGTAGGCGATTTTCGCGTTTCGGACATGGTGTTTAACGTTGTTTATTTGCACCAAGTAGATTTGCTTGTCGATTCCGAGTCCGGTTAAGTTCTATTTTCTCTCAAGTGCTCGTCGCTTACGCCTTAAACCCAAGGTTTCGTCATCAAACCATGGCTGGCTTTTCTTTGATCGTCGAGTTCGCGACACAACTGGAGCATGAATGTTGAGTGTGACAGAGACGGAATGTTGATACTGTTGTAGGAGATCGTCGACGCTATCGCTGTTATTGTCATCGTGTGAGGTTAGTGAGGCGTGAAGGTCAGCTTTGAAGATATCCAGGTCTACAAGACGATAGTCACGCCGACGCCAGTTGTGGGTTGGTAGGCATGGTGCGTCTCCTTCAATAAAAAATGTTATTGTGTGGTGATCCGAAAACGTGTTAGGTAGGACAGCAGCGGGAGATGTGAGGTTGGTGTCTTCTTTCCGGGAGATAACGGCGTCCAGCGTGTGGCCGGAACGGTGCGTAGGACCAGTCACATGCTGGACAAGTCCTGTCGATGCCAGAATGTTCGTTATTCGACTTACTCCCGGCGATAATGCGTCGTCGAAGTGAACATTGAAATCGCCCAATATCACCAGTCGTCCTGGAATGATCGCAAGTGTTGTTACGAGATCTTCGAATTCATCCAGAAAGCCGGATATATTGGAAGATGGTGGCTTGTATATCAATTCAAAATAGTACGATGGCTTGTCACACGACAGTATGCGTGTGTGCGTGTGTGCGTGTGTGCGTGAAAGTGAAAACTACCGAATGTATGTATGTATGTATGTTTGTATGTATGTATGTATGCATGTATGCATGTATGCATGTATGTATGTGTGTATGTATATGCATGTGTGTGTATGTATGTATGTATGTATGTATGTATGTATGTATGTATGCATGTGTGTATGTATATGCATGTGTGTGTATGTATGTATGTATGTATGTATGTATGTATGTATGTACTGTATGTATGTATGTATGTGTTTTTGTATGTGCGTATATGTTTTGTTCGGGTATGTGTACGTTTTGTTCGTGCCTTCAGGGGTGAATGCATGAATGCACGTATGCACGGGTCTATGGTGAATTACTACGTCGTTTCCATGTCAACAATATGTGTAATACTCATGCATGATATTAGTTGAAGAGGATAGCGACATGTGTTGCTAATGGTTGGATTACTGTTTATAATAGCATTCATACACACCCAGGTGCCGCTTACTTCCTGGTACAAAATATCACTTTTGAATCTTCCTAATCACCTTGCTAACACAATAATGTTGAGAACTTTGGCTAGAGATGGGGGGGAAAGGGGAAAGGGAGGGAGAGAGAGAGAGAGAGAAAGAGACAACGACGTTGAAGGCAGGTTGTAAGTATGAACGCCCCAAAACTCAGTCCGATAGAGAAGTTCCGTTGATGGCTTATGCTCCGGGAGGGGAAAGCTGCACTCGCTATAAACTACTTCGTTCTGGCCGCCGCTTTCAACTCCCTCACTGCAAATTGAACCGCACTCGAAACTCATTTGTTTCCTCTTCAATAAGACTAATGAATGACTAACTGACCTTCGTTCCCCTCCATCTCTGCCAGTCTTCCCTGTCAGTCTGACACTGAGTGAGCTTGAGATGATTAGTGAGATGATTTAACTTTTTAAAACTTGTGTAACTTATTTAACATATTTAACAAATTTAACTTATTTATTTATTTAACCGATATAACTTTTATTACTATTTTTTATTTTTATATTGCATGTACAGTTGTTTTATTTGTTTTAATATGCTGCTCTACACTCCAGATGAATTTCCCTCCCAAGGGACAATAAAGTATTTTGATTGTGATTGATTGACGCCTTTGCTCAAGAAGCCTTCCTTGGACAAGGATGTCATGAACAACTTCCACCCTATCTCTAATCTGTCCTTTATCTCAACGTTGACACAGAGGGTTGTGTGAACAAGCTCATTGACCACGTCTCGTGCAACAATCTGCAGGACAAATCCAATCCGCCTACAAGCCGAATCACAGTACTGAAACTGTACTAGTAGTTATAGTGTGGTCCTGGCACCACACATGAGTCGAAAGATCAAAGTATTTTGCCATTTTGATTGACAGGTAATGAGCAGCATTTTGCCATTTGCTGACATATAAAAATTCTTCAGTATATAACTAAGTCACCAACCCCTCTAAAGATTTCGTTTAGTGTATGAGAAACCCTCTACAGCACGTTGTAGTTGCCAGCACATAACTAATTAATTAGTTAAGTAGTTATTTAATTTTAAAATCTACGACTGTCTATGGCACGCTGTAGCCGAGAGCGCATAGTAGGGGTGGCGGGTCCTTACCTTTTTTATAGTGACGTGTATATAGCGCAGTTAGTCGTCGAGGAACCGCTGGTACCGTTATTTAGGTAAAATAAAAATTCTGACAGCACAGCTAGCTAGGAAAGAGAATGCACTAAGCTCGAACTTTCGTTTCTTCTAAATTCAATTATGGCCGCTCGATAACGTGTTTTGCTATTCGTGCAGTTTGAGCTGTTGTATGGACTGTATCAAAATAGGCATCGTCGGGGTAGGCAAAGCACAGAGACACCGCTCGTTCTACTCGATAACCTGTTTTGCACGAGACCTGATAAATCGGTACAGCTGAATTGGCAGAGGCACATAACAAGACAGCGAACCGGGGTAAATTGGCGGAGACGGATAACAAGACAAACGCTGGGACGAATGCGACTCAATACACGTACGTTAACAATATGAGTGCTCTAGACGATCGACTGTGGCTCGTGTTCGAGGAACAGATTCGCGCTTTCAGCTTCGAAACAGGTTCCCGAAAAGGTTTCCCAAGCCGTGACCTCGCTGTACTCTAGTGCCGACGAATACCAGAAACGCTAAAAACTCTATGACCGCTTTTATCCTCCGATCCTCGACGATGGCGACAGACATCGACAGAAGGCTTACTATCGCCTTGCTGGTTTGTGCATCTGTTTGTCTTTATGGATAGGTTTATAAGCAAAGTTCGCACAGCGCCAGTTGCTAAAATTAAAGCTATCGCCTAGCTTTTATGCATCTGTTGGATACCAAAATTTACAGTTCCATTAATTTTTTTTGGAAACAATAACCATTGCTGAAATGTGCCAGGGGCGGTCGTGTTCATGGAAACCAATTAAGATAAGCGACGGTCGCGAGTAGGGAGATCAAAAACAGCATCCACCGCCGTTAGTGGCGCTCTCATCTACCGCGGCTGTAGAGGGTTTCTCACATACGGTTGTTTTAGAGGGTTTGCTATTAGTTCATTAGTTATTTACTTATTTATTTAGTTAATTTGTTAATTAGTTATGCGCTGGCAGCTACAACGTGCCGCAGAGGGTTTCTCATACACTATACCGGTGTCTTTAGAGGGTTTGGTGACCATTATACTGAATAATTTGTATATGTCAGCAAACTGCAAAATGCTGCTCATTACCTGTCAATAAAACTGACAAAATCCTTTGATCTTTTGACTCATTTGTAGTGCCAGGACCACACTATAACTACTTGCACTGATGCGAATCCAGAATGATATCCTGGTGATCATGGACAACAAAAGGGGTGTCGTTTTGATTCTACTTGATCTATCAGCGGGATTTGACACTGTGGATCATACGCTGCTTTTGGCTTGCATGAAGAGCGCGCATCAGCGGTTTGAGTCGTACTTGACTTCGAGGATTCAGGCTGTCTGTCTAGGCCAGACCCAGTCAGACCCGTCGGAGCTGCTCCGGGTAGTGCCACAGATTTGTTTACACTCTACACGGGACCCATTGGGCAGATAGTTAGGCGGCACCGACTTCCTTCTCTTTGCCGGTGATGCTCAATTGTATGTCTCATTTAAAATCAAGGACACTAACTAACGATCGAACGAACAAACGAACGAACGAACGAACGAACGAACGAACGAACGAACGAACGAACGAAGTTTACTGACCCCATGTATATAAAAAGTACAATTTGTTCATCCTTCATTGTATAAATACAAAAACATATACAAACACAAATATACATATACGCATGATACATCATTCGTATGCAATTCACTAATTTGCTGAACACATATATTTAATATATATTTAATATTTTGAAACGTAACATATACCAGACGGGGTCCCTGACTGTGTTTGTGCGTTCGTGCATGCGAGTGTTTTGGTTTTTTGTTTACATGTACGTGTACTCATGTATACACTCTTAAACTAGTCATTGTAATCGATTACATATTCTCATTACTTCATTTATTATGTTTTGTTGACATGTATAACAATTTGATAGTGTGCACGAAACATTTTTTTTGTAAAATAATGTTTTACATAATATTATTTTGAAAAACCTCTTATACTGTGGTTGTATATATTTTCTTTAATTAAATCGGGAGAGTTATTTATAGCGTGTGGCAAGTTGTATTTCAAACATTTCATTGCAAACTCATGCTTAGTTCTGAAAGTATATATATTTCGTGTTTTCCGAGTGTATAGTTTTATATGTTAACTTTTGGGACAATTCGCTATTTTAATAAATAAACCGGTAGATTTTTGTGAATATATCTGAAGTAAAATTTAATTCTGGTAACTTTAAGAAGTCTTGTACTTTTAACAGGTTAAGTTTAAAAAAATTGGAGTTATATTTGCTTGGTGTTATTATTCTCATTGCTTTCTTTTCGATTTAGATAATTCTGTTTCCCCAATAACCCCATGCCATAATACAATAAGTAATGTGAGATAATAGTTATATAACATAACTGTTACTTGCAGTGGTAGTACGTATCGTAATCTATTCAATACGCCAATTATGTTGGAACATTTATTTGATACTTTTTCAGTGTGCTTTTTTCAATTTAAGTTTGGGTCCAAAATCAACCCTAAGAAGTTAAATTCGTTTACTTTTTCAATATTTATATAATATATTTTAAATGTAACAGTCGCTATGCGTTTATATGGCATATGGAACATAATATATTTTGATTGGTGTTTATTCAGCGGTAATTTATTAATGGTTAGCCAGTCAATAAATTTAGAGTTCTCATTTATTGAGGATTGTATGTTTTTATTTTCGGGATTGTCACTAATAGTCCCGTGGAAATCAGTGTTTACAAAACCCGGACGTTTTGATTAAAAAGCCCAAATTTTTGTTTTAAGATGACCAAAATCAACCCTTTTTCACGAAGAATATACGTACCCTGTCAGTCGCTTTTTGTAACATTTTCTTTGTATTGGCTGTCCATACATAGATGCTAATTAATTTTGGTGCACTGACTTCCACTGGCCAGCAAGTTAACGGTAAGGTGACTTGAGTTAGTTTGTATTTTATGAATCCATTAACTCGCTAATATAAGAAATCAAGTGTTTGGCACAAGACTAGATCTGTGTTGCGAATGCCAATATTTTAAACTCCAAACACGAGCGATAATATCACATATATATTAATTTGACAAAAATTCATATTACTTAATCGAACAAACCGTTTTCGTAAACCCCCTCAAGACATTTAACGCAATGGATCTATATTATAAATAAATAACAGCTATTGTATTACTTACTTGCTTACAGATTGTTAGAAAAGTTATAGTAAATTTATGTAATGATTGTTACGGATTCTTATGCATTTATGCTTGAACGATTTGAAAGTGTGTAGCATGGAAAGCCAAATATGACAACGTTCATAATTTTGTAGCCAAGGCGTAACGGTAGATCCTCGTTGATTTATTTGTAAAAAAAATATAGTTAATAAGATAGCATTTTAAATCTGAAATTTCTGTTTGAGTATTTATATAAACTAAAGTTAGCAACTGTTATTGAACATATTACCCATAATTATAGTAGATATAGTCATATTATAAAGATTGCCTAGAACATAGACATACATCTTTTCCAGGAACGGGTCGTTGATATGGAGCAATGTGTCATTTGTCGAAAAGGTGGTGGTGGCTTAATGGCTAAACTTAGAAAGAAAGGGATAGATTCATTGGTGGCGGTGTCAATACTACGAGGTGATGGGTTGGCTGAACAATTCAATATTGCAGGTGATCATCATGTCCATGAAACATGTAGAAAGACGTACACTGCCTCAGGAAACAAACCAGGTTGTTGCATCGGAATGGTTCTGTATGCCAACTCGTACGACCTCGAGAGGTTACGATTGTCAAAGTCATTGTTTGATATGTGCTACGGAACTCAATGCCGAAGACCAAACGAGGTAGTCGGATATGCAAATGTTCGGAAAGACAAGACGTCCATCATACAAGACACCATGATAGGCGCATGTGACAAAAGAAATGACACCGCGACTACTAATATTAAGGCACATATCGAATTTGCTGGAGATGTACGCGCTGTAGAAGCCAAATATCATCACCACAGTATGGCTTTTCTCTGAGGAAAATCAATTCCACGCAGTAACACAGAAGCTACTAATATTCGCAATATCAATGCAGACAATGACAGTGCTTTTATAGTAGTGTGCGAATGGCTGAATGGCGAAAGCCATCAGAAGTGTTATACACTGCTTAACATCAGAGCAAAATTGTCCTCGTTCCTTCCCCCTGACGTTCCAGCATACACGACAAAGCACATCAAATGTCATCTGATTGCACGCTTTGGGTCTGACATCACAATTGCGGATCTCCAGTGAAAGACAAACGTTGTAACCCTAACAAGGAGTCCAGCAACGCTTCTGCACGACTCCTATCACGAGAATGAAGCTGAGAATGACGACACCGAGAAGTTGGTGGGAAATGCTGCTCGGGCCGTAAACGATGACATTGGCACACTAGGTCAGTCATTCGATACACACCCTTCACCAGAAGATGTCGGCGTTGACAAGCTTGAGTCACATACACCCCCACGTCTTCTTACCCTCATGAAGAACCTGCTTGACTAGGGACGTGGCGGTAGTGCATCAAAGGAAACGCACAGACTACTGTTAATCGCAATTAGCCATGCTATATTGGGAACAGTTTCACACCAGTCTTATATATATATATATATATATATATATATATATATATATATATCGCCTTTGCTGTTATATGTCGGGCGTTTCATTCAGCAGACAGCTAGGTCCAAAGTCTTTTTAAATATATTATCGTCTTTGGGGTTTAGTGCTACATATGAAGCATTTGAGAAATCAGCTGTCTTGAGCGGATCAGTCGACGACTTGGCTCCTCGATTAGTGCAGACTGATGACGGTAGCGGGTTCTGTCATTGGAGAGCAGACGGTTTTGACTACACTGAAGATATTCTGAACGGCCAAGAAACGACCCATGTTATGTGTATCATGACTTGCCAAATGAAACAAGGCAAAGATCCACGTACGTACTGATGTCATCAAGCGCCGGTAAATTATCACTGGAGACATTACGCGTGCAGGAGACTTTGGCAACATCATACGCCCATACAAGCAGTCTAGTCAGAACAAGATGGTCCGACTTCTGGCAGTCAAACCCGTGCAACTACTCGTTGATAACTTTAATTAAATTGACGCATTGTGTCTGTATTAAAGTATGGTAAATGGCAATCCACCGAACTGGCAAGGCTTCATGTCAAAAGTAACACTTGGGGATGTTGATATAGATCGGTAATGTATAACCCTATGCTATCCCTTAATCCACAGAAAAAATTAAGCTGTCTACAGTACCATGACATTTGTGGATAGACAAAGACGTCTCGTAGGCCAGTGTTGTGCACAACTGACATTTGACCAGCCCTTGTATCTGAAGGCCTATAAGATTAAGCAAGACAACGGAGGGGATTTCCAGCATGTGCAGCTACGTCTGGGCGGGTATCACCAGTTGGTTTCATTCCTGTCTGCAGGTTGCAAATGCATGGAAGACAGTGGTTTGGACGAGCTTTGGGCAACTGTGTATGCACGGATGTCAATTCCCAAGATGTTCGAAGGCAAGTCGTACACAAAGATCCTCCGTGCTTGTCTTCTCACAAATGCAGCTCTTCACGTATTGCTTCTGCGGACCAAAGCAGGTGCTGAAACCGAACATGAGGATAACAAAGAGGACGTACAAAAAGAGACTGGACGGAACCAACAAGAGGAAGGACTTGTTGGCGAGACCAAAGGAGGTACTCCAGATGAGATGGGCAGTGCAGAGGATGATGATGTGATTCCGCCGCAAATATGTAGTTATACTATGCAGCACGATAACGGAGAAGCTCATGGAGACAAGGAAGAAACAAAAACTGATGGAACAGACCATGGGGAGGATGATGATAGAATGCAGCCAACGGAGACGGATGGCAACCTGCAACTGCCGTGTCGCGTGTCAAGTTTATTACACTTCCATCAAACAAACGCGGTAATGGAGGGTGACTTTTTTCTTTCGTCTCATTTTTACCTGACATTACCCAACAAGGCATACAACACGGGTACATTGTCTTCTATCTTTTCATTGTTATAGCCTTGTACTACGCCTGCACACAAATAACAAAGTGAGATGGACATAGGACAGACGAGGTGAGACTGTGAGAGAATTATGCTGTCTAGGCGGCATAATACCTTCTACATAGAGAGATGTTGATAGGCGAACAGCCTTAGGGGTGTATGGGGTGTAAGGGAGAGATAGTACCTCTGACGGGGGAGCATGTCGTGCTCTTCGGAGTAGCTCGCCCGCTTTGGTTTCCACCTGGCACCCAACTCTCACCTGTAGCTCAAAGTAGTTGTAGCATGCACAGCGGCCACATCGCGGCAAACTGGCTCGACAAGCAGGCAAAACCAGGTGAGGGTAACCGACGGGTCTCAAACCTTCAGTGAGTTAGGGACCTGCTCACCCAGCATGCGAAGACTGTTGCGGCGGAATGGGCAGAGGAAATCAATTCTAGATTCAACGGCCAATAAGGCGGAACAGTAGTGTACCGTGTAGTGTGTAGGGCATGGCAGAGCACGGAAGATGTCATGGCCATCCACTGCAGTCAAGGAAGTCTTAAGTCGTACCAACCGTCTGGGCCACTGAAATCCAGCTTCAGCGCCCGAGAGAGTGGGACCACCCCTGTGCAACGGCCTTCCCACTTTAAAAGCATTCACGCACAGGTTTCTGCTACTCATCATTTGACACCACCTCATCTATCATCACTTCTTTGTCAAGCCCAGCGGGGATGGGAAAGGGGCGAAGCGACAGGTGGAGGTGACCACTGGAAGTCGTAACCCAAACCTGCACGTAGGCGGCCTGTTGGCAAGAGGTCGTTCGTCTCTGTATCCAGGGCAGTGGAGGAGCCCTTTTCACTTTGCACTGCTCACCTTTTGTAAGGGAGGGGGCCTAGAAAAGGTGGCCTAAAGATTGCCTGCCCTACTATAACTGGCCAGCATACCGCGGCTGGCAGTTCAACCCATTCTAGTGGTCGAAAAGAAAGCAAACTCAATAAAACTCCTTCTTCTGAAGCTGCGTTTCCTCCTAAAGGCCAAGCGCCACGTCACTATCATAAGTTCCTACGCACCCACCGTTAGAAGCTCCGACGAGACCAAAGAAATAGTCTATGAAGATCTCGATAGTTTGGACAGGTCCAAACCTGCTGGCGACAAGCTCATCACCTTGGGTGGTTTCAAGGCAAGAATCGGAACTGATATCATGAACTTGAAGGGAGTCATCGGCCTCCTCCTTTTGAGCATGTGTGCGTAGAACGACTTGCTTATCACAAACACTCTGTTCAGGCAGGCCGATAAGTGCAAAACAACCTGGATGCACCCCAGGTCCAGGCAATGGCACATGATAGACTATGTCATCGTAAGAAGGCGGGACATCCAGGGTGTGAAATTCACAAGGGCCATGAGGGGAGCAGAGTGCTGGACGGATCACCGACTGGTCAGGACAGCCCCCCAGTTGCACACTGCCCAACTACAGCGCAAGCGTCCAAAGTCAACCATAAATACCTTCAACAGCCTGGCTGAAACACCAGCGTTACCGTGAGCAGTTACAGGTTGACCTTGATGACAGGCTGATGTCCCAAGGACAACTTACTGGCAACACTACAGAGAAGTGGACTCAGTTCAAGCTGATGGTGATGGACTCAGCAAAGTCAACACTCGGACCGAAGACAAAGGCACACCAGAACTGGTTCGATGAAAACAACGAAGAAGTCTGCAAGGCGCTGGATGAACAGAACAAAGCGTTCCTAGAATGGCAGAATGACCCTTCCTCAGTTTCCAAGAAAGACCGCTACAGACACTTGCAGAACAAAACGCAGACAGCCCTTCGTCAGATGCAGGATAACTGGTGGCAAAAAAGCAGAGGAAGTGGACCATTATGCTGAAACTCACAACGCAAAGTTGTCCTTCAGTACTATCAAGTTTGTGTACGGACCATTAAAGCACAGCGCCACTCCACTTCTTTCACCAGGTGACACCACCCTAAACAAAGACAGGGCTGGTGTCAACGAGAGGTGGAGAGAACACTTCAGCAACCTCCTCAATCGATCTTCAACAGTGAGTGAGTGAAAAAGCCCTTGACTCAATACCCCAGCAACTCATCAAAGAAGACCTTGATCTTCCTCCCACTGGACGAAATGAAAAAAACCTCTATGAAAGGACCGGATCCTAGCTGACATTTACAAGGTAGCGGGTCCAGCAATACTTGAGGCCTTTCATGACATCATAACTAGCGTCTGGGAAGATGAAGACATGCCACAGGACCTTCGTGATGCTACTATAGTTTCCCTCTATAAGAACAGGGGCAACAAAGTAGACTGTGGCAACTACAGAGGAATATCGCTCATGTCCATTGCTGGGAAGATAATTGCCCGCATCGTTCTGAACCGACTCAAAGCCAGTGTCTCAGAGGCAAACCTTCCAGAAGCACAGTGTGGTTTTCGACCTGGCAGGAGCAGAGTGGACTTGGTCTTTGCAGTCAGACAAGTACAGGAAAAGTGCATTGGGCAGAACGTGGACCTGCTTGCTGTATTTACAGACCTCACCAAGGCCTTTGACTCTGTCAACAGGACAGGTGAAATGCTCTCAGACAGCGCAGCCTCAGCCCCATTTGACATTTCAAGTGGAGTGAAGCAAGGTTGTGTACTTGCTCCAGTTCTCGTCAACCTTTTTTTTACCTGCGTCTTGAACTATGCCGTAAGAGATTTGAACATTGGAGTCTACCTGAAGTATCGGCTAGACGTTTCACTATTTGACCTCCGCTGCCTTGCTGCTAGGAACAAGACACTGCAACGACACATTCTGCATGCACTGCACGCTGACGACTGTGCCCTCGTGACACACATTCAGAGTCGTCTGCAGCTCAGACTCAACAAGTCTGCAGAGGCGTCTAAACTGTTTGTCCTAACTATCAGTCTTGGTAAGACGGAGGTCCTCCACCAGCCTGCCCCTGATACCACAGCACCTGCCCCACAACCTTCATCGATGAAACACAAACAAAGGCGGTGAAGAGCTTCAGGTACATTGGCTGCACGGGTCCTTGGATAAAGAGTTCGACGCAAGGATCTGCAAGGCCAGCCAGGCACTTGGTTGTCTGCGCACCAAGTTTTGAGCCACCGCCACATCCGGCTGTCAACTAAATTGTTGGAATATAGAGCCGTCGTCGTCTCATCTCTCCTCTATGGTTGTGAGACATGGACACCCTACAGGCGCCACATCAAGAAGCTCAAAGTGTTCCACATGCACAACCTCAGGTATATACTCCATATCTTCTGGCAAGACCGGGTGACAAACATTGAAGTGCTTGAGAGAGCGCATACCACTGGCATCGAGTGATGATTATGAGAGCCCAGCTACGATGGCCAGGGCATGTTATCCGTACGGATGAGACAAGGATCCCCGACTGCTTCTCTACGGCGAGCTCTCCTAAGGCTACAGACACCAGGGGCGTCGCCGCAGCGATACAAGGACTGCACCAAGGCCAACCTCCAGTACAGTGCATCCATCCAAAAGAAATTGACAGCGCAGAAGTCAACGGCAAGCCCTCACCAGGACTGCATGTCATTCTTTTGAGGAAAGAAGCTGTAGTCTATCTGACGCAACGCCTGCAAGATGCCAGGGACAGACGACATCGGACAGCAGCATCGTCAGCACCAGCCACAGCGAACTTCCCTTGCCCGACTTGCAGGAGACACGTGCGTCAAGAATTGGCCTACATAGCCACTTGAGGCCACATACCACAGATGACTAGCACAGCATCGTCATCGTCGGATACGACGGACTACCGACAGCTTTAGCATCAGCAGCCTTTGGTAGAATCAGTAACAACACATTTTTTTATACCGAGGTAATTTCATTAAAATTTAGCTTACAATCACGGTAGACTTGTATAATTGTCTTACTTTAAAGCGTGGGTGTCGTAAATTATTGCCAGTGTAATCCATTACCGCGGTAAATTCTTCGAATTCTAGCGTGTGAACGTATGAGCGTCGTAAATTATTGCTAGTTTAGTACAACACCGAGGAAACTTCGTAAAAATGTAGCTTACCAACACGGTAGACATGTATAACTTTCTTATATTAACGCGTGAGCATCGTAAATTCATGCCAGTGTAGAGCATTACCGAGGTAACTTCTTAGAATTTTTGCGTATGAACGCGAGAACGTCGAAAATTCTTGCCAGCAACTTCAAAAAAATTGGAGTTAAGTTATTTTTGTCCTACAGAACAAAAACATAAAATGTTCGCTCGATTAACCCCAACCTTTTTTAATCTAACACTAATTAGTTAATTTTAACCCCAACGTTTTTGTATCTAACCCTAGCCGCTCGATCCGGTTGACTGCGTCACGGTTTTACGTCGTGATTACAGTGTAATACATTCTCGTGATATTGTAGGTTCTATACCAGTTCAGACTTGGTACAGAGAATACCAGTTCAAACCAGTTTGGGCCTATACTGTACATTCATCATATACCCGCGTTGTATCACCAACCAGGCGACCAACTGAGGCATGTGCAAATGTCGTATGTAAAGACTGTAGCACTGATAAATGTTAAAAGATAGGGAGACCTTGATTTTGTTGATAAATATGTTCCTGTGTCGTATGTGGCAGGTTCAAATCCTGTTGGTCTTCAGTATGGAAATACTACAGGTAGTGCACATACTCGTGGTAAATGTGTGCTGTAACGGGAAATGATATAATTTGACCTATTTTCTACATCAAAAATACATATGGGTTCCACAACATCATTTCCCTTCTTGCGATATGGCCTCCACGCTTGTATACAATATTCTAAATGAGGCCTCACTATTGTTTTGTACAGCGGTATTATTAGTTCTTTTTCTTTATACGCTATATTTCGCCTAATTAATCCAAGGATTTGATTTCCCTTTGAAGCTGCAATTCCGCACTGCTCTTCATATCAGCATTAATGGTTAACCCTAAGTCCTTTTCTTTTACAGTAGTACTTAGTACAGTACCCCCATTGTATATTATACCTCTTCGTTCATGTGTCCTGTGTGGAGGCATTTACATTTCCAAAAATTGAACAGCATTTGCCACTTTTCAGACCAATTGATCAACCTGCCAAGATCATTTTGTAAATGCTGTCTATCTCCATCACTTTTAATCCTTCTAAACACTTTTGTATCATCCGCAAATTTCAAAACCTTGCTTGTTATTTCATCATCCAAATCGTTGATATATATTAAGAATAATATAGGACCTAATACTGATCCCTGTGGTACCCCACTCAATACCGATTTCCAGTTTGAAGCCTCCCCATCAACTACTACCCGGTCTCTTCTGTCAATCAGCCATTTTTCTATACAGTTTATTATATCATTTCCTATGCCATGGGTCTTTAGTTTAAACACCCATGGCATAGGATATGGTATAATAAACTGGATAGAAAAATGGCTGATTGACAGAAGACAACGGGTAGTTGTGGTCATTGAACCTTCCTTGGTATAAATAAACCATCAAGTATATTACATGTACTTATGTCGTAACCATACGACACCACATAACTATACAGCATACATTGTTTTTTGCAGTCGTAACACCGTTTGAACAAGTCCAACATTTATTTTCTATGTAATTATTTTATTTTGGTTTACTCAGTCTTAAGATTACGGTGCATCCTCCATCTCAGTCAAAGCCAGTCCTGCTGAAGCGTCATCAATTCATGGAACACCACCACACTTTAACAGTCTGATGACCGCTCACGCTATGGTCCCAAGTTGAGGCCAAATGTACATGCAAAACAGATCTCGCTTGTCTAAATGTACCTAAATGAGTTTCAGCATACATATGTCCCGGCAGAGAGCAATACATATCTAAAAATCACAGTTCCTACTGCTACTGCTACTGCTACTGCTACTGCTACTGCTGGCGCAGCTTCACTGCTGACACAGCCATAACTAACATCACAGCCAACACTAATGACATAACCACCAATGATGTCACATAAAGCGATATTACTGATGTATATAGACGATGACGTCATTGCTGTAATGCTAGATAACAAGTGGCACGTAGAGACGGTAAAGGACGCCATCTTTGTTGAAGACATCAGCGCGAGGCTGGTTCATATAGGGAAACCAAGATCTAAAGAATGGGAAATGTTATACCAACTAACATCACAAACCTACGTTGGCAGTGTGTACGATATGTTAGCCAACGACAAAAATATGGATTATGATGATATATTTGAACAATAAGTGTTGTTATTCTAGACGCGCCAGTTGTGTTAAATGTATAACGTTAGTGGCATAATTATAAAGATAATTATTCAATGGTCATTTAAATCGTTGAATTGTACCAACTCTTCTGCAAGAAATGGATCAATGCAAAAGGAAATACCAGGCGAAACGCATACGATTATGTAAATATTGCGCCAAGACTTCCTTAAAACATGTTATTGTAGTAGTGTCATTGCTAATACACCTATCACTTAACGTTAAAGCAAAATATTTCTTAACCAGCTATTCTGTGTACAGATGTATACTAGTGGGAATGTTAAGAACCTGTTATGGTCATTGTTTTATGGTTAAGAAACAAAACTGTAAATCAAAATATGTTGTGAAATATGTATGTATGACCATGCGTTCCATGTTAAGCTAGATATCAAGTATTCTCAATAAAGCGATGAAGTTATACGTTATTAGCTATTCGACAGTTACCCAATTATAGCAAATATAAGCGATACCCGCGAAACACATTTTGTAAGTCCGCATTCACCATATTACTAATGATCCCTCAAAACCAAACTCAACATCATTGCAGAATCATCTTTTTCCAATTCGTCATAAATAACAACATTATTTTCCACGAACAACATAAGTAAATTGAAAACATTTGACGTGGAAGGATTGGAAACAAATATGATCAACTTAAGCAACTAGAAAACTATTAAACCATGCGTTCATAGCTGATGAATTTACATTACACATGGCGATTTATGTATTCAGTGTACCAGAAAGCCATAACAAATATGTAATGTCTAATATTATAGAAACACGAAATGTTTCTCGTGGTATCACATGAATCGGACATGTAACTTCAAACCCCTCTCTCTGGGAGAAATAACAATATTCAGGTGTCCCATATTTTGTCTTCAAATCTTCAACATGTCTACTTTATCATATTAAAAATGAAAACTATATATGAAAGACGCAACATCGACCACGTGTGAATGTTTCGTGAGAATCGACCATATATATAGATATAATTTTATGTATACATGTGTGAGTGTGTGTGTGTGTGTGTGTGGGTGTGTGTGTTTGTATGTGTGTGTGTGTGTGTGTGTGTGTGTGTGTGTGTGTGTGTGTGTGTGTGTGTGTGAGTGTGTGTGTGTGTGTGTGAGTGTGTGTGAGTGTGTGTTTGTGTGTGTGTGAGTGTGTGTGTGAGTGTGTGTGTGTGTGTGTGTGAGTGTGTGTGTGAGTGTGTGTGTGTGTGTGTGTGTGTGTGTGTGTGTGTGTGTGTGTGTGTGTGTGTGTGTGTGTGTGTGTGTGTGTGAGTGAGTGTGGGTGTGCGTGTGCGTGTGTGTTTGTGTGTCTGTGTCTGTGTCTGTGTGTGTGTGTGTGTGTGTGTGTGTGTGTGTGTGTGTGTGTGTGTGTGTGTGTGTGTGTGTGTGTGTGTGTGTGTGTGTGTGTGTGTGTGTGTTTGTGTGTGTGAGTGTGTGAGTGTGTGAGTGTGTGTGTGTGTGTGTGTGTGTGTGTGTGTGTGTGTGTGTGTGTGTGTGTGTGTGTGTGTGTGTGTGTGTGTGTGTGTGTGTGTGTGTGTGTGTGTGTGTGTGTGTGTGTGTGTGTGTGTGTGTGTGTGTGTGTGTGTGTGTGTGTGTAGATGTGGCTGAGCCACAGACGTAGCCTCAGCGCTATTCTCGGACATGGGGATGAAAGGAGGCGGAGGGAGTGTAAGATATTTCCCCAGTGCAGTTTGACAGTATTCTCCGTAGTCTCTCGCTGCCGTTGACATGACATCGGAATACGGGGTTGGGGGAGGCTGTCGTTAACTGCCAACCACTAATTTATCCAGTTGCAGCTAAGTCCCCGACCAAAGGCATAGGCGGGGCCCCGTTCTGTCGCCTACGATATATTACCTGCGGAGTATATGTTCATTTCTTTGTCCCAGTCTTTTTTGTTTTATTAAACAACGCCACCGTCATTTACGAGTGTTGACATCTAGACCATAGGGACACCTTTCCACCACTGATCCAACTAACTAGCGGATACCTCGCATTTCCGTCACAACCACATGAAGCCACAATTAACTAGAACGCTGTGTCGGTAACTAAACACACTCCAGAAGCAACCGCCTTCAGCATCCTCTTGTCGTCGTGTTGCCGTCACCCACGACTGTCGTGCTGCCTCCCTCTGCATCAGAACAAGTAGGTGAACCAACTCTCCTCGTCCTCCTCCTCCTCCTCCCGTTTCGGCGGCAACGGCACATCGCGTCGCGGCGCTTCCTCCGCCTGCCGCTTCAGTCTGGCCATCAAACAGGTTGGTTAGCATAGACACTGAGTAAGGACGATCACTTCAACATTGTAGGAACATACTAAATAGTTGTATGTTGTATGTAGAGCCGTGGTGCAGTGGCTAGAGCTTCGGACTCTCAACCGAGAACCCGGGTTCGAATCCTGTGCTGCGGTGTCGAACCCTGGCAAGTTCGATCACTATACGTTGCTCCTGCTCACTCAGCTGCATGAATGAGTACCTGGCTACAGACAGTGGTGGATATTTGTGCATGAAAAAAGGTCTTCGCGTATTACTTGCAGCGTGGCTGGATGCTTCCCAGAGAAGTCAATATGGTGTTCGATTGAACAGGTCTGCCAGGGAGTAAAGTGTAAAGCGCTTAGAGCAGTCCCGACGACTGGATACTGCGCTACATAAGAATTTACCTTTTTTTCTTTTACGTATCTCTCTATCTCGTCGTGTGTATGTAATACTAATAAGAAGAAGAACATAAGAACATTTGCGTAGTCCCATGAATATCATTGATACATAAATTCGGAGGTGTTTAAAACACACACATACACACGCACGCACATTTAATATCTTCTCGGCTTACACATTTGTCAGCTAGGTAAATTTGAAATATTTAAATATATGATTTTACATCAATAACAAATAAATCACATAAATATAAAGAATACACATGCAATACATAATGATAAATAAGTCAAAAGTGACATAAAATTTATGTAGAAGATGTGTTATTACAAAAGATAATAAAACATATTGAAAAACGTGGTACCTGTGTTGCGTAAACAATACGGAGGAGATTAGTAATTAGGAGTCTTTTAAAAGTCACAAGCAAGATGTGTAATTATCTCTTTCTCGCTTGCAAGTACATCTCACATTCGTGGTGCATAATCCGAGAAACTCCTGTCTCCGTGTCAGCTACGACATAGCGGCACATACAAGTCATTGTTAGTCATTGTAACCGAACGCAACACTCGAGTAGCTCTTTGTTGATGGAGGTGGTCGGTGATGTAAGCTGGTGCCAGTCCGTGTTGAACACGAAACGTCAGTAGTGTAATAAATGCATTGCTTCACGGGAAGCCAACGCAATTTTCCGTGTAACAGAGCGATATGGTCCCACCTTTGGCAGCGGACCACCAAATGAGCAGCAACTAAACGTTTGCCTTGTTCATTCCTCCACAATATCACTCCCGTTGTCACTAGGTGGCGCATCGGTTGTATACCAGTGAATGATATGGTATCGACGTTGTCTTGCATGCACTCAAACAAAAACAACATACTGAATAAACGGAACAAAACAAATCATTAATTCAACAGAATGACGTGCAAATGACATCTAGTTCGACGGGCGAACTGACAACCGGTATACAAGCGACATGTAACCGCCAAAGCACACAAATTACAAATAATGTTCAATGCTTGCTCTCCTCATTGTTCCCTGCTGTCCGGGGTGAGGGTCAGGTACAGTATGGCTGAACCACTCTCTGTGTCTCCTCCTTGTTCCCTGCTGTCCAGGGGTGAGGGTCAGGTACAGTATGGCTGAACCACTCTCAGTGTCTCCTCCTTGTTCCCTGCTGTACGGGGGTGAGGGTCAGGTACAGTATGGCTGAACCACTCTCAGTGTCTCCTCCTTGTTCCCTGCTGTCCAGGGGTGAGGGTCAGGTACAGTATGGCTGAACCACTCTCAGTGTCTCCTCCTTGTTCCCTGCTGTACAGGGGTGAGGGTCAGGTACAGTATGGCTGAACCACTCTCTGTGTCTCCTCATTGTTCCCTGCTGTCCAGGGGTGAGGATCAGGTACAGTATGGGTGAACCACTCTCTGTGTCTCATCCTTGTTCCTTGCTGTCCAGGGGTGAGGGTCAGGTACAGTATGGCTGAACCACTCTCAGTGTCTCCTCATTGTTCCCTGTTGTACGGGGGTGAGGGTCAGGTACAGTATGGCTGAACCACTCTCAGTGTCTCCTCATTGTTCCCTGTTGTACGGGGGTGAGGGTCAGGTACAGTATGGCTGAACCACTCTCTGTATCTCCTCCTTGCTCCCTACTGTCCAGGGGTGAGGGTCAGGTACAGTATAGTTGAACCACTCTCAGTGTCTCCTCCTTGTTCCCTGCTGTCCAGGGGTGAGGGTCAGGTACAGTATGGCTGAACCACTCTCAGTGTCTCCTCATTGTTCCCTGTTGTACGGGGGTGAGGGTCAGGTACAGTATGGCTGAACCACTCTCTGTATCTCCTCCTTGTTCCCTACTGTCCAGGGGTGAGGGTCAGGTACAGTATGGCTGAACCACTCTCTGTGTCTCCTCCTTGTTCCCTGCTGTCCAGGGGTGAGGGTCAGGTACAGTATGGCTGAACCACTCTCAGTGTCTCCTCCTTGTTCCCTGCTGTCCAGGGGTGAGGGTCAGGTACAGTATGGCTGAACCACTCTCAGTGTCTCCTCCTTGTTCCCTGCTGTCCAGGTGTGAGGGTCAGGTACAGTATGGCTGAACCACTCTCAGTGTCTCCTCATTGTTCCCTGTTGTACGGGGGTGAGGGTCAGGTACAGTATGGCTGAACCACTCTCTGTATCTCCTCCTTGTTCCCTACTGTCCAGGGGTGAGGGTCAGGTACAGTATGGGTGAACCACTCTCTGTGTCTCATCCTTGTTCCCTGCTGTCCAGGGGTGAGGGTCAGGTACAGTATGGCTGAACCACTCTCTGTGTCTCCTCCTTGTTCCCTGCTGTCCAGGGGTGAGGGTCAGGTACAGTATGGCTGAACCACTCTCAGTGTCTCCTCCTTGTTCCCTGCTGTCCAGGGGTGAGGGTCAGGTACAGTATGGCTGAACCACTCTCAGTGTCTCCTCATTGTTCCCTGTTGTACGGGGGTGAGGGTCAGGTACAGTATGGCTGAACCACTCTCTGTATCTCCTCCTTGTTCCCTACTGTCCAGGGGTGAGGGTCAGGTACAGTATGGCTGAACCACTCTCAGTGTCTCCTCATTGTTCCCTACTGTACAGGGGTGAGGGTCAGGTACAGTATGGCTGAACCACTCTCAGTGTCTCCTCATTGTTCCCTGCTGTCCAGGGGTGAGGGTCAGGTAAAGTATGGCTGAACCACTCTCTGTGTCTCCTCCTTGTTCCCTGCTGTCCAGGGGTGAGGGTCAGGTACAGTATGGCTGAACCACTCTCAGTGTCTCCTCCTTGTTCCCTGCTGTCCAGGGGTGAGGGTCAGGTACTGTATGGCTGAACCACTCTCAGTGTCTCCTCCTTGTTCCCTGCTGTCCAGGTGTGAGGGTCAGGTACAGTATGGCTGAACCACTCTCAGTGTCTCCTCATTGTTCCCTGTTGTACGGGGGTGAGGGTCAGGTACAGTATGGCTGAACCACTCTCTGTATCTCCTCCTTGTTCCCTACTGTCCAGGGGTGAGGGTCAGGTACAGTATGGGTGAACCACTCTCTGTGTCTCATCCTTGTTCCCTGCTGTCCAGGGGTGAGGGTCAGGTACAGTATGGCTGAACCACTCTCTGTGTCTCCTCCTTGTTCCCTGCTGTCCAGGGGTGAGGGTCAGGTACAGTATGGCTGAACCACTCTCAGTGTCTCCTCCTTGTTCCCTGCTGTCCAGGGGTGAGGGTCAGGTACAGTATGGCTGAACCACTCTCAGTGTCTCCTCATTGTTCCCTGTTGTACGGGGGTGAGGGTCAGGTACAGTATGGCTGAACCACTCTCTGTATCTCCTCCTTGTTCCCTACTGTCCAGGGGTGAGGGTCAGGTACAGTATGGCTGAACCACTCTCAGTGTCTCCTCATTGTTCCCTACTGTACAGGGGTGAGGGTCAGGTACAGTATGGCTGAACCACTCTCAGTGTCTCCTCATTGATCCCTGCTGTCCAGGGGTGAGGGTCAGGTACAGTATGGCTGAACCACTCTCTGTATCTCCTCCTTGCTCCCTACTGTCCAGGGGTGAGGGTCAGGTACAGTATGGCTGAACCACTCTCAGTGTCTCCTCATTGTTCCCTGCTGTCCAGGGGTGAGGGTCAGGTACAGTATGGCTGAACCACTCTCTGTATCTCCTCCTTGCTCCCTACTGTCCAGGGGTGAGGGTCAGGTACAGTATGGCTGAACCACTCTCAGTGTCTCCTCATTGTTCCCTGCTGTCCAGGGGTGAGGGTCAGGTACAGTATGGCTGAACCACTCTCTGTATCTCCTCCTTGCTCCCTACTGTCCAGGGGTGAGGGTCAGGTACAGTATGGCTGAACCACTCTCTGTGTCTCCTCCTTGTTCCCTGCTGTCCAGGGGTGAAGGTCAGGTACAGTATGGCTGAACCACTCTCAGTGTCTCCTCCTTGTTCCCTGCTGTCCAGGGGTGAGGGTCAGGTACAGTATGGCTGAACCACTCTCTGTGTCTCATCCTTGTTCCCTGCTGTACGGGGGTGAGGGTCAGGTACAGTATGGCTGAACCACTCTCTGTGTCTCCTCATTGTTCCCTGCTGTACGGGGGTGAGGGTCAGGTACAGTATGGCTGAACCACTCTCTGTGTCTCCTCATTGTTCCCTGCTGTACAGGGGCGAGGGTCAGGTACAGTATGGCTGAATCACTCTCTGTGTCTCCTCATTGTTCCCTGCTGTACGGGGGTGAGGGTCAGGTACAGTATAGTTGAACCACTCTCTGTGTCTCCTCCTTGTTCCCTGCTGTACGGGGGTGAGGGTCAGGTACAGTATGGCTGAACCACTCTCTGTGTCTCCTCGTTGTTCCGTGCTGTACGGGGGTGAGGGTCAGGTACAGTATGGCTGAACCACTCTATGTGTATCCTCATTGTTCCCTGCTGTACGGGGGTGAGGGTCAGGTACAATATCGCTGAACCACTCTCTGTGTCTCCTCGTTGTTCTCTGCTGTACGGGGGTGAGGGTCAGGTACGGTATAGCTGAACCACTCTCTGTGTCTCCTCATTGTTCCCTGCTGTGCGGGGGTGAGGGTCAGATACAGTATGGCTGAACCACTCTCTGTGTCTCCTCCTTGTTCCCTGCTGTACGGGGGTGAGGGTCAGGTACAGTATGGCTGAACCACTCTCTGTGTCTCCTCGTTGTTCCGTGCTGTACGGGGGTGAGGGTCAGGTACAGTATGGCTGAACCACTCTCTGTGTCTCCTCGTTGTTCCCTGCTGTACGGGGGTGAGGGTCAGGTACAGTATGGCTGAACCACTCTCTGTGTCTCCTCGTTGTTCCCTGCTGTACGGGGGTGAGGGTCAAGTAGAGTATGGCTGAACCACTCCCTGTGTCTCCTCATTGTTCTCTGCTGTACGGGGTTGAGGGTCAGGTACAGTATGGCTGAACCACTCTCTGTGTCTCCTCATTGTTCCCTGCTGTACAGGGGCGAGGGTCAGGTACAGTATGGCTGAACCACTCTCTGTGTCTCCTCATTGTTCCCTGCTGTACGGGGGTGAGGGTCAGGTACAGTATGGCTGAACCACTCTCTGTGTCTCCTCATTGTTCCCTGCTGTACGGGGGCGAGGGTCAGGTACAGTATGGCTGAACCACTCTCTGTGTCTCCTCGTTGTTCCCTGCTGTACGGGGGTGAGGGTCAGGTACAGTATGGCTGAACCACTCTCTGTGTCTCCTCGTTGTTCCCTGCTGTACGGGGGTGAGGGTCAGGTACAGTATGGCTGAACCACTCTCTGTGTCTCCTCGTTGTTCCCTGCTGTACGGGGGTGAGGGTCAGGTACAGTATGGCTGAACCACTCTCTGTGTCTCCTCGTTGTTCCCTGCTGTACGGGGGTGAGGGTCAGGTACAGTATGGCTGAACCACTCTCTGTGTCTCCTCGTTGTTCCCTGCTGTACGGGGGTGAGGGTCAGGTACAGTATGGCTGAACCACTCTCTGTGTCTCCTCCTTGTTCCCTGCTGTACGGGGGTGAGGGTCAGGTACAGTATGGCTGAACCACTCTCTGTGTCTCCTCGTTGTTCCCTGCTGTACGTGGGTGAGGGTCAGGTACAATAAAGGTCAACCACTCTCTGTGTCTCCTCATTGTTCGATGCTGTACGGGGGTGAGGGTCAGGTACAATAAAGGTCAACCACTCTCTGTGTCTCCTCATTGTTCCCTGCTGTACGTGGGTGAGGGTCAGGTACAATAAAGGTCAACCACTCTCTGTGTCTCCTCATTGTTCCCTGCTGTACGTGGGTGAGGGTCAGGTTCAATAAAGGTCAACCACTCTCTGTGTCTCCTCGTTGTTCCCTGCTGTACGTGGGTGAGGGTCAGGTACAATAAAGGTCAACCACTCTCTGTGTCTCCTCATTGTTCCCTGCTGTACGGGGGTGAGGGTCAGGTACAATAAAGGTCAACCACTCTCTGTGTCTCCTCGTTGTTCCCTGCTGTACGTGGGTGAGGGTCAGGTACAATAAAGGTCAACCACTCTCTGTGTCTCCTCATTGTTCCCTGCTGTACTGGAGTGAGGGTCAGGTACAATAAAGGGGAACCACTCATAAAGAGTAAAGTTACTTACATAAGTGCTTGGTATTTTTACATGACTCATTGAATTTTACGTTATGATATACCGTGGATCAGACGCAGAGGTTTTGTTTGTGTGGGCGTGGCCTTGTCGCTGCTTTTAAATTGCACAGTATCTTATCATGATTCTCACCGTCCAAATTCAACTACGTATGTTGGCATTCACGCTATCTACTCAATATATGAGGTGTAATCGGCTGGAGGGTGCAATTCGCGACGTGTTCGAAACAGAGAAACCCCATGAAACTATATTTTCTTAGGGCGTGACAGCAATCAAATGTCTCCATGGCCATGGCCTGGGAGCAGCCATGTTTACGTCAGATGACGCAACCGAACCCTGGGATTGGTCCAGATTCAACATTACTCCTTGTGATTAACAAATACTTAAACATAAACGTGAGTCAAACTTTTAAACTGATTGATTGTGCATCATCAACTCCTTTTGTTCTTCCTCCCACGGAAGGTGCACCATGCAAATGTATATATTGTCATCCCGCGGACCGCAGTGTATGCAATCTCGCGTTCATGAACAATAACTCGACTCGCAAAGGTGATAGTCGGCTAGAGCAAAGCCAAGACAATGGACCGCTGCGGATCTAGGGTGAAAAGAATATAGCAACGGATGTCAGGTTGATTTATTGCTGACTCTACAACGATTCTCAGCGACAGCAACATGGGACATGATTTATTGCGTCTAGCATAACCGACAACCAATCTAGCAGGGTTCAGTTTTTATATTAAAATATGACCTTCATCTTAGCACGTTCTTATGCAACCTTGTAATTTTTCCATAATCAATGACGACACCGCCACCTTCCAGTTGGGACTGATGGCGTTATCTTCAGAGCCACGTGTCGGTAGATAACCCAGATATATATTTGATAGAAGCTCTTAGTAGGCAAGATCATCCTCAGGACGGAGACGTCAACAGAACACTCGAAGTTACGGTGAGTTGGTCATTTAAGACTACATTATTGCACAGTTTTTTTTGCACCAGGAACACAGTGTTGTTATAATTACTAGCAAATATTCGCTACATACCCATAGACGCAGATGACGGTGTCCCGACGTATTCCTGACGTTTGTCATGACCCAGTTTTTCATTTAAAAACACTAGTTAGTCTACGTAAAACGTCTCCAAATAATCGGCCGACCTCGGGTCAATCGATATGAAATACACGTGACGTTTAAATAATCGATTTGCTTTCCTGAGCAAGAAAGCACAATCTACATCTGGCGATATCATTAATTATAGTAAGATTAATATTAATTATTTCACAATTTGACACATATATAAAGACATAGGCCCTAAAACTATTAAAAGTTGACGTGAGAGTGACGTTGACATACCTATCAGATGGCAGTATTTATATATAAAAAATTACCAACATGTGTTTATAGGGGGTATTTTCATGATCCGTGATTAGCAAAATTAATTCCTCTTGAAACGTGAAAGCTCTTTTTTTTATCCCTGTGAAGCGTGATTTAAAATATACTTTCCGTGTGAACCGTGATTGAGGTATCACTTTCTTCGTGAAAATGACGACAGGTGACTAAAAATTTCGATCTCTTCGTGAAACAAGAAATGGTATTTGTGTGTGTGGTTTGCGTTTTGGGCGCTACGCTTTCAGGGCGCGCGCACGTGTGTATTTGCAAGCGTATGTACGTGTGTGTGTGTGTGTGCGTTCGTGTGTGTAGCGTCATCCAAGAAGGTTCTTATTTCCTTTAATGCTCCCATTAACAGTCTTCCATGACGAAACGTCTACGAGTCGTCCAAGCGTTCTGTCTGCTTGTTCTCTTGGCTCCGTACGTCCGCGGTCAGGTTGAAGATCACGAGTCAGCGGATACAGGCAAGAGATGTGAGAGACATCAGCGTAGGTAAGTCACTTAAAGACAATCCATCCTATTGGTTCTAGCACTAAGATTTTTTTTAACTTCACCACGTTATATTGTTGGTGCATATCACTTTATGTCGATTTTGCAAAAACAAGTTGGTGTTAATGTGTAAACTTACGAGTTTTGATTTTATATAAGAAAATTATACAAACATCATACAACAAACATTACGTTGATATGTTTAACGGTCCAAATCGCACCAAGTTCATAGTTGATGTATTTCACTGTGAAATACGTTATCCCCACTTTGTAATATTCTCATAATATACAAATGAAGTACTATCGTCATATTAACGGGTATGCAGGCCCCAAACGTGGATGATTTGGGGTACGTTTTGTTTCCACCTCCAACTGCATCCCCCCACCCTGAGGTTCACCAAAATCTTCCGGTTTCACGCTCTGAGGCTCACCAAATACGTGTACCACAAATGGCACCCTTTGTACTCACCAGAAACTTACCCCGCCACCACCCGTGTGTGGTAAGTTCAAGCGGACCCCGCCACCACCCATGTGTGGTAAGTTCAAGTGGACCCCGCCACCACCCATGTGTGGTAAGTTCAAGCGGACCCCGCCACCACCCATGTGTGGTAAGTTCAAGCGGACCCCGCCACCACCCATGTGTGGTAAGTTCAAGTGGACCCCGCCACCACCCATGTGTGGTAAGTTCAAGTGGACCCCGCCACCACCCATGTGTGGTAAGTTCAAGCGGACCCCACCACCACCCATGTGTGGTAAGTTCAAGTGGACCCCACCACCACCCATGTGTGGTAAGTTCAAGTGGACCCCACCACCACCCATGTGTGGTAAGTTCAAGTGGAATTCATGCCTCGGCGCGGGAATGGATATTTTTAAAGAGAGGCTGTTGAATCCAGTTCTCATAAATGTACCGTTAAACAAAGTTTTAACAGTATTAATAGTCTACATAATGGGTGGAAATGTTTATTGTTTGTACTTTATGCCTGGATGGCCGTCGTAGGGTCGGAGTCTCTGTAGTTGGGTCTACGCCAAACAATAATAGCCATTTAGAAGCCTTATTAACAACATGCGCATATGTTTAACATTTGCGTTTCGTTTTTATTTTGTTCTAGCTACATAGAAGAGGAATACTAGCCGGTGGTGAAGACATTCTTCACAACATGACGCCGCCAATTGTGATTATATTCTAAAGTATGAATCTCTGTTCTTGAGTTAACTTCAAAATAAAGGTGTAAACCATATATGGCAGTTGTGCAGTAGTTATAAATATTAATTAATTAGATACCGTTCTTACTCAAAATCTGAAACAAGAGTAAACTAGAAAATGTAATATGTGTGTTTCAAGTTTGCCAAATGACGCTGTAGATTTAACAAGATTTAACAAGATTGCCACCCAGAGAATTAACTCTAGGTAGCAGGTGGACAAGGAAGCCCTTGGCTTATCGAGAGTCCGACCCTTTTATCTATGTGTATCCCGCCCGTCTGAGGTATGTGTCGATTTTATTGTTAAACATATTCACGCTACTAGCACCCACACAATCAGCAGGTAATCTGTTCCATTCATTTACAGTCCTTTGTGAAAATGAAAACTTTCTTATATCCAATCTACTCTGCTCCTTTGCTAATGCAAGATCATGTCCTCTAGTCCTTCTATCTTTCTTAACTGAGAAAAACATATTTCTATCAATATTTTCATAACCCTTCAATATTTTAAACACTTCTATGTGATCTCCTCTCAATCTCCTGGTCTCTAGTGTTGTTAAACCGCATTTTTTTAGGCGTATTTCGTAACTAAGATCCCTCAGATTTGGTATCGTTTTAGATGCTCTCCTCTGCACTCTTTCTAGCATATCTATGTCCTTCCTGCGATATGGCCTCCACGCTTGAATACAATATTCTAAATGAGGCCTAACTATTGTTTTGTACAGCGGTATTATTAGCTCTTTTTCCTTATACGTTATGTTTCGCCTAATTAATCCAAGGATTTGATTTCCCTTTGAAGCTGCAATTCCGCACTGCTCTGAAATCTTCATATCAGCACTAACGGTTAACCCTAAGTCCTTTTCTTTTACAGTAGTACTTAGTACAGTACCCCCCATTGTATATTCTACTTCTTCGTTCCCATGTCCTATGTGGAGGCATTTACATTTCCCAAAATTGAACATCATTTGCCACTTTTCAGACCATTTGATCAACCTGTCAAGATCATCTTGTAAATGCTGTCTATCTCCATCACTTTTAATCCTTCTAAACACTTTTGTATCATCCGCAAATTTCAACACCTTGCTTGTTATTTCATCATCCAAATCGTTGATGTATATTAAGAATAATATAGGATCTAATACTGATCCCTGTGGTACCCCACTCAATACCGATTTCCAGTTTGAAGCCTCCCCATCAACTACTACACGTTGTCTTCTGTCAATCAGCCATTGTTCTATCCAGTTTATTATACCATTTCCTATGCCATGGGCCTTTAGTTTAAGCAGTAATCTTTGATGTGGTACTTTGTCAAAATCTTTTTTAAAATATAAGTAGACGATATCTACTGGTGATCCCTCATCTACCCACTTAGTGATGTCTTCCAAAAAACATAACATATTTGTTAAGCATGACCTCGCTTTAAAAAAAACCATGTTTAACAAGAAAATCCACCATGTGATCTTTAATTAGTCTTTCTAATAATTTACAAATCACTTATGTTAAACTCACTGGTCTATAGTTTGACTTGTTTCTCGAACCTTTTTTGAATAACAGTATAATGTTTGCTTCTTTCCATTCTAAAGGAACCACTCCCTCTTCTAATGACAAGTTGAAAACTGTTGCAAGTGGTATGCTAATTTGTTCTACAATTTCCAATAGTAGTTTGGGTGGAATACCATCCACTCCAGGTGATTTATTATCCTTCATAGGCCTTATTTTCTTAGCTACCATTTCCGGGGTTACAATTAATTTTCCTAAATAGTCTGAATCTGCCCCCTTGAACTTAGCCTCTGGCATTGGCAGTGAACTAATATCTTTCCTGGTAAACACTGAACTAAAGTACTCATTCAGGTCTTCTGCCATTATGAATCCCTCTGATATTATATTTCCAGCACTATCTTCTAGAGGACCGACCTGATCTTGAACTTTCTGTTTGCTTCGAACATACGCATAAAAACTCTTGCTGTCATGTTTTATATTACTAGCTAATTGTTGTTCATAGCTTCTCTTTGAATTTCTAATTTCAGCTGTAGCTTGGTTAAGTGCTTCTTTATAATTGTTGTAGTTTTCATCATTTCCAGTACATCTATATGACTTCCACATCATTTGTTTATACTTAATTTTTCTAATGGCTTCTTTCGATAAGTGTTTCTTTTTGGACCGTTTTCCTTGTTTTTTTAAGGGTACAAATTTATCTATTATGCACTTAATTTCACTCTTTAATATATTCCAGCATTCTGTTGCCGTCTTATTTTTCAGTGTCTTATTCCAGTCTATCTTTGCTAAATATTTTCTCATGTCCTTATACCTTCCTTTGTGGAAATGTCTCCTATATTGCTTTTTGCTATTCCTTTCTGATTTTACTTTGATGGTAAAATGTATCTGGTTGTGATCGCTTGACATTGTCAACTAATTCATTCTGTGAGGACAAAACTATGTCTAACACATTCTCACCCCTGGTTGGTTCTAGCACATGTTGAGAAAGGAATGTATCTTGAACTAAAACTAAAAACTTGTGGTCCTCTCTCCCCATACTCTGTAGAGATTTCCATTGTATATGCCCATGGTTAAAATCCCCCATAATAATACAGTCCCGTTTGCTTACTTCCCTTATAGCGTTTTGTATTTTTTCATTATCTTCTATGCTTATGTTTGGACTTCGATAAACTAACCCAACTGTTAACGTTGAGTTTCCTGTAACTATGTTACACCAAACAGCTTCTTCGCAATCTGCTTCTCTTTCTAATTTATTTCATAAGCCTGAATAGATTCTTTAATATATAAAATAACTCCACCTCCCTTTCTTCCTATTCTATCTTTTCTAAACATTACATATCCTGTCAGTCCCAATTCAGCATCTGATATATCAGTGGTGGTCCAGGATTCGGTTATACCTATTATATGAGGGTCAATATCTTCTACCATAATGTTTAGTTCATTTCTTTTGTTAACTATACTCCTTGCATTTAAACAAACACTTATATCCAGCTTCAGAAGAGTTTTCCAGACTGTTATTTGTTGATTTATTTGTGCTGTCTTTATCTACGCCTCCATTTTCAGGCTTTTCTGTGAGTACCCCCGGCGAATCTAGTTTAAATAGATGCAACCTGTCCCACTGTCAACAGATTGCAGCAGATTCTCTGAGAAAACTGCTGCCCCCTTTCCACTAAGATGGAGGCCATCTCTCATGTACATATCTTCCCTCCCAACAAAGTATCCCCATAAATCTGTGAATCCCACCCCCTCTTCTTCACACATCTGCTCAGCTAGTGCATTGATCGCCATCCTCTTGCAGTTTCTATACGTTGCCCCCCTTCCTCCCATTCCTGACAAAATAACCTGTTCGACTCTCGTCTTCTTTAGCTTCCTCACTATGTAAGTCGCCATTGCCTGCGGCAACTCGTGGCTGCTTTCCTGCGGTAACACACTTGTAACGAACACACACGTATTATTATTTTAATAACACCACTTCATCCATTAAAAATTATAATCTTCGCGCTTTTGTAAATATCATATCTTTTTGCTATGATGTTCTTGGGATACGGGACAATTTTACTTACCATTAAACATTATATTTATGATACGTTTTGATTACGAGAGAACTTTCAACGAACATACAATAAGCAGACACATATATGTCACAGAGGGATAGCTGATGATAAAAAGCAACACATGGAGTATTGTTACAGGACAAATTCGTCTGCATGAAAACAAAACACATTTTATTTAATATGACCAAAAAATAACTATCCTCAACAAAGTAACATAGTGCCCCAGACTGATGATGGTGTCATGTGTTCGTGGGCAGAACGTCCCGTGATGTCTTCGGACTTTCAGGCATTTGTTCCTTTCAACACTTTCTGCACAGATTCGTCGAAGTGTCAACCTTCGCGGCCCCGGGTCGCACACCTTCGTCTTGTGCACAAAAGCCAAGGTTCTCACAATTTAGTTAGTTATGAAGACGATCTGGGTCAATCGCCGATATTGTGTATAATTTTCGCTGAGGCGCCCGAGCGTGTGATATTCTCGATAAGGTGATCGACCTTGTCGTACGCTGCACGGTGGTCAATAAACGAACGTATCAACATAAAGAGTTTATTCAATCACATTGAAAAACATGTGTTTTATACACATCAAAATTATTGCTCAAACAATTAGTTTCGATTTAGATAATTAAAAGCTATGAAAACTAAAATTTGCTCGATAGTATTTACACATAGAGCCGAAAACATGTAATTATATTGAACCCACAATGCAACGTAATTCATTTTAAATATAAAATAATTTAATATTGATGCACTGAACGACACATTTAACAGCGCACATTACAGTAACACGTGGTTATCGTCCACTTGGGATCGGTGTTACTAATAAAAAACTTAGTTTGGTAACAATTTTGCGGTCACACACGGTTATTGCAAACACAACATGTCTTTCTTCTAAGCTGCAACATCCTTTGCCGTGGAAAAGCAAGTTTTTTAAATTATTCACCCTTTGCAGCGAAGTCATTACGGTCGTTCTTCACAGAAGTACGTACTTTAAAGAGCGAGTTTTCTAGTCACTGTAACCGCCGCGATCTGGGCAGTTCGGAGCCAGTCTATAGAATATAATTATAAATCTTGCCTGCTTCAAACCAACTGCTGAATAGGGCCTGCCAATGTGAACAATAAATATGAGATCCAACTTTAACATACTGCATTCTTTTGTTATAATATACTACTTGGAAATGTAACCCTGTCTTACTTTGTTTTATTAAAATACATTTAATAATACCACTTAAATGACAATTTTACATCATTAACATTACAACGACAGCTTGTTTCATAATTATGCGTAATACAATGAACACGTGTAGGATATAATAATTATTTCAATATCAATAATTGCGTTATTGTTTCATGAGTATTATCAAAACTTTGGTATCACTATAGCTATGTCTTCAAGAATGTAGAGGAATCTTAATCCGTGGACAGTCAGAACAGTATTTAACCAAACGCAGTACACAGAAAACAACGTAATAATACCGCACTGTAATATTATATAATACTACTTTTTACATGCACTTTATTTACTCAATTTTCCTAATATTTCTTCACGAATTTTGTTGATCGTTGCAAAGTATCACGTGGTGTTTTACATAGCTAAAATATACTTTATTACTATAGTATTCCACCAGCTGTAGTGACAGTCATTTAATATTTTGTTTATGATAGAATGTATGTAGGCTGTGCTACTCATTTCTTCTGTTATAATTTATTATTATTTGTACAACAATAATATTGATAAATAAAATATAAAGATTATAATATGCAAAGCCTACAATAATTTATTAAATGTTTTTCCAGTCAAGGCTTCTGATTTATTTCTTTATATTGCTAAGTATAGGCCTACTCTCTGGTTTCTTTTACAATATGAAGGATAAATCACATTACAATGAGACACGATGTACCAAACATATTAACTCAGAACAACAATGACATTAATTGAAATGTTGGCTCGAGCTGCAAATTTATATGACACACCTGTATTTACAAGCTACTTTAATACTTTTCTTTGTCTAGCCAACGAAAATATTTCCCCTTCACTTAGCCTTATGTAAGTGTATATTTTACATGGCGACATTGGTAACATTGATTTACATTGAAGTACTGTATACTTGTGACACAGCAGCACGCAACTAATTAGTACAATGTCGAGTTTGAAAAGTAGGCTTCATCGAAGAAGCTCTCATAATATAGATAACTGTCTCCTCGTGTATTCATCCATTTCCAACTCGTTCATAGCCTTGCTTCTGAGATGTTGAGTTCCGTTGCCTTTGCATATGTCTATGCAAGATGTCTTATACATGATCAATCATGAGAAAGAGTATTCATGTGTGGATGCATTTTAGAATAGTCAATAGTGTCACCAACTGAACGTAACAAAGGTAATGCTGAGCATTTGTGGCGTTGTCAATATCGACCATGTTTAGTAAAATAATAAACTCATCCATTGTATATTCACTGCACAGTTAGACCAGACAAGACATCTAATGTTTCTGTACGAAAGCGATCATTATGTGTACTCCCGATTTACGCAGTAGACGTCAACACATGCATAAATGTGCACCAATGTAACATTACACACAAAATCACAACGATTATCGTAAAACCAGATGTACGAGAAATGAGGCTATAAGGAAAGCTGTGTAGAAAAGTGTGTGAGAAGCAGCACTGGCTTCATCTTTTTGTTCATCTGTACCACTCGGCACATCGTATCTGGCGTCACAGTCTAACCACTTGCTACCGATGGGCTGAGGGTAGCCACTTCGCACTTGCATCCGGGAATCTTTAAACTGCCAGTATTGTTCACCGTGGAAGAAGTAGGTCAAACCTGCAAACGAACATCACAAATACATATGCTGTGTTGTAAATTGATTATCTATGTTACATATCGATAACTAAAACAACCACGAGAGAATACATAGACAAGCACAGAATGGAGGAGCTGAGGGAGGAGGCTGGTGTGAAAGAAAGTTTCAAGAAGAAGCTCGTGAAGAGTTGACTATAGTGGGCTGGACACGTGGAGCGAAGTGGAGAACAGTTACCCAAGAAAGCAGATGCCCTGAAAGTTGAAGATAAAAAAGACGACCAAGACTAAGATGGGAGGATTGTATAAAGAGAGATTTGCAGGGATTTGGAGAGGAGTGGAGAATGACGGTAAAAGATAGAGGGAGTGGGGACAGTTGATGGAGACAGCAGTACAAGAACAGCGGGGGGAGAGAAAATGTAAAGAAAACAGAGTTCTATCGAGGCTAGCTGTATCGGGGCTAGCTGTATCGGGGCTAGCTGTATCGGGGCTAGCTGTATCGGGGCTAGTTTCACACCAGACATCTATGGAAAAGATGAGGAAAACCACAAAGAATTCCGATGATAAAATGTTGAATCATCTTGAAACCTTGACCAAAAAACATTACTCACAATCACTGCGAGTGAATACTGATACAGATGTAATAAACGAAACTACAGTCGGTTTTTAAATACGAGTTCTGGAACGTATAATGCAAGTCATGCAGTGAATGTACAATACTAAACACAAACCTAAGGAGTTGTAGCAAGTAATAATAAGGAAATTTCTTTTGCATCTACATCCTCGGAAACCAAGCTCAGAGGTGCATCAATTCAAGAGGTAGGCAATCTTAAAATCGATCAGCCGTATTAAAGTCGTCAACAGATCGATCTAGACGCCAGGGAACTACGCATGATTATAAAGGTAAGTAGAAGTTCTTACCGTCCCAATACTGGAAGGCAGCACTGACGGGCACGGGCACCCCCGACCACATACTCATGTCTCGCGGGTAATCATCCTCGACCGAGCCCGTGTCCTCGTTATACCGCCAGTACATGTCCCCGCTGATGAGGTACGTCTTCTTATTGTAGCCCCACACGAATGCCGCATCGATATGGTCCACGTCATCAGGGATGCCCAGCTCAGTGATTGGGCGGCCTTCTCGCGAGAATCCCGCCGCGGGGTGGTTCCCGTCAAAGATCCAGTACTTGTGACCTAAGAGGAGAGTTGTGATAAGACGGGTGTTGTAGATTGTGTGCAAGCGAGCGAGCGTGCGTGCGTGTGGCATGCGTGCCGCCATGTGTGTACATGCGTGTGTGTGTGCGTGCTTCATTTTAACGCATCGTTCACAATTGCCGACATTTATATATATTCGTACAGCACACCGTCATGGCATATTTCAAGTTGAATCTGTTCACATCCATCAACCACATATGTTGTAAAAACAGATGTACTATTTCCCGTTTTTACTATTAAATGTCTGCTTCGATATCTTATATTTTTTTTAATACTATCTTATTATGTCTAACAGTTATGTAGCAATTTGAAACAAATGTTGATATAAATAGAACGGATACCGACCACTAAAGAAGACAATCTTTCCATCGACGGTTCTTTCGTATACGGCGTCTACTTTGTTGAATGTTTCGGGCAGACCGTACCAGAACCGGTTGAACTCGACCGGGTACCCTGGCATGACTCCTGTCTCATCACGCCTCCAAAACCACTGAAACAAACACACAACACTTTTAATACTGTTACTACTAATAATAATATAATTATAATAAGGTAAATTCTACTGCGCCCAAATCCTCAGAAACCAAGCTCAGAGACGCATCAAGACAAAAGGGTTGGTCAATATCAAAATCAATAACCAGTATTTAAGTTGTCAACAGATGGATGGATACGTCAGGGAGCTGAGGTAAGCAAGATGGTGAAGGTATGTTTTTAAATCAGGCGGAATTGTGTAAATTGTTCAACTTAGCTAACACTAAGAGGGAGCATATTACACAGAGTTGGTGCAGCAACAGAAAGAGTCGTAGTTAACCAAATAATTTCACAGACACCATCGTCCATCACAAAACTATACAGTAAAACCCAGTGGACATCGTCACGACTTTGCGGCCAAAATACAACTGTGGACAGTTAGTGAGTGGACAACAAAAAGTAATAATTCGGGACTTTTAAAAGTATCCCGTTTATGACAGGTTTCGTTGTGCACAGGTGTCCGCTAAGGTATGTTTCCCTGTGTATGTTTCTGGCAGAAGAAATCAAGTATTCTGCGGTTTATACTTCCAGATGACCTCCTCACCATAGTATTCTTGTAGTAATTGTCGAGTCAGGCAACATTTGAAAACAGAGTTCTTGCATAACAACGAACTGCAACACGCCATAATGTTCACAAATGTTTTCACCTCTATTTAATTTAGATGAAATCAGCGCTATCCAAATAGAATAAAATAAGCGCAATGAAAAATTAAATATTTGCAATCACTGATACATTATAAATCAAGATTACGACTACACGACTGATCTCATATCGAGTTTATTTCATTCCACAACGTTACAGTGCATCAATGTGTACACGCTGGACCCTGCCTCGTACCTTGCCTTTGAAGATGAACACTTCCTTGCGAATGACTGTGGCCGCGTCAATGCTGGTGCGACACAAGTCAGGCGCGGTGGTCGAGCCTGGGAGTTGGGGGTTTGTCGTCGGCGTAGTCCTGGGTGTTGTTGAAGGAAGTGTTGGTGCCGGTGTGGTGGCTGTTTAATCAAGAAGTATTAATTGCTATCCCTATCTTAGTATACGTACAGACACGGTCAGCAAACCCACGGTAACTGAACTTGTATTTGTGTAAACAGGACATTAATAATCACTGTTTAATTACTGACATATTTATGATATAGACGCCTATAATTAATTATATATGATGACGACGACACGTTTAACCAAGCAGCTATCATTACTTAAATATCGTATAATTACTTATCTACGCATGTGTTTTTGCATGTGCTTGCTTTTGTTGCATGCATATGTGTGCTTACTTGCGTGTGTGATGTGTGCGTGCGCATGTGTGCGCTGTGAGTGTATGTCCCTACTAATCTGCTTGCATTTCGGATGTTGCTTGATGTCATGGTACATCATTTACATGATGTCATACCATGTCACCATTGCGCCTGCGCACAGACCAGCACCAACTTCTTCCTCAGGCTAAACTTTCCAACTATCGCGCAGGCATTGCACATTTGTTGTGAATGACTGTATTATAGAGTGTGTGCATAAGTGCGTGCATAAGTGCGTGCATGCGTGAATATGTATAAGGCACTTACTGGTTCTTCTGTCTGGTGTCACTGCTGGTGGTCTTGTAGCAGTACCGCGGTATCCTGAGGGACAAACACATGTAGTTATAGCGGTCTGCACACTTAATAAGAAACACTGTAGAGGAACTGACTGAATACTCCGTATAACGATGTGGCTTTAAATGATATCTTTATAAGAACATCACTCTGACTCATGAGAGATAATCTGTGGCAACAACACTCAGTACAGAAGTGACTCAGGCTGGTAGTAATGGTAAACTTGCACTGTGTGTTGTACTGACGCACCACAGAGATTGTGACATATTGTGTGCCAGAAAACACACCACAAAAGTAAGAAAACTTAATCACATATTTTGGTGGAAATACAAATATACTATAATTGAAATTGCATTTCTATACTAACTCCTCGGCAGGCGCTCAATGTAATAATGACTTTTGCATGTCACTGGTTAATAATTCTGATTTGCAACATCACACATAATGATATCTCAATGAGTTTATGAACATAGGGTTGCCGCATATGTCGAAACAACGACTTGGTTCAATTACATTTGTGAATCACAAACGCATTTTTCAAAATGGCCATTTTAATGATATTTCACCCATGTATTCCTAGTATAAATACGCGATGTACGTCCAACACCACTGCCATGTCTTGCTGTCTCTAACATTCTTCTTCCGTATAAGTGCATAATCCCACACTGCACCATTGCTTTATTATTACTACATTATTAATGATTATCTTTATATAACATATTTTATATATATATTGTCACTTATTTTAATTAGTTTATTATCATTATTATTATTAATTTTAATACCTTATCAATGTGATTATGTATTTTAAGTGTCTCTGAAAGGATATATCTAGATTTATGTTGTTACGTAAGTGTTCGTATTGTAGTTATTATTGTCACACTGTGTCGTTATACAGTGTGGATGAAGTTGGTAATTAGGTCAACAGGAGAAGTTTATTATTATTATTAGTAGTAGTTGTTGTTGTAGAAGTTGTAGTAATAGTAGTGGTGGTAGTAGTAGTAGTAGTAGTAGTAGTTGTTGTTGTTGTTGCAGTTTTAGTTGTTGCAGTTGTAGTGGTAGTAGTTGTAGTTGTAGTGGTTATGGTAGTGGTAGTAATAGTAGTATATAGTTGTAGTGGTAGTGGTAGTAGTTGTAGTGATAGTGGTAGTAGTAGTTGTAGTGGTACTCATTGTAGTAGTAGTAGTTGTTGTTGTAGTGGTGGTGGCAGTAGCAGTAGTAGTTGTTGTTGTAGTGGTGGTGGCAGTAGTAGTAGTAGTAGTAGTTGTTGTTGTAGTGGTGGTGGCAGTAGTAGTAGTAGTAGTTGTTGTTGTAGTGGTGGTGGCAGTAGCAGTAGTAGTAGTAGTTGTTGTTGTAGTGGTGGTGGCAGTAGCAGTAGCAGTAGTAGTTGTTGTTGTAGTGGTGGTGGCAGTAGTAGTAGTAGTAGTAGTTGTTGTAGTGGTGGTGGCAGTAGTAGTAGTAGTAGTTGTTGTTGTTGTAGTGGTGGTGGCAGTAGCAGTAGTAGTAGTAGTTGTTGTTGTAGTGGTGGTGGCAGTAGCAGTAGTAGTTGTTGTTGTAGTGGTGGTGGCAGTAGTAGTAGTAGTTGTTGTTGTAGTGGTGGTGGCAGTAGCAGTAGTAGTTGTTGTTGTAGTGGTGGTGGCAGTAGCAGTAGTAGTAGTAGTTGTTGTTGTAGTGGTGGTGGCAGTAGCAGTAGTAGTTGTTGTTGTAGTGGTGGTGGCAGTAGCAGTAGTAGTTGTTGTTGTAGTGGTGGTGGCAGTAGTAGTAGTAGTTGTTGTTGTAGTGGTGGTGGCAGTAGCAGTAGTAGTTGTTGTTGTAGTGGTGGTGGCAGTAGTAGTAGTAGTTGTTGTAGTGGTGGTGGCAGTAGTAGTAGTAGTTGTTGTTGTAGTGGTGGTGGCAGTAGCAGTAGTAGTAGTAGTTGTTGTTGTAGTGGTGGTGGCAGTAGCAGTAGTAGTTGTTGTTGTAGTGGTGGTGGCAGTAGCAGTAGTAGTTGTTGTTGTATTGGTGGTGGCAGTAGTAGTAGTAGTTGTTGTTGTAGTGGTGGTGGCAGTAGCAGTAGTAGTTGTTGTTGTAGTGGTGGTGGCAGTAGCAGTAGTAGTAGTAGTTGTTGTTGTAGTGGTGGTGGCAGTAGCAGTAGTAGTTGTTGTTGTAGTGGTGGTGGCAGTAGCAGTAGTAGTTGTTGTTGTAGTGGTGGTGGCAGTAGTAGTAGTAGTTGTTGTTGTAGTGGTGGTGGCAGTAGTAGTAGTAGTTGTTGTTGTAGTGGTGGTGGCAGTAGCAGTAGTAGTAGTAGTTGTTGTTGTAGTGGTGGTGGCAGTAGCAGTAGTAGTTGTTGTTGTAGTGGTGGTGGCAGTAGCAGTAGTAGTAGTAGTTGTTGTTGTAGTGGTGGTGGCAGTAGCAGTAGTAGTAGTAGTTGTTGTTGTAGTGGTGGTGGCAGTAGCAGTAGTAGTAGTAGTTGTTGTTGTAGTGGTGGTGGCAGTAGCAGTAGTAGTAGTAGTTGTTGTTGTAGTGGTGGTGGCAGTAGCAGTAGTAGTAGTAGTTGTTGTTGTAGTGGTGGTGGCAGTAGCAGTAGTAGTAGTAGTTGTTGTTGTAGTGGTGGTGGCAGTAGCAGTAGTAGTAGTAGTTGTTGTTGTAGTGGTGGTGGCAGTAGCAGTAGTAGTAGTAGTTGTTGTTGTAGTGGTGGTGGCAGTAGCAGTAGTAGTAGTTGTTGTTGTTGTAGTGGTGGTGGCAGTAGCAGTAGTAGTAGTAGTTGTTGTTGTAGTGGTGGTGGCAGTAGCAGTAGTAGTAGTAGTTGTTGTTGTAGTGGTGGTGGCAGTAGCAGTAGTAGTAGTAGTAGTAAGACCCTAGTAAACTCACCGTAGAGATACTGTATGCCTGCGATGTCGTCGGAGTGCAGTTGGAAGTTCTCCGTGTATCCTTGGTACCAGGGATACATAAGGGAACCAGGCACAGAGGAGTGGGCCAGACCGAGGGCATGGCCGATCTCATGGGCCGCAACCCCAAACAGGTTCACCCCTGAACACACAAGACATTCACAAACATGTGAACTCTACCTAGAAAATACAAGTTTACTAGTCCGCCTAGCAGTTTACTAGTCCTGAAAATAATCAAATTTATAGTGTCAGCCATAATGTATTCAACAAATAACTGACACAATGGGAAATGGAAAACATGACAGCTATAATGGGGTATGGGACACTTCACTAAGGTGGTAGTGGGAAATACTGTCCCTGCTTACTAAGTATCTTTTACAAGGATTCTCGGTGGAACGAACACCTGCTTAATAAGAACAACTCTGAAATCAACGTTTTGGTTCTTTACACCCCCATTCCGGTGTTGTTTACTTATCAGCAGGAGACCAAACAATGGCTACCCAGGTATATCAGCATACACCCATTGATGGAGAAACAAACCGCATTATTGATCACCATTACTGTGACGCCATCTGGAAATCATAACTCAATTCTCCCAGGTAGGAGAAAGGCCTTTGTAAATAAATAATTTTAAATAACTAGAGTTGTGTGTTCATTAAAACACACTGAGCACTCACAATGTGAGTAGAGATACATATTAAACTACATAACATAATTGTACGATAAAGCAATCTTATTTTAAGGATTTAAACGTGATTCCTTGAAGCAGCTTACATAATTAAAATGAGAGAAGGGTGTACGATAATGAATACTAACACGAAAACATTTAATTTTGGAAAACGCATACACAATTAGTATATATAAATATGCATAAAATACAAAGCTTTTAAAAGTGAATAAGTTAGAAATATAAATACATCAAATTAAAATAACATAAGGTAATACAATGAAAAGGTTAATAATTAAATAAGTTATAAAAAAATATAAGAAATAATTAAATAAATACGTAAAACATGATATAAAGTGTACGGCTACCTTCCTCTGACTTTGACGTCCACATCTCATCGTCGTCAAAATGTACATCTCCACCTCTCTCCTCCCCTGGGAAGAAGGCGTGGGCGAGGATCATCCCTGGGAATGGGAAAACAACCATAAATAACTTGTAGATATAAATAAAATACTTCAAAGTTCTTGGGTATAACCAACTTATTTAAATATTTTGAGATGACTACGATAATCAATATGCATAGAGCTACTCGGATGAAGAAGAGGGTTTTATTTGACCCAATGAGACAATTCTATGCAGAGGAAATTCACACAGATTATAATATTTTATATAGTATGAATGTGTGGTGCATACAAAATATAGTATAGTTAGATACCAGTTAAGGTCAGTAAACTATTGCAATATTATATAAAAAAATATACATAATCCCTGTCAATGAGGCATAGGAAAATAAAAAATAAAAATTAATATCACTTCAAATCTATATTATTTTTTAGTTTCAAAACTGTATCCTCCCTTTAGCATGTCACACAATGAGCAATGATTTTAATTTATTAACTGGTATGAAACAAACAAAATATATTTTTAATAACAAATATGATGGATCAATTATTATACAACACTGACCTCTTCCATCAAATGGATAGCCATCGCCATGGTAACCTCTGGCAAACTGGATCATGATGTCTGCGTGACCTTGCATGACCTCTACGAAGTTCAACAGTGTAACGCGACTCCATACTAGGAAAGCGTCGTGGAGAATGCGCCTTATTTCATGTAGGTCTAACTTTGGTGTGTAATTCAAAATCCTGTGGAAATAGAAAAAATTGTTGTCAGGGAATTAAAATATTTATAATGGATTAATTACACATAGCCATTAGCAATGATGAGTCGTAAAGCATATAATTAAAATATTTAGATATATGCTTAAAAGAAAGCAAAATTAACAAATCTGCATGTGTTTAATTTGGTGAATAAAACTGGATATGTGATCTTTTTTAGACAGTCCATACCTGATTATTGTGATCGGAAAATAAAATAATTTGCATCACCTCACAGAAAGATTTTTAACAGTTTTCGCTGAGAAAAGTACTACATTTCTGATACGATATGCGATATCTAATACGATATGCGATATCTGATACGATATCTGTACACACTTGATTCTATCATGTACATACTGCAATGTGATTTAAATACTATGTTTAATTATGCTCCCTCCTCAGTGCAAATGTATTTCCTATTTGTCGACAAATAAAGTTATTATTATTATTACTAGTATATATCTCACAAGCCAAAAACAGTCCATTCCGTTTTCTTTTTAATTCTAGTATTATCCACTAGATGGCAGAACCTTATTTGGAATTGTGATCATTGAGATTCTCAGCCACTAGACCAGTGGCTTTTGTAGGCAGAGTCAGGCACTGATTTTGAACGTCTGAACAATTAGACCTTTCAAATCTGTGAGAATAACATGTGTGTTACCCATATCTTGCTCTCAAACTTCACGGTAGGTAGAACAGATTTTCTTTGTTTTATTATTTTCGTCTGGGGAATAGTTTAGCTTAGGTAGTCATTTGAGTATCATCTTGGTCAATTTTTTTATTGTGAAGGTGTCATCCATCTTCAAACTTATATGTAAGAAAAATGTCTGGTATTTTCTCTGCTAAAGATTGAGTAGGATGGCAGAGATTTATGCTTCTCCTCGCATGTGTGGATTTATAGAGTCTCAAGTGATATCATATTCTTGGCCTGTTGTAAGAACTTCCTGCATCAGCCACATTTAACAAGGTCGGTCAAGAGTGAGTTCGCATTGATCCAGATAAGTTTGGTATTAGACTGGTTCGTGTAAGTAGGCAATGTGGTAAATATGTCTCAGTGTGATGAAAGAATGTACAGGTCTACCACAGGCGGAGCAGACTCTTAATATCTTCTCACAACACAGAAAAAGGCCAGTTTATCACAACAAATATATTCTGCATTTTACATTTCTGAAACAAATAGTTTTCAATGTAACAGAACATTTTTATTTTTGAATTTACACTTTGTGTGTGAATATGTTAAAGGGACATAGTTTGTTCATCTACACAGAATTAGTGGGAGTAGTAATTTGTAACAGGAAGTCTGCTGTGTTGAACGTGGGAAAGTTGAACATCAAAGGGTATAGCAGTTAACTCAGCCCAACTCGGCCCTATTGCCAATAAAGCTTCTTTTGAAACTGCCTATATTCTGTTTACCATTTGAACATGCACCTGTGGTCGTTCCTTCAAATTTCATCCATTGTTACGGGCTTACTAAACACAATTTGGTAGGCAGTATACCTTCAACAAAGTTAGTATAGTCTTAAGAACATTATATTAATTAATCAATTAAAACCTACGAACAGACCGCCTCCTTTAAGAACATGGCCTGTTGAGGGAACTGTGGGCACTGTTTCCTATATAACCTGTTTGGCCACAAGATTTTACCAAGGGAATATAATATACCGGTAGGTCACTCACAATGCTTGCCCCATTTTGATGATGATGATTTATTATAGAAACGTTGTGCCCCCATAAGATCTAAGATAAACCACATTATTTAGACATGTGACCCTGTCCACCATCTCATTCTAAAAATCCATTCAGACAAAATTTATTGTTCCCAAGTTTAAAATATGGAGGAAATACTTCAGAGAACGGATGTTGCAAAGCTAATGAAGGCTATGTACAGGATTGCGGATGTAATTCCTTGCATTTATCATCAAATGTTTGCTAAAAGTATGCGTGTGCATGCATTTCCTTGACTGAGCACTGGTAATACATTCATGTATTCATGCCTTAATTAATCAGTCTGATATCAGGTGTAATATTTCAATCCTACGACGTCATCTTTGTGATGGAGGGCAGTATCACACAGACATGCAAGTGTTCTTGCAGTTCAGCTTATGTGGTAGCAGCATTGAATAAAACAAACAACAAACAAATATCTCCAAATGCAACTGACACCTTTGGACAACATGCCTTTTAAATAAAGGTAATTTCTTGTACAACAGTGAACCCATTCCTCAGGACTGCTCAAAGTGCTTTACGCTTTATTCCCTGGCAGACCTTTTCAATTGAACACCATCTCGACGTCTCTGGGAAGCTTTCAGCCATACTGAAATTGCTACATGAAGACCATTCCTACATATATCTATAGCCAGGTACTCATTCATCCAGCTGAGTGAACTAGAGCAATGTGGAATGAACAAACAAAGTTCGACATGACAGCAAGAGGAATCAAATGAAGAATCTCTTGATTGAGAGTGACATTCTAAGCCTCTAAACTCTACGCCACTACAAGCATTAAAAACAATTTTATATACACATGTGCCTACTCTTGTCGTTTACTTTCAATTCTTACAAATCTGAAATGCTACTAGAGTCTTAAAAGGCTACGAACAAGGCTATGTTTGATTTGGATGTAATTTAACTTCACAAAAATCATGTGACTGAAGGCCATTTATGTCTACAAAAATCACAATAAAATGTTCATACCTTGGCTTTGACCTATCTTTATTACTTGATGTATGAGTTGGAAAAATGGCCAATAAATGGTCAAACATGGTTGAAAATACATTATTTTGGTCACGTGTCAGTAATGTTTGTCTATGTATACACTCTAGTCATTCAATGATCTTTCTTATGGCAGAGACCATTATTTTCTCCTCTCGCACTGCTAAAATCTCATTCAATGCAACCAACTTTTGCCACACTTGCCTCAATAATCCATGTCTGTCAGGTGGCGCCACCAAGTGTCACTCTCATGAGAACCTCAAATCCGCTCAACTTAACTTATACAACATAATGGCATTTAGTCAGGTTTATTTTGATTTCCTCATTGTAACCAAAACATATTTTGTACTAACTTACCTCTTTGACTGAATAGACATGACACTTGCCCATCCAAATAGTAATTACATGATCATGGGTTAAAATCCTGTAAAAAGATTATTTATTTTTTGGTACTTTCTTATTTTATTTAAACCTCAGTAACATTACTCACTTAAGGCAATTTAAAAACATACATTATATGACATTAATTATGCATATAGAATATTTCTTATTCACTCAGTGGTGCCATCTGGTGTGAGTTTGTGGTTGGGCTTGACTCTATTCTTGCAGAGTTCTGGAAGATAGGGTAGAGTCGGCTAAACATGAACATGACCAAGCAGGCATCTGTAAGTACCGTCACATTTAGGGCTAGTTGTCATTCTTCTTCAAGACCTAATCGAGCTATGATTTACCCACTACATTGATACATGGTAATTATGCAGGTATACTCTTTTCAAACCAAAATCACACACACACACACAAACATACACACACACACACACACACACACACACACACACACACACACACACACACGGATACAAGTAAATTATCTATACAATACATAGATAATTGCCAACCAGAACTCCCGGAAAAGCATTTTTGCTTCAGACCTCCCCCATCTTTGGTAATCTGTTAGAGTAAATGTCAATACAGTGTATTATTAGTCCATGCTGTATATAAAATCCATCGCCACACGAACAGAAACAGTGGGCTGAACCTATCTGATGCAAATCTCCACTCTATTTACCATATTCATGCAGGTTGTGATGACCTAGTCATTCACATCACAACTCCACTGAATAAGGTAAACACAACAGATCTTGGAAGCTGTGCAGTTTCACATTCCTACCAGTCACCAATGTTTTAATGGCTGCCCAATCAATAAACAGCTCTATTCCAGCTCAAGTCTCTGGTCTACAGATCTCAATCCAGCTATTTATCTTAACACAATAATATTTATTGTAGATAGTTTCACATGTGCAGTCCATGTGCTTTACAAAACATTTTTTTCAAAATTATACATTATTGAACATAAAACAATATACCCAAAGTTATGTGTTATATTTTGTTTAAAATCAAATAATTATAATAATAATGGTTAATTCAGTAACTTAGACTTATAATATCCTGTAATAAAACATGCTACATTGAATAAAAAAATTACATGAAGATAATGTTAAATGTAAACATAAGTTGCTCTATAATGTTACAGCATAACCGGCAGTAAATAGGTCATGATTCCGTCCTCACATCACCATGTTCATTTCAGTATCGACCTTACCAGGCAAATCCACTACCAAAACCTGTGGCAGCATCAAAACTTGCCTGTCTCTTGTTCCTATATCACCATTGTTTTCAATTAAACTCTTCCTTCACCACTGGTCTGTGTCTCCATTGTTGTCTCCATCTCTTCTTCTCCTTGGTCACTGAATCTCCCTTCTGCATCTCCACTTCTCTCCCCGTCAATGTCCCACAACCACATCTCCCTCTCTCCAGTTCTCTCCGTTGTTCCTCCCTCATCCTATCCTGGATTCCCTTCCTGCACACATCCTCCCCTTCTGCTCTCACAGCCAGTAACTGGCACTTCCCGTCTCTCACAGCCCATTCCATGACTTCTGTCGTTTCCTCTGGTACCACTTCCTTTAAATAATTAGTAGCTCGGAGACCAGATTAATTCGAAGTTCCCACCCGGGACACTGCCTCCTGCCAAATGATGGCTGCAGAATAGCAATCCATCCGCCTCCATCCGCTGCGGTGTCTGATACCCTTGGGTCCCGTCCGCACAGCCAATCTATCCTGGCTCAATTGACAATGGCAAATCTCCTGCTGAACATCAAAGTTTAATCTAATTTCTCGTGCACACCTGCCTGTGTAGAAGTGGGACTTGCGAAGGTCTCGCAACGAATTCTCTGAAGATCTTTTCAACGTGGAACTACATGCCAGGGCAATCAAAACCGGGAAGGAAATCTGTAGAGATCTGTCCACGATCGTGCATATTTTTTCTTATGCGGAAAAAACTGCGAGTGACAGCACGGTGAATTTATCAGCAAGAATTGTCAGCACGTTTGTGATTTTGTGAAATTGAGCTGTTTTTGAATCGGTTGGAATGATCGGTATTCAACAAGCATGTTTATGAATCTGTGAGGTCAGGAAGAGAAAGAAACACATCATAAAATGACACTAAAAATTAGTTACATTAAATATGTGAATGTATTGTATATCTTGTTTGTGTGTAAATGCAGCACTTTATAACAAACTTTATTTGTAAAAAGTACATCTGATAGTTTACACTGTTGATTCTAAGAGAGCAAATCAGAAAAGAAGAGCTATTTTGGCAACAGCTGTGAACTGATGACATAAATGTGAAACTGCACAACTACCAATGTTTGTTTAGTCATCTTACTAATGAGTAAGTGATGTTGTGATGACAGTGACTAGGACACCACTCATTACATGAGTAAGACGACTAAACAGAATTTGTAGGGAGAAACATTACAAGCGACACACTGTTACAGATCAGTAAAACTACCACAAAGCATCATTGTACTTACAGCATTGTTTTTTTTATAATTTATATAGTAATAACTATTTAATGAAATTACCTAGTTCACTCAAAACTAATTTTTATATAATTGAAACGACCATCGATCACATAAGAATGTGATCAATTAATTGATTGGATGCACAAACCCACCAACCATTGACAACACTGACTTATCAGAATTAGTTTGTAGGCTGCTTGCTTCTAGCTGCAGATAAGGCTCAGAAACATTAAGTGTTGGTGTTTCAAGTTGGTGTGAACCAGGTCCTTGGCCAGAAATATGTTTTGTCAGTCTCAAAATAATCAAAATTTTGCCTTTTAGCATAAAAAACAGCTTGCGTGGAGGAAACTGTTCATGTCTATTACATTACTGGCAAGTTTACTTTTTTCAGTGACAAACCTGTGTCATTTGAGCCATTTACGTAATTATTACTGATCCATTCGATTCGTTTCCCTACCAGTTGTGTCAATGATAGCCATCAATGTGGGCCCCTAGACGTGGAACTATTATTTATTCTAGTGGCTGGCTGGCCACCTCTAAGTTCCACCTGTTTTATCAATTGTAATTACCCGTCTTGGCCAGTCATCTGACAGTCTTGTGGAAGGGCAGACAGGCCTCTGGCTACGCCCTCTGTGTGAATGCATGTGACTGAGGCAGTCAAGATTCAGGGGTGATATTTATCAGGATCTGTCTGAACTCTGAACAAGCACAAACTCTATGAGAGATCAAACTGAAATGAGCTGACCATACAGTAGTATTAGATCTCTACCTACACGTGCCTCATTCAACATCATAACAGTGCATAAGACTGACATGCCTCATTCAACCTCATAACAGTGCATAAGACTGATATGCCTCATTCAACCTCATAACAGTGCATAAGACTGACATGCCTCTTTCAACCTCATAACAGTGGATAAGACTGACATGCCTCATTCAACCTCATAACAGTGCATAAGACTGACATGCCTCATTCAACCTCATAACAGTGCATAAGACTGATATGCCTCATTCAACCTCATAACAGTGCATAAGACTGACATGCCTCATTCAACCTCATAACAGTGCATATGACTGACATGCCTCATTCAACCTCATAACAGTGCATAAGACTGACAGTGTTACATTTGTACATTTTAAACAGAAACAACATGGAATTATATGGGCCTATACGCCAAAACAAGTTAATACAAACTAACCATTTTCAGCTACTTGTAACCAACAATATCAGCCAGTGGTTTACACAGATTATATTTTCAACTTGGGAGATTCTTGTGTCATTTTACTTAACATGCATACGAATATGCCAGCTATATAGTTACATTATCTAAGATTGAATCATTATTATGATGCAAAAAAAAAAAATAATAATAATAATAATAATAATTAAAAAAATTAGCTAGTAATATATAACATGACAGTAAGAGTTTTTATGCGTATATTTGAAGCAAACAGAAAGTTCAGGATAAGGTCGGTCCTCTAGAAGATAGTGCTGGAAATACAATATCAGAGGGATTCTTGGCAGAAGACCTGAATGAGTATTTTAGTTCAGTGTTTACCAGGGAAGATATTAGTTCACTGCCAGTACCAGAGGCTAAGTTCAAGGGGGCAGATTCAGACTATTTAGGACAGTTAGTTGTAACCTCGGAAATGGTAGCTAAGAAAATAAGGGCTATGAAGGATAATAAATCACCTGGAGTGGACGGGATTCCGCCCAAACTACTATTGGAAATTGTAGAACAAATTAGCGCACCGCTTGCAACAGTTTTCAATTTGTCATTAGAAGAGGGAGTGGTTCCTTTAGAATGGAAAGAGGCAAACATTATACCGTTATTTAAAAAAGGTTCGAGAAACAAGTCAGAGAACTATAGACCAGTGAGTTTAACATCAGTGATTTGCAAATTATTAGAAAGACTAATTAAAGATCACATGGTGGATTTTCTTGTTAAACATAACTTGATAAACCCATCTCAACATGGGTTTTTAAAAGCGAGGTCATGCTTAACTAATATGTTATGTTTTTTGGAAGACATCACTAGGTGGGTAGATGAGGGATCACCAGTAGATATCATCTATTTAGATTTTCAAAAAGCTTTCGACAAAGTACCACATCAAAGATTACTCCTTAAGCTAAAGGCCCATGGCATAGGAAATGGTATAATAAACTGGATAGAAAAATGGCTGAATGACAGAAGACAACGTGTAGTAGTTGATGGGGAGGCTTCAAACTGGAAATCGGTATTGAGTGGGGTACCACAGGGATCAGTACTAGGACCTATATTATTCTTAATATATATCAACGATTTGGACGATGATATAACAAGCAAGGTGTTGAAATTTGCGGATGATACAAAAGTGTTTAGAAGGATTAAAAGTGATGGAGACAGACAGCATTTACAAGATGATCTTGATAGGTTGATCAAATGGTCTGAAAAGTGGCAAATGCTGTTCAATTTTGGGAAATGTAAATGCCTCCACACAGGTCATGGGAATGAAGAGGTAAAATATAAAATGGGGGGTACTGTTCTAAATACTACTGTAAAAGAAAAGGACTTAGGGTTAACCATTAGTGATGATATGAAGGTTTCAGAGCAGTGCGGAATTGCAGCGTCAAAGGGAAATCAAATCCTTGGATTAATTAGGCGAAATATGGCATATAAGAAAAAAGAATTAATAGTACCGCTGTACAAAACAATAGTGAGGCCTCATTTAGAATATTGTATACAAGCATGGAGGCCATATCGCAAGAAGGACATAGATATGCTAGAAAGAGTACAGAGGAGAGCGACTAAAATAATACCAAATCTGAGGGATCTTAGTTACGAAATACGCATAAAAGAATGTGGTTTAACAACACTAGAGACCAGGAGATTGAGAGGAGATCACATAGAAGTGTTTAAAATATTGAATGGTTATGAAAATATTGATAGAAACATTTTTTTCTCAGTTAAGAAAGATAGAAGGACCAGAGGACATGAAGCTACATTAGTAAAGGAGCAGTGTAGATTAGATATAAGAAAGTTCTAATTCTCACAAAGGACTGTAAATGAATGGAACAGATTATCTCCTGATTGTGTTGGTGCTAGTAGCGTGAATATGTTTAAAAATAAAATCGACACACACCTTAAAAAGGCGGGATACATGTAGATAAAAAGTATTGGACTCTCGATAAGCCAAAAGGCTTCCTTGTCCAACTGCCATCCAGAGTAATTTTCTGGATGGCAATCTTGTTAAATCTTGTTAAATACTGTGCTCTATGCAGATGTAACATTTTTACATGTTACTGCAACAAAGCAAATTCGGCAATGAAATTGAAACTGGCTATGGATATAAACATGTCACAATATACATAAAAACAACTTACATCAGCAAAAGTGGCATATCAACTGAGAAAATATTAAAACCACTAATAAATGGATAGGTAAAATATATGGGTTATTGGGTAATGCAAATTAGACTAGTGTTTCCAGTTTGATGACTAGCAAATTGGGAAGAGTAGGAATTTGTTATATCAGGCTTTTTAACACAATGGCGCTGTCCATGCAGTAAAACTCCGTGTCATCAAAGGTTATTCTAGGGAGTAAACTACTGACATCATATTTTTGATTGTAAGTTTTTATGAAAAGTTGCCATTGGCTTCCTGTTCATAAAATTGATCTATTTCACATCCATTATAATATATATTTATTTATATTATCATTAATTATATAAACTGGAACATTCACAATCTGCACTGCCCAATAACTATCTGAGATTGTTGAGTAGCAGCAACAATAGGACAGCCGAGGTCGTAGGTCTCTCCACACATGGCAGTCTTCTCACATACATACAGCTGCCGACCAATATTCATTTGGCCAGCACAAGACCAATACAGCAGACACATCACTGAATTAGTCAAATTCCCTGGACTACCCTACAACACAACTGCACAGAGGCCGACTGAGTTCTCAGAACAAGTCCCCATTGCAACACACAAGTATAATTATGTCGGTCAATTTTTGTTGCATGCAAAAAGTCACCATGTAAACATCTCACTTGAAAATGCTGTGAACCCGCGCTAGAGGCAATATTTGTTAGTGAAAACATTGAAGAAAGAATGTGATTCGTCCTAATACACTCAACTATAAGGATGGTAAAAATCTATGTGATGAATGGATTATTTCTACAACTAAGATACACAGACTAACCAACTTTGCATACTTATTTATTGTTAACGTCTTGCCATACATAAAGTGACTAATGGCACTAACATGTTTTTGCGGTAATGCAGTTTGCCGATTTAAAATTGTAAGTACTTCACCCAGAACAACTGACCAAACAATTTGTTTCACAGATTTAATTTTCAAATAGATTTAGAATACGAATACTTCATGGAAGAGTTCGACCAGCATTTTGTTAAAATGATTTTTTTCATGCGTATAAAAAAATTGCGAAGAACCAGTACACATTACAAATTAGGCATGAACGCATATTTGAAAAGACAAATGCTAACCTTATAACTCAGTGTACACAGCTACAAACCAAGCCTTATGGATAGATATGAAGTTTGGTTGCACGCAATAAAACATGTTCCGTACATTCCCTACGGACCAGGTTATGTCAAATTACTCAGAGTCAAATGTTGTAGCTGCTCAGATCCAACAGTTTTAGGTACTATGAACCTCAGAACCAACAACCACAGTTTCTCAGAACAAGCAACCACGGTTTCTCAGAACCAACATCCACAGTTTCTTAAAAAAATACAACCACAGCTTTTCAGACCAAGAACCACGGTTTCTCAGAACAAAGAACCACGTTTTCTGAGTACCAACAACAACGGTTTCTCAGAAACAACAACCAGTTTCTCAGAACAAGCAACCACGGTTTCTCAGAACCAACATCCAGTTTCTAAAAAAATACAACCACAGTTTCTCAGACCAAGAACCACGGTTTATCAGAACAAAGAACCACGGTTTCTGAGTACCAACAACAATGGTTTCTCAGAAACAACAACCACAGTATCTCAGAACGAACAACCACGGCTTCTCAGAAACAACCATGCTTTCTCAGAATCAGGAAGCACGGTTTCTCAGAACCAACAACCAGAGTTTCTCAGAACGAACAACCATGGTTTCTCAGAACCAACAACTACGGTTTGTCAGCACCAGCAACCAAGGTTTCTCAAAACTAACAATCACAGTTTCTCAGAACCAGCTACCGCAGTTTTTCAGAACCAACAACCACAGTTTTTTAGAACCAGCAACCGCAGTTTCTCAGAACCAACAATCACAGTTTCTCAGAACCAGCTACCGCAGTTTTTCAGAACCAACAATCACAATTTTTCAGAACAAACAACCACAGTTTCTCACAACTAACGACCTTGGGCAAATTCACTCTACGTTGCTCCAGTTCACACAACTGTATGAATGAGTACCTGGCTATAGACAGTGGTGAATTTTTGTGTACGAATAGTCTTCACACATTTATTGCAGTGTGGCTGGATGCTTCCCAGAGGAAGTCGAGATGGTGTTCGACTGAACAGTGCGTTGAGCAGTCCTGAGGACTCGATACTGCACAACATAAGAACTTACGTTTTTACTTTCCTTTACCCTTTGGGGGGTCACATTATTATAAAACCCTTACCCTAATAATGCCCCATAACATTTACACACACGCTTGTACCTTCTATAGAGTTATATCATTCCTGAATGCCAAAAACACTTAGCAGATAGTATAGTGTACACAAAAACACTTAGCAGATAGTATAGTGCACACAAAAACACTTAGCAGATAGTATAGTGTACACAAAAACACTCGGCAGATAGTATAGTGTACACAAAACACTCAGCAAATAGTATAGTGTACACAAAAACACTTAGCAGATAGTATAGTCCACACAAAAACACTTAGCAGATAGTATAGTGCACACAAAAACACTCAGCAGATAGTATAGTGTACACAAAAACACTCAGCAAATAGAATAGTGTACACAAAAACACTTAGCAGATAGTATAGTGCACACAAAAACACTTAGCAGATAGTATAGTGCACACAAAAACACTTAGCAGATAGTATAATGTACACAAAAACACTTAGCAGATAGTATAGTGTACACAAAAACACTTAGCAGATAGTAGTGTACACAAAAACACTTAGCAGATAGTATAGTGTACACAAAAACACTTAACAGATAGTATAGTGTACACAAAAACAGGCGTGGAAATATCCCGCCACGGAGAAGAAATAGTCCGCACTCACCTGTACGTTACTTGTGCATGTTCCCACTTGCTGGGGCCAAATGCGTAACGTTTATGTCGAAGGTGTCGTCGAAACTGTCGACGATACCAGTGGCGCCTTATGTGTTGGGCATTGCTTCTGCCCTTCATGATGTCAGCAACGCCGCAACGACGCGCCAGCATCTTCTGTAGGGTTTCTTTGTCTAGTCGCCCCGTCACAGGCAGCTGGGCAAATCGCTGGAACGTCTCGACAGCTTTATTCAGTTCCTCGGCCGTTCGAAGTGCGCCGGTTTCCCGGTCTGACTGTGGCAGGTAGCCAAACTTCATGAGGAACGTCTGAAAACAATCAATGACCACGATCAAGTATATAGACAAACAGACAGACAGACAGACAGACAGACAGACAGACAGACACACAGACAGACATACAAAGTGAGAAAATTAGAAAGACACAAAAGAGAGCAAGAGAGAGAGCGAGAGAGCGAGAGAGAGAGAAGAGAGCGAGAGAGAGAGAGCGAGCGAGCGAGCGAGCGAGCGGGAGGGAGGGAGGGAGGGAGGGAGGGAGGGAGGGAGGGAGGGAGAGGGAGAGGGAGAGGGAGGGAGAGAGAAGAGGGAGAGGGAGAGAGAGAGAGAGAGAGAGAGAGAGAGAGAGAGAGGGGGGGAGAGAGTGAGAGTGAGAGAGAGAGAGAGAGAGAGAGAGAGAGAGAGAGAGAGAGAGAGAGAGAGAGAGAGAGAGAGAGAGAGAGAGAGAGAGAGAGAGAGAGAGAGAGAGAGAGAGAGAGAGAGAGAGAGAGAGAGAGAAGAGAGAGAGAGAGAGAGAGAGAGAGAGAGAGAGAGAGAGAGAGAGAGAGAGAGAGAGAGAGAGAAGAGAGAGAGAGAGAGAGAGAGAGAGAGAGAGAGAGAGAGAGAGAGAGAGAGAGAGAGAGGAAGAAATTAAAAAGAAAATTAAGTAATAAATCTTTATTGCAAGCATAATTATAATAAATTATGCTAATTGCCAATTCTTACAATTACTCTAGCAAAGGTACTAAACCATAATCTTGAATAATTAAAAATGTTTTTTATGTTACTGGCTACTGATAATGCGGGTATTACAAATGAACAGATACGTATCTGGGTAACTATAATAGATTGTAATCATATTCATATTTTGTTTACTAAAAAGCAATCATAATCAATGTTTCCTGGGGTGCCACAATTGCAATCGTTATGAATAATTATTTCTGCTTGGTAAGTTTGTTTGTTTGAAGTGAATAAAATATTACCAATATATTATCTAGATCCATGCTATACATATACATAATTAAAATGTACCGGGTATGCATTGCTTTGTAAATAATTACAATACTGAATCCCTTCTAGTGTCTTGATTCACATATTTTGTCTGTGCAGATAACCATTTATTATGCTGAAGTGTACTTTTAATAGCGCCCTCTGCTGCGGTTATGGTCAATCAAACAATGCTGCAGTGCAATATCAGTGCTGCCATCTGCTCCTTAGTTGTGAACTAAAACTAAACTGAGTCTAGTGTCCCCATCTGCCTGGTTTGCATTGAACCAAATTGCGTGATTACACCTGACATATCTTATTCGTAGATGTATTAGTTAATCTTAGTGTATAATATCTACTTCCTTTACAACGTGCCCAGTTTGTATTTGGTGGTTATCCATGCTGACCTTAATTTAACATTATAGAAGATTACATCAATGTACAATATCATAGCTCTAACAAAGTGTAAACATGATAGTTTATAAATGTTTATAATCAAATAATTATTAATAATACATGTTAATTTGTAAGAGGACAGATCTATGACTATGTTTATCCACATCACAATCAGATCTACAGACAATAGATGTTCAAATTTAGCACAGATGTCGTGATCTAGTCTTGCAGCCATTGTAATGAGTTATGAATAATTCAGTTCAGTGCTACCAACATGGCTTGGAAATACATAAATGCAGCGACCAAAATAATTAGTTCGGGTCACTGATTCACTGATGTATAGAATGATTCACAAATGATGCACTGATTCATTATTAATATATTTATCAGGGTGAAAACATTGGATTCATAAGTGCAGTCAATCATTATTGATTTGATTTATCAGAGTAAAAACATGTTTTATAGACTGTATGTTTGTGTGTTTGATCAGTTTGTTATGCCGCAATTTGTTGCGCATGACAAAAAGAAACTGTGAACATTGGACAATAACACATATCACACAAAACAGACACATATTCTACATTCTGCATTACTGCCATATTTAAGGTTAAACCAAGGTGAAATTGTGGTTACACCCTTCTCAAATAAACAAATACTCCATTGCAATGCAAAATTGTTCACTGAAGACAATTTGCTTGATGCTCAAAGTGTGTTTACTTGAGACGTGTGTATGAGCTGTACACAATATGTGCGATTTCATAAAAAAGTTGGCCAGGACAGAAAAACTACAAAGTTCTATTTTCGTTGATCTATCACAAACAAAAGCTCTTGGTGACGTTCATGGTGATCTCCCATTAACAATTACATCTACAATTGATGGTGCAAACGTAACTAATCTCCATGGGCTTGTCAGAGGTCATCAAGTGCAGTAAATACACGACCTAATGCACTGATTGACCTCATCATTTTTCAACAGCTGACATGGTTCTACATGTTGTTCTAATTATTTCGGCACTAAGCATTTTATATGAACTAATTAGTCTCTACACCCTCTGTGTACAACTTTTGGTTACCAAAATCTGGTATAATTATCATGTCTCAGTCAAGTACTTGGAAAACAACCTTTTTCAAGGCCTCCCACCAAGCAAACCTAGACGCTGGCCCTGAGGGTGGCCACTGCCAGAGTGCATGTCGTATTCTGTGGTTATTTTACATCTATATTTAACGAGATGGCCAAAACAGCAGAGGATCAACACCCCACAATACACGGAATCACAGTTTGACTTATATGGGCATATAGGTCGGGTCATGCAATCGGTGCAACAGGTCAAATCACGTATAATACAAAATAAGGCGCCGTTGGATTGCTATGGCGATATATGTCTCCTACACGCCTTTTAAACATATTTTTCGGTAAGCGTCCGATATGTGTATATAAATATTCAAATATGTTGTTATCTGCAATCATTTCCACCACTCACTGCGAACCAGGATGAGTTTTACTTGATTTGACATTTGAACTTTGAAACTGTGATTGTGTGTATGTTGAAAGCCAGTTTTTGTCACCAAACATACCTGTGCCTAGTCAGGGTTCTGAACCCAGAACTCTGTCACCTGGAGCTGATGTACAAGCCACTAAATTACTTATTTATTAGATCTATGTTACTTTCCGGCTAGTCCAGTAACAGGAAGCAGTACACACTAAACAAATGAGAGATTGGATTGAGCTCAACTACTAAATCAATTTAACCAAATGTATTACGACAGACAAAAATAATTGCCATTATGATTTTGCAGTCAAACATGAATTATTAGCATTTTAGTCAAAATAAAATTTTAGTCAAAATAACATTTTAGTCAAAATAAAATTTTAGTCAAAATAACATTTTAGTCAAAATAACATTTTCCTCGACATAGTCTCATATAAGTATAAATATAATTTTCCGACCACGCATAATTTATTTAATCTATTAGTCTCTCATATATTGTAATAGTAAGGGTAATTTCTTATATATTATATCCACTCTACAGGACTGCTCAAAGCACTGTAGGAATTCACCCAAGACCTCTTGTTCGAACATCGTTTCGACTTCTCTAGAAAACATTCAGCCATGTTGCAATTACTACACAAAAACTATTCTTTCCTCAGTCTATAGTCAGGTACATTGGAAACTCACTATTTAGGTCACCCTTGAGACTGGCTGAAAATGACCTTATTAGCAAGATGACCTTACTAGCAGGACTATACTTTACTGTATGTGGATATCACTTGGGATTGTCCCAGGTTGACCTTAATCGCGAGGTGGCTATATTAGAGAGGGTTTGAGCGAGGTTTGACTGAACTCATTTATGCATGAGTGTGGCAATGTTGTGTGAACAAAACGTACACACCACTGGAAACACAAATGCAGAAATAAAGTCACAGGAAAAGTCACGGAAAAGTCACAATTTTGCCTAGGAAATAAAGTCACAAAATAAATTTATTCAAAGACTCTTGTTAATACAAAGGTTTGGTCTTGCAAACTTGAGCACATTAAAACAGTTTTGACTCTGAAGAAACTCAGTCGTTCACATTTTCACTGATAAGTGAATACAATTAAACTGTTTTGATTCTGTTTGATTTAAGAAGAAACTCACTGATAAGTGAACTCAATACATGCTGTCTTTAATTTTGATGATTCAAACGAATATTCCTGCTGACTCCACGGAGAAACTCTGCAACAGTCGTGTGGTTTTCTCGTTGATCAATGCACAAAATGCAAAGGCATTCTTGTAGTTGTACACAGCGTCGACGAACACACTTTGTGGTTGGTTGCCAACAGCATCCTGCTGGATAACAGTGCCCACAGTTGACTGTTCACACTGGATCCACTCAATGATGCGCCAAATTGAGGGATGGTAGCGGCCAACGAGGTTCACATATGTAGTTTGTACGAGAATTGTTGTTTATGGTGGTGTCATTACAGTGTAGTAATTAACATTAATTATATGTTGGTTCATATTTAAAGTGGTGTCTTTTTTCCTCTATGTGACTTTTTTCCTGTAACTTTTTTCCTGTGATTTTATTTCCTACATTCAAATGGATTACTCTTACATAAAAGGGAGGCTACTTGTACCCTCTGCCCTTAAAATAAACCATTGTTTACTCTGCACTGCTGTATACCTCTCTCCTGGCCTGTAAATTGAGACACAGTCATGTAATCTGTGCCTGTTACCTTTAACCAGGTCAGTGGCTCCAGAAACGGACAGGGGGCAGCTGAACAGGACCCATTAAACATTGTATACAATTAATGATCCCTCCTGGCCAGACTTTATCAGACTTGATACCAGCACCAGGCCAGAACCACAAGCAAGGTGTTTATGTTATGACACCTAAGTCTGACCTGCATCTTCCAAATGTGGAACAGACATCGCAGCTAGCAGTAGTGTTGTTTGCGTTTTAGTTCCACTGAGCCGATTCAACAGATCACTGTTTTTACTAAGATATGCCGAGCTGCCGATTCCACCATTTACGTTTTTGCAAAATAAAATGTTTTGTGTCATCTTCGTTGTTTTGTTTACAATATGAAATACAAGTTACAGCACTTCAATGGACAAATTGGTGTATTGTATTGTATTGATTCAGATTCCAACAGGTCCAGTAACAGGACTGATAACTGAAACAATACATATAAATAAAAAAACAATAGAACAATAAAAACAAAAAGAACAATAAGGACATAAAAACCACACAATATCAACATCAAATATACCAGGCAAACATCCGTTACATAGACGTGTTTTTGAATTGAAGATCTAAAGGTTTCAGTTCCTGAAAATATATCACAAGTTGGATCATTTAAATACGATGTGTTGAAAGTAGTCATACATCTATTCAAAACACAGTGTTCTCTAATGTTGATTCTGCTATTGGAAACTCTAAAAGGGATGTAGTTTCGTAGAGATCGTGAAGGACAGTGAACTTGGATAGCCCCTACCAGATGTGACGAGTCTAGTTGGGAGTTCACACACTTGTGTAAAAACATAAGATCTGCAACTTGTCTATGATGTTGAAGGGAAGGTGGTCTAAAATGAAAAAAAGTTCAGGATAACTGTAAATGGAGTACTGTATTTTGGATTTGTGACATTCATAGTGTCTAGTCTCTAGTAATCCATGGCTATAATATCTTATAAGTAGTCACTCATCTATTTTTAGATCAATAGTTGGTGAAATACACCAAATATAAACATCAATTCAAATACTAATATGGGCTTTGGTAAAGTCAAATCTAATTTTGCAAAATCAGTATATTATGTTGAAAGACAAGTGTGAATTTGGTTTCAAGCCTGAAAGGATGCACGTTTTATTACATTTAAATTACCCAATGAGTGGTATTATCCCAGTAGATTGCTGGCTGGATGTTTTCCAGGGAAGTTATATGCTGGGTCTGTGCTCATGTATGGCCCAGAGTCAAGCCTGATATAGGACCCAAGTTATAAATAAAGTCAAAGTTCACCATGTCCACTAACTGCCATGACCCCAATAAAAACCAGGTATCTGATTCAATAGATACAGCAGAGCCTTCTAAAGAGGCCACCCAAGTGACTGAGATAACGTGACCTGATTAAAAGGGTGGCCTGATTACAGAGGTTACCAGATAACCAGATATATATATATATACAGATATATGGCAAACATGTGTACATGTGCAAATATTTTCAGTTTTCATTACATTTTGTTTTAAACATCTCTCATAGATTCATAGTCTTACCTGATCATTTTCACTTTCATTGTATCGTTGTTGAAATTGTTGTATTTTTGTAAGGTCAAATTCTTGAAATAGGACTGTAATTTAATAAAGTATTATTTTTTTATGTTTACAACCTCACTTGACCATTTTAGATTTCTACATATTGAAAGACTCACCCACCAAAATGGATAACTTGGTAGATCAAAAATGGCTATCTAGAAGTGATCTTGTTCATAATTAGGTCAGAAACCAATCAATCTGGATTGAGTTCAACATTATGTATCAGAGAGTGCTACGTACAAGTAGTTGAACCCCTGAAAATTGATCACCCAAGATTCAGAGCGTCTAGGAGCACCATGGCACACAGAGAGTACATCTGCTACCCAGTTACAAACACGTCCCAGTCAGAAACCATAGATGTTGGTAATTTGCAGTTAGCCAGATGGTAGACTTTCTGGTTTAGTGTTATGTCCTGTGCATATTAGTTACTACATCTACATCAAACCCAAACATCTGACCACGGCCATCTGGTCAGCCAGACAACCTGGGTGGTCCTTTCTAACCCTTTAACACCCAACTTTTTATAACCCTAAAGCAGGCTTTACACCAGGCGATGCCATCGCCGCGACGAGGCGATGTTGACGTCATTAAGAAATCTCAATGCCGAATGATATCACTTGCAATATACATCGCAAGCAATATGAGTTGCATGTATACATGACGCAATGTAGTTGCTTGAGACAGGAAGTGTCACATGGCCACAAGGAGTCACGCGCTGTTACGCATCAACACAGCCATTATTTCTAGGGTAGACTATTCTATTTCTAGATGCATCACCTGTGTTGACTGTGAATGGACAGATTACATGTGACGAGGCGAAGGGAGCCTAGAAATTGAGCTAGTTCTATTGGGGTGTGACGAAGTGATGGCATTGGGGTGACGAAGTGATGGCATTGGGGTGACGAAGTGATGGCATTAAATGTATTTAATTAAATGTCCTGTAACCAAAATGTTGTAAGACCTATACTATATGTATTGTGAAATATGTAACCAAACGACTTTGTGCTCAAACACTGAGTGCCCAAACATCATGTGCCCAAATGTCACATGCACAAAGGTTGTGTGGCCAAATTTCATATAACAACATCTCTTGTGCCCAAATGTTTTGTGCCCAAATATCATGTGACCAAATGCATTGTGCACAAATGTGGCATGCCCAAATATCATGTGACCAAATGTCCTGCAGTCATCCATCAGTAGACACCAAACTTTACTGATGGATTACACAGACCTTACCCTAGTCAGTGGTAGACTCTTTCTGAGCCACCCTAGATTAGATCAAACTTATGCACTATCAAACTTTAAACCCTTTGTTAGTAACCCTAATATAAATAGTTCCCTACTCCTGATCCATGTAATTCATTAGCCTCGGGACATAGTAATATTGCTAGAGGTCTGCTTTCCTTCCACTTGAGGAAATGTCAACACTCTGAAGGAGGCCCTTCACTCTCAGTTTCTGAAGTCAGCTCAGATACCCAGGGACACAATCAGGACTTCATAAAACACAGCTGTTGCTATCAGGACAATCTGCCCCCCCTTCAGCAACTCATTAATATTTGCCATTATCAATGTTATCACATCAGCATAAGTGACAGAACTACCACTTAAGTAAAGATTGCAGGAAACCACAAGACCAGTTAAATCAACAGGGGTCCATTTCATCATGACTAATATTTGAATTCACAAATTAGGTATTTCCAAAAATCGTACTCAGTACTACTCTATGCGCCAGAGACACGCATACAGGGAGGGATGGAGGGAGGGAGGGAGGGAGGGAGAGAGAGAGGGAGAGAGGGGGAGAAGCACGGAGAGAGAGAGAGAGAGAGAGGCT